>CM044358.1:6837484-7179984 GCA_024294585.1 Vipera latastei
ATTCCTTATGCAGGGCCCCCTAGAAAGCTACCTATGGAACAACGCATCTTGATACTACCAAGTTCTCCCAGAGGATCATTTTCACTTTTCTTCCTCTTCCTTGGAGTCGGGGCTGGTATAAGAGCTGAAATCCTGTCTGGAGAATCTCAGACAGTGGTATACCTCGTGTCCATGAACGTTCCAAATTATTTTGGAACAATTTAGAATTTATATTCATAAGCTTCACCTGTCAACTACACATTATTTCTACTTTGCCTGGGAGCCCCAGCTAGAAAGACATATTTTACAACTGCCTTTCATGAATCACAAGCATTGGTGTAGGGGAACTTTCCGTCATCCTGATAGGAAATTGTCCCTGAGAAGCCAAACATGTCTTCAATCAATTTCTGCATTTTCTCTAGAAAAAATGATGGAAATAGAAGCTTCATTTTATTCATTCAAGCCTGTAGCCCCCAATGTTCTTCAGAGGATCTGGCCTTCTCCTTCAAGTTATTACCAGCTTCTGAACTCCAATTCCAGATTTGCAGCCCCAGTTGGACCTCCAATGCCAGTTGCCATTTCATTGACCTTTATGCTGCTACTTGCAGCAGACCACCTTACAGAGGGCTCTAAATACAGCTCCAGTCTCTGAGCACTGCACTGTTCCCTCTGGCTTCTGATCTCTGATCTGGGCCATGGATTCACTTGCGAGGCCCCTGTTGACTCTCTGGGCCAATTCTTGCTTCCAGTCCCTGCCAGCTTGTCTTCCTTCTGGGCTGCAGCTCAGAGTCCAAGCTGGCTCTTCACTGTGCCTCCACCAGCCTTTCGCCCTCAGCACACACTCTCCACCTTGGCCTCCAGGGATGAAACCCCTCCAGAATGGCACTGAGGATCAGCTCTCCACCTTCTATCAGGCCTTTATGGTGCTGCCCCACTCATGCACACACACTCACAATGGAAAGTTCAAAGTTTTTTACTCAAAACCCTCAACAGTTTCAGCATTAAACCAAATGAGAAGCTGGCCAGGTTACCAAACTCAACACAAGATGAATTCTTGACAAGATTCAATGCAAGAAATACCAAACAAAGTCCAAAGCCAGTCCTAAATCAATACACAAAGCCAGAGATCAAGATGCAAAGAACAGGAACACAAGAAACTGGCCATGCTGTTCCAGAAACACCCATTACTTTGACAGGATTAAATGGGCAGCACCGGTACAGCTGCTTTTGATGGGCGAGATTACTTCCTTGCAAGTAACCTGGCCAACTAGCATTGCACCCGTTCCTCTCTCTCACGCTCAACCTTGGATCAGGAGGAGGTGTGGACTCCACCTCATCTTCACTGACTGCTGCCGTTTGCTCAAGGATTCAAAGAATATCTATTTAGCATATGGCAGGCTCTCTGTATGTACATTCTTTGCTTGCCTTTAATCCTGCTAAGTTCATACTCCTCCTTGATTCCTATGTAGAATCAAGAATCTACACAGGAAAATTATTATGAAGGGTAGATTTCAAATATTTTTTGTGTTTTTAGAACCTGAGAGTGACCCTTGTTCCACTAGGCAAGTCTATCTCATCTTGGCTATTGGGATGATTGGTCAAGAGGTCCAAGCTTGTGTCTGTTCCAGCAGAAAAAAGTCAAAAACACACTGGGACAGGTTCTCTTCATTGTAGCTAGAGTTAGAGTCACTCCTGCTCTGATGTTTAAAATGGAAAATAAAAATTACGACGAATTCTATCCACCTTCTCTGTAGTTATTTTTGCTTCTCTATCTCGTCTATAGAATAAATACATCCCTGGGGATTATGTAGGAATACCAATGCAGGAGAGTAATAATTAAAGTGGTAGATTCACACTAATACACTATCTTAAAGTAGCCAAGATCAAAGACAGGCTCAGCTTTTAAAGAACTTTAATGCATTTTGTTTAAATTTATAGTTGATTTACCTCAGTAAATGTTTGCAGGTGGAATGGTGAAGATTGATTTCTTTAAGAAGCAACTTTATTCATTTGAAATTACTTTGCACTGGGTCACTTTATTTAAATTTGATATCAGTCTTAAGTGTACCAGTGGTCTGGTCACCACATTCAAGATATACAGTCTTCATTCCTAAACCATTAAGGCAGGTTTTCCACCCTCGTATTAATGGTACAAAAGTGCTTCATGTTCTACTATCTACCAAGATACCATCAGCATGTAATACCATCTGTGGGTGTTGTAATTGAAGGATCCTGGTTACAGTGTCCATACTGAGAACAAAGACCAATGCTGAGAATTGGATCATTTGTGGATGGGAAAGAAATAGGTCATGTGGTGCTTGTTCAAATGCTTTTTCAAGCTCAGTGACACATATTTCTAGTGGTTAGCTTCTCAAGATTCTTCTCTTTCACTAGACAAATGGCCCGTATTGTATCAGTTGTCCCACAATTCTTCATGAATTTGCACTGGTTTGGTGCAAGGTTAATGTTGTCTCACAAAATGCTGTCTCACAAAATCTAGCACAAGTAGTCTTCGACTTGCTACCACAGTTGAGCTGCTTTGCAAAGCAGTTATTAAGTGAATTTTGCCCCATTTTCCTGTATTCAGGAATTGCCAATGTAGTCATGCAAAACTGAATGACCAGTTTTTGTGGGGAATGGATTATGAGTTTAAATCAAAACATCTCTTTTAAAGCTAGAACCATAAATGGCATATGACACCAGTGAGACTAGCGAAAATGTTTAAAAATACTTCTAACAATTGTTGGAAATGCAAACAAGGGCCAGATACTTATTACCACATCTGGTGGACATGCCCTAAAGCAAAAAGGTTTTGGGCTAAAATACACCTATGGTTGGAGAACATGATGAAAAATAAAATAGACTTGAATGAATGAACCTTTATTATCAAAGTACATTTTATTTATTTTTATTTATTTTAATTCCATTTATATCCCGCCCTTCTCCGAAGACTCAGGGCGGCTTACAAGCTTAGCAGTAGCCTTCATTCTGTGTATATGCCTGCTTATTAGGGCTTTCACACACACCCCAAGCGGCATTATTACAAAGTCACCTTAATTGCCCCCAACAATCTGGGTCCTCATGTATACAATGAGATTGGCTGAGCCTCCCTTCATTCCCCCCCTCCACAACTCACAGTGAAAAGAAACCCCACCATCTTGTTACACCATGTGAGCTAAGTGCACAACACACTGGCCTCACAAGTCAATCATACATAAAGTTATTTCCCGTTCAAGAGCCTGACAGCCCATGGATAGAAGCTGTTCTTCAACCTGTTGGTGCACCTGGCTATACTCCTGTATCTCCTACCTGATGGTAGGAGAGTAAAGACATACCAACCAGGGTGTGAGTCATCCCTGAGAACTTTCCTCACTCCTCCAAGGCAGTGAGCCCTGGCGAGGTCATCCAATGGTATCAGGGAACAGCCCACGATGTTTTGTGCTGTGCTCACCAGAATTCAAACCAGAATTGCTTTCGTTAGGAATAATGGAACCAAATACAAGAAAGATTGTAGATATTTAATTCTACATGTATTAACAGCAGCAAGAATTGTATTTGCCCAATAATGGAAAAAAGAAAACTTACCAACTGAAGAAGTTCTAATTAAGAAAATTCTAGAGTGTGCAGAAATGGATAGATTGACTTTAGAGATTAAAGAGAAAGAAGACTTGGTGTACTTTAGAACATGGGATAATTTTTACCAATGGCTAGAAAAACGTGTCAGAGAGAAAGGAATGTGATATGTAATCTGGAATATATATTAGTAAGAAGAAGACTACTGAGTGATTAATCAACATTGTTTATGATAATTAACTCGGGTCTGGTTCAGGTCTGGATGGGGAGGAACAGACTTCAACTCAACCCCGACAAGACTGAGTGGCTTTGCATACCTGCATCCCGGGTTATTCCGGATATTCCATCTCTCTCTATGGGGGGTGAACTATTACCCCCCGTAGATAGGGCTCGCAACTTGGGAGTCCTCCTAGATTCACGGCTCACTTTGGAAGACCACATAGCGGCTGTGACTAGGGGGGCCTTCGCCCAGGTTCGCCTGGTGCGCCAGTTGCGGCCCTATCTAGGCCGGGATGACTTATGCACGGTCACTCACGCACTCGTGACCTCTCGTCTAGACTACTGCAACGCTCTCTACATGGGGCTGCCCTTGAGGACCACCCGGAGGCTCCAACTGGTACAGAATGCAGCCGCGAGAATTGTGTTGGGAGTTTCCCGATACTCCCATGTTACACCTCTGCTCCGTGAGCTGCATTGGTTGCCAGTTGTCTTCTGGGTGAGATTCAAGGTACTAGTAATGGTGTTTAAGGCCCTACATGGCATGGGTCCGGAGTACCTTAGGGAACACCTGCTGCCAGCATCAACTTCCCTTCGCCCTGTGCGTTCCCACAGAGAGGGCCTCCTCAGGGTGCCACCGATCAGAGAATGTCGATTGGTGGCCCCCAGGGGGAGATCCTTCTCTGTGGGCGCCCCGGAGCTATGGAATCAGTTACCGGTTGAGCTCCGGATGGCGCACGATCTTCGCTCCTTCCGTCGCGATCTAAAGACATTCTTATTTGAACAAGCCAGCCTGGCCTGATGGGGGATGGGTGGGGTTTTTTATTGTTATTTTAATATTTGTATTTACTGTTTTTAGTGGGCATATATTTAATCCTTTTTTAACTTTTGTAACTCTGTATTTTTTATGCTTGCCCTGTTCACCGCCCTGAGTCCTTCGGGAGAAGGGCGGTATATAAATAATAATAATAATAATAATAATAATAATAATAATAATAATAATAATAATAATAATAATAATAATAACTATATTTATCACTGTTAGTTAAATACATGTACCCAGACAATATGCCGTTTGCTAAATATTGAAAATGTTACTTGGGGAAACCCCAACCCCAACCCTAATTCCAACCCGAACCCAAACCTCAGTCCCAATCCTGACCCCATTTTATCCCTAACCCTATAAAAACCAATAAAATGTATATTAAAAAAAGAAATTTAGGGTCACCAAGACAAAACCAAGAAGTTATCATGATACTCTCTCACCCTGAGACCAACAAACACTTTGGGTTTTTTCTAACTTTTTAGCTAACTTGTGATCTGAAGATCTAAGACATTCATGTCCCTCATGGTGAGATAACTTTCCAGATACCAGGAAGCTCATTGCTACCACCCACCTCTCTATTTAGATCATATCATTCAGAACCAACTGGTTTCCAACAGGCACTTGGGGAAATGTCCCAGAAGCCTGGCAGGCCCTTCTGTGGGGAATCTACTCAGTCTCCAGAATACAGGGATAACAAAGGGACCAGGCAGATTACTCTGAAGAGATCACTTTGTTTACAATTTGATTCAGAGGAAGAATCATCAAAGAATTCTGGGAGAGGAATTGCCAGAAAAGACAGCTGGAGCAATACCAGCAAAAATATTTGGGAAGGTTGTAGACAACATGATAAGGCCTCAGAGAGCTTTAGATGAAGCATAGAATTAGATCCAGTCTAGCTTCAGCTCTAAGTGTGGGATGAAAAAATGCATTGGTTGCTCTCCTGGATGTTCTGCCCTGGGATGTGATGGGAGGCATGCTCCTTCCTTGTCTTCACCCCTTCAAGCATGGCATCATTTTGGTTTATCTATGAGGTTTGCCCTGAGTGGGAAACATGTTCCATAGGAGAAATTTAGTAAAAATGAAAAAGATACGAAAAACAAATGGAAAGTAATATGTTTTATTGGCACCCAAAAGGAAACAAAGATAAAGCATGATAAGCTTAGTTAGCACATTTTTCAAACATAGTCTTTGGTTGACCTTGTTAGGTATGTTGTGTGAACCCAGCAACAGCTTGAAGATCTTTCAGTACTGAGTATGTAGAAGGAAAACAATATTAAGTGAATAGGTACATAGGAAACATTCATCATACTGATGACCTATTCTGTAATAATTTTATGCTTTTTATGGTGCTTAATTTTAAGCCTTTCTGGAAATAGCACACAGTTTGTAAGGGTGTGGAAGCATTGTCATTTTTACAATAGGTGCTTCATTCAGTTCTTTCACTCCTTCAGGCAACTGGAAGCTGAAGGCCCTCAACAGGTTGGTCACAAAGATGAAGATTTCAATTCTCGCCAGCTGCTTTCCCACACATGCGCGTTTACCTGTAGATGATAAAAGCATGCAAAAAGGAGATAATAATCAGTACTCCAGAATATATCCTATTAGCAAGGAAATGTGAAAGAAGATTTGTAACAGATGAAGCACATTTCCTTTTTGAATGTTCCTATCTTCTAGTATTGCTTATTACTGGATTGTCATTTAGTACATAGGAACAGCTTTTCGGGATAATGCTTTGAATCTGTTGGTGTGGTTAGCCATTGGTCAAACTGCTTTCTTAAAGGAATTTATTAGCCGTGGTAGCACAGACTTCAGAACAACTCAGAGATGAGGGTGACAGGAATCTATAAGTGATATACTGCTTTGGGCTCATGGACGTACCTATTCCGAAGGGCAGAAATGCTTCTCGTTCAATGAACTTCCCGTCCTTATCTAAAAAGTGATTTGGGTTGAATTCTTCAGGTATCTCCCATTGTTCAGGGTCAAGAAGAACAGAATGCAGGCCTGGCAAAATCATGGTGCCCTGCAAACAAAGAGATGATTAAACAGAGCAGTTGTCTTTATAGATCCACATTTGTTGATTTCCAAAGCAGTTTCTGAGAGCAGTGGCTGTTCTTAGCATTTCTCACCTTTGGAATGTAGTAACCGTTCATCTTCATATCCTTTGTACTTTGCCTGGGAGCCCCAACAAACACAACACTTTTTAAACGCTGCATTTCATGAATCATGGCATTGGTGTAGGGCAGCTTCTTCCGATCCTGATAGGAAATTGAGGCCGAGGAATGAAAGGCATCTTCAATCTCTTTCTGGACTTTCTCTAAAAAAAAAAATGATAGAAAAAGAAGGTTCATTTTCAATATTGTGTTTCCTTTATTTGTTTCCAAATTTTAATCCTTAACAGAACTTTAGGACATAGAATAGCCTTTAGGGCATTAAATGTAACCCCATCCTGTTTAAAAAATATTATGAGGGAGAGCAGATTGAATATGTGTTTCCTGGGCTCTGATCATATCCAATCGAAAAAGGTTCAGAATATTGGTGCAAACTTTTCAATCAAGTTCAAATATTCCACTGAATCTCCTTTAATCTAGTCCGTCTCCAGAATTCAATTCCAAACCAATTTGGCAATTTGCTTCAGTTTAAAAGAAAGATCTATAATTTTCTTGAAAATCATGTGGATCAAATTTTTGCAAGGCACTCTTTCTTTATTTTTATTATTTTTTAAGTGATTAAATTTATACGCCACCCATCTCACCGTTATAGTGACTCTGTAGGGGAGGCTTACAATATGATAAAAAGGTAAAAAAGATAATACAGAACAATTAAAATAAAGAGGATTAAATAAAGTGAAAATTCAGAGGATGGGTAACATGGAGGTGGATATCTTCTCTCAATCCTGTCAGTTACTCCCAAAGTAGCAGTCCTCTATCAGGTCCCCTGGGCAATTGGCAGAGCCAAGTTTTAAGACTTTTTCCTGAAGACCTGCATGGTAAGGGTGGACCTTACCTCCAGGAGGAGAATATTCTAGACAGTGGGGGCCACAGCAGAATAACCTCTTTTCCTGAACACAGCCAGCTGAAATTCTTTAGGACTCAGTATCTGAACAAGGCTTCTTCTGCTGGAAAAACTGGAATGGGCTTCTAAAAATTTATATCCTTAAGTTGCAGAGGTAGTTTCCACACTGGTTTCTAGCTTCTTTCGTTTGGCTCAGAAAAACCACTTTCCTCTCCTCACCCTCTTAAAGTCACAGAGCTTCAGAAATGACAATAGTTCCACAAAAAGGTAACGACAAGTTGCAACTAGGGGAAGCCTCTCTTGGCAAGAAAGGTAAATATATATAAATGTTAGTGTCTAAGAACCGCTGGCATCCTTTACTGTCTATTTAAATGGCTGGTTCTTCCATAGAGAACTTGCATGGTCGCCGTGCCCCAGCCAGGGACTCACACGATTACTTCTTCCAGAAACAATGTGAGAGCGTTCAGCTACTCAGGGGAGCAAAGGAGTTGATTTCCAAAGCTTCCCCTTTCTCAGGGAAGTTTCTTCTGGCTTAGAAGCCATTCTAAGCCTAAAACTGTGGAGAATCTAAAGAAGTCTCCTATCTGCCAGAAGCCCCTTCTAGTGGAAATCATAAAGTCTATACTGGTGATTGACTTTGTGGGATCTCTTTTGTTCCTTTGCTTTTAAAACAAAGGACTGTTTAAATGGGGCTTAAAGTTTGCTGTGAGAAGAGAGTGCAAGTTTGCTGTGAGAAGAGAGTGCAACAGCTCCAATTTTAACCGCTTTTGATTGGCCTAGAGCAGACATGTCAAACACAAGGCCCAGGGGCCAGATCCGGCCCATGAAGTGGTTTCATGTGGCCCACGAAGCCATCCTGGAAACAGTGAGGGAACGGCCCCCATTGCCTTGGCCTTGGCCCAGAGACCCTCCTTCTGCCAGAGACCCTCAGATCTGTCCCACTCCTGCCCAGGCCCCCATAGGCACCCTTGATGCGAACGATGTGGAGCTGGCCACGCCCACCCAGTAGTCCATACGCACTCTAGCCACACCCACCCAGTAGGCCACGCCCACCCTGGCCATGCCCATCCGGCCCCTTGAGAGCAACCGCAATGCTGATGCGGCCCTCCATGAAATTGAGTTTGACACCCCTGGCCTAGAGTAGAGTCTGGGTCTCTAAGCAAAGAGACAACTTTTTTTTTCCCTCTTAAGGCTTCTTTCTTGACAGGAACATTGTTTGACCACAGGAGGGAGCAAAACGACTGTGATATTGTTAACTTCTACTTTTTTTCCTAGCTTTCCAAACACACTGGACTTACAATTTTAAAGCATTTAACTTCAAATTTTAAGCTTTATTTACATGTCAAAAAATGGCAAGCAGAAAGAATGGAGAAAACAGAGAGAATATCAGGAGATTTAGAATTCTTAAAGCCATATTTGGATGAATACACAACTAAAACACATGAGGTAATCAAGGCCATGGGAAAAAGCATCAAAGCCAAATTTGATGCGCTTGCAAAAGAATTGCCTGGAGCAATCCAACATTTGACTGGAGATATCAAGAAGGTGGAAGTTAGAGCTGACTTTATGGAACATAAATTTCTTTTCCACCTAAAAGAACCTTTGCCCTGGCTTTAGACCTTCATAGTTGAAAGGCTCCGTTTTTCGTAGCCACTACAGGGATTTTTTTTTGAACAGGGTCCGTAAGATTATCTGGGACACTACTCATCCTCTTCACAACCTGTTTTCCTTGTTACCTTCTGCGAGGAGGTTTTGTGGTATCCGTAGCAGAACATCCAGATTCAATCATAGTTTCATTCCATACAGCATTAACCTTGTGAACTCTCAGGCTTCCTCCTTCCGTTATATATTCAAGATGGACAGTATTTAATATTTTATTGTTATGTATATGTAGGGGTGTGGGTCTATACATATGTTGTTTATAGTATGTTTTGGGTGTGTGTCATGTATGTGTGTCACTTTCAGAGCGGGCAACAGAATTTCATTTTTGATGTGTGCCGTTGTGCCCACAGTAAAAAATGACAATAAAGATTATCTTATCTATTAGTATCTGCCTTTTTTGGATTAACAGTTTAAAAGCTTGTTTATCAAGTCTCCCTGACCAGAATAATTTTAATTTTGTGCCACTAAAAGTGTGTTATCTACACTCTTACGCACAAAGAGGGGATTTGTGGGAAGTCAGCCTTCCCCCCAGGGAAGAAAATATTAAAAAGGCAGAATATTACATTTCCTCAAAGGATCTTAAAGAGGCAGAAAAGCACACCCGGTTTTTCTTAATAGCTCCAAGTTTCCCTCACCCAAGCAGAAACCATCTCTGTAGAAATGCAGATGTAATAATCCATTCAGGAAGGTTGCAACCCTACAACTAGAAGCTTAGGAAGACAAAGAGACCTAAAATCTACATGCCTCATCCAATAAGACAGGACATAATAGGATTAACCCACAAATGCCAAAGGGGCACATGACACAGGAAATACAAATCTCAGACAGGAAGAGGAAACAACTCCAAACAAAAGCCCAAGAGGGTATAAAAACCCACTCCCTGCTACATGTGCTCACTCTCTTTTCTTCCAGAGCCATCTTTCTGTCTGGCTCTCCTCTTCAATAAAGTGCAACTTTCTTCTAAAGCAGTCAACATGTTGTTTATTCCCAGCTTGGACTGGACCCTGACGAAGACTTCCCTCAACAAGACTTTTTATCATTGATGGTGGACATGTGATAAAGCAAAGAAATACTGGAGTAGGATTCATACATTAATGCAGAAAATGCTTAAATTGAACATAAAGATTAAACTAGAAACTTTCCTTCTGCATCTAATGGGAAAAGACTTGGGGGGAAAATTTGGAGCTCTGATTTTATAAATGGTGACGGCAGAAAGACTGCTCTAAGCACAAAAATGGAAAGATGCTTCAACTCCCACCATGGACAAATGGTTACAAAAGCTGATGTTATTAGCAGAGATGGCTAAATTGACTGTTTTGATAAAAGAAAAGAATATAAGTACTTTTGTTTCTACTTGGAAACCACTTCTGGACTTTGTGCTTGATGTGGAAAAAAATGATACTATGATTTTGGGTTTTACTGATTAGATTGATTTGTTGATATAGAAATGGCCAGTTCATACTACTATAGAAATATAAAAAGTTGAGATTTGAATTGAATGTCTTGTTTTACTGCAACAGAGAAAGTCAGATGTCAACGACTTTTGTTTCTTTCCCTCCCCTTCTCCACAGGTTTTCGTTTTTCCTTTCTCTATTGTTGTCCCTTACTATTTGCTTTTGTATTTTCATATTTTATGTTGTAAATGAATAAAATTATAAAAGAGAGAGAGAGAGAAACTGGAACAGGCTTGTAATATTAGAGCGAGATGGTTCTTCAGATAAAGAGCTTTAAAGATAATAACCTACACCTTGAATTGGACCCAGAACCAAACCAGCAACCAGCACAGCTCATGTAACAGTGGTGTTATATTTGCCAACCAAGGGGTCTCGAGAAGTAGCTGCACTACTCTGTTTGCTACCAGCTGTAGCTTACAAATACTCTTGAAAGGTAGTCCCAAGTAGACCACATCGGAGTAATCCAACTGAGAGATTACAAGGGCATGAGAGACCATGCACAGATACTCACAATCCAGGAAAGGGTACAGTTGGCAAATAACATGAAATTACACAAAGGTTCTCCTAGACTTGACTGCCACCTACTCTTTCAATTGAAGTCATGGGTCTGGAAGAACCCACAAATGGCACACAGGAACTGTCTGGCAAAATGCAGTCCACTCAGTACTAAAGATGATAAACCCTTAGATCCTTGAGTCCTTTTGAACTCACTGTGACTTCATCTTACCAAAAGAGGTTCTAGGGGTGACATGACAACAGTGTTCTAATGTTTGAGGGGCTCCTACAAAAATGAGGAGGTCAAACTATTTTCCAAAATGCCAAAAGGCAAGACAAGAAACAATGGTTGCAATTAACCAAGAAGAGAAGCAACCTAGAAGTAAGAAGAAATTTCTTGACAATGAGAGCAATCAACCAATGGAACAACATATCTTTAGAAGTTGTGGGTGCTCCATCACTGGAGGCTTTTAAGAAGAGATTGGACAGCCACTTGCCTAGAATAATATAGGTCTTCTGCTTGAGCAAGGTTCCTTCCAACACTGTTATTCTATGTTCTACCAGGGTTAAGCTGCAGAGTGTTGTCCCCCATACAGACCCACACTGTGTCCAGGCACTGCAAGAGGTTAGCTTCAGCATCAATTAGTTCACAGGGATGGAGATGCAAAGTTGACTCACCCCATGGTGTTGGATGATCTCACCAAGCAGTTTCACAGAGATTTAAAAAGGAACAGAGAGAAGACATTGCTCTTCAACATGCCACAAATGAGAAGCTTTTGACTGGACTTCTCACTCCCTATCACCACCAATTGGGACTGGCCTTGAAGAAAAGAGATGAACCAGTGCAACACTGCACCATCCAGTCCTGATTCCCACAGCCAGCTGAAAAGGATACCACAGTTGATGGTATCAAAAGCCACAGAGGGGAAAAGAAGAGAAATGATGGACATGTTATCTCCATTCTACTCCCTCCATAGATCATCCACAAGTATGATTAATGCTGTCTCTGTCCCATAACCAGGCCTGAAACCTGGCTAAAAGAGATCCAGATAATCCATTTTATCCAGGACATTCTGGACCAACAGTGCAGCCATTTTTTCCACTACTTTCCCCTTCACTAAAAAGGGGAGATGGCAAATGGGACAGAAATTGACAAGATAGGTTCAGTGAAGGTGACTTAAGGCCTCCTTAAATGGTGCTGTGAACATCCCCTCTGCAGTGATGTGGCATTTTGTCACTCTTAGCACCATGAGGAAAGGACTTAATGGCAACTCTGATCCATGTCCAGTCATAAGCATTTTTTGTATTCCTCCAGTGGCATTTGTCTCTTGGCCATTTTCAACATCCTCAACTCCTCCATAAACCATTGGAGTGTTGGAAGCGATGGGTCAAGAGAGGCACATGGGCACAATCCTGTCCTGGTTTTCTGCGGAGCTCTGGGAGATGAAGCATCGGAGATGGGGCCTAGAGAGCTGTTGGAGGTCCAGCCAGTCTGAATCTGACCGATTGCGGCTAAGAACCTCTACAAGGTCTTATCTCGCGGCGATGAAGGCAGCGAAGTCTAACTACTTCGCTGCCCTCATCGCGTCCGCAGATAATTGCCCGGCCGCCCTGTTTAGGGTGACTCGCTTCCTCCTTAATCAGGAGGTGAGGAAGGAGCCCTTGCAAGGTTGTGCCGAGGAGTTTAGTCAGCATCTGGCAGACAAAATCGCTCAGATTCAGGCCGGTCTGGACTCCAACTGGGTGGAGTCTGACGGGGGGGAGACGAGCGGTCATGGGAATGTTATCTGGGAAGAATTTGACCATGTGACTCCAGAAGAGGTGGACAGGATCATGGCGAGGCTGAGTTCCACCACGTGTCTATTGGACCCGTGCCCCTCCTGGCTGGTATATGCAGCTCAGGAGGGGACACGAGGCTGGCTCCAGGCAGTAATAACTGCTTCGTTGAGAGAGGGTAGCTTCCCTGCCACCTTGAAGGAGGTGGTGGTGAGGCCTCCTCAAGAAGCCTGCCCTGGACCCGGCTATTTTGAACTATCGTCCGGTCTCCAACCTTCACTTCCTTGCAAAGGTTGTTGAGAGCATGGTGGAGCATCAGCTCCCTCTGTTCCTGGAGGAAGCTGACTATCTGGACCCGTACCAATTGGGTTTTAGGCCCGGGTACAGCACAGAGACGGCATTAGTCATGCTGGTGAATGATCTCTGGCGGGCTCGGGACAGGGGTTTCTCCTCTGTCCTAGTCCTATTAGACCTCTCAGCGGCTTTTGATACCATTGACCATGGAATCTTACTGCTGCGCTTCAGGGGGTTGGGAGTGGGTGGCACTATTTTACAGTGGTTCTCCTCCTACCTCCTGGGTCGTTCACAGTTGGTATTGGCAGGAGGGCAGAGGTCGGCCCCGAGGCCTCTTGTTTGTGGAGTTCCTCAGGGGTCAGTCCTCTCACCCCTCTTGTTCAACATCTATATGAAGCTGCTGGGTGAGATCATTTGTGGTTTTGGGGTGGGGTATCATCAGTATGCTGATGATACCCAGCTTTTCATCTCCAGCCCAAACCAACCCAGTGATGCCCTCGACGTGATGTCCCGCTGCCTGGAGGCGGTTCGGATCTGGATGGGGAGGAACAGGCTTCAACTTAATCCCGACAAGACCGAGTGGTTGTACATACCGGCATCTCGGGCAATCCAGCCTATTCCATCTTTAACTATGGGAGGTGAGGTGGGCTCGCAACTTGGGCGTCCTCCTTGACTCACAGCTGAGTTTGGAAGATCACATAGGAGCTGTGGCCAGGGGGGCTTTTGCCCAGGTTCGCCTGGTGCACCAGTTGCAGCCCTCTCTGGACCGAGATGCCCTACGTACAGTCATTCATGCACTCGTGACCTCTCAAATAGACTACTGCAATGCTCTCTACATGGGGCTGCCCTTGAGGACTATTCGGAGGCTGCAACTGGTGCAGAATGTGGCCGCGTGAGTTGTGATGGGGGTGTCCCGATACTCCCATGTAACACCTCTTCTCCGTGAGCTGCATTGGCTCCCAGTTGTCCTCTGGGTGAGATTCAAGGTGCTGGTGATGACCTATAAAGCCCTAAATGGCATGGGTCCGGATTATTTACGGGAGCACCTGCTGCCGGCGTCAACTTCCCATTGCCCCGTGCGCTCCCACAGAGAGGGTCTCCTCAGGGTGCCATTGGTCAGGGAGTGCCAGCTGGCGGCCCTCAGGGGGAGGAGGTTGTCTGTGGGCGCACCTGCCCTCTGGAATCAGCTGCCTGTGGAGTTCCGGATGGCTCCCAACCTTCGCTGTTTTAGCCGTGACCTGAAAACCTGGTTATTCGAGCTTGCTGGCCTGGACTGAGGGATTGGGGTTTTAAATTTCATAATTTAATTTATTTTGTTTGGGGCTAAATTTAATTTAATCTATTTTTAACTTTTGTATGTCATATTTTAATTGCCCTGTACACCACCCTGAGTCCCTCGGGAGAAGGGTGGTATATAAATCTAATAAATAAATAAATAAATAAATAAATAAATAAATAAATAAATAAATAAATAAATAAATAAATTGTTGTTGTTGTTGTTAGTTGCGAAGTCGTGTCCGACCCATCGCGACCCTATGGACAACATTCCTCCAGGCCTTCCTGTCCTCTACCATCTTCTGGAGTCCATTTAAGCTCACGCCTACTGCTTCAGTGACTCCATCCAGCCACCTCATTCTCTGTCGTCCCCTTCTTCTATTGCCCTCAATCTTTCCCAGCATTAGGCTCTTCTCCAGTGAGTCCTTCCTTCTCATTAGGTGGCCAAAGTATTTGAGTTTTAGCTTCAGGATCTGGCCTTCTAAAGAGCAGTCAGGGTTGATCTCCTCTAGGACTGACCGGTTTGATCGCCTTGCAGTCCAAGCGACTCGCAGGAGTCTTCTCCAGCACCATAGTTCAAAGGCTTCAATTCTTTGGTGCTCAGCCTTTCTTATGGTCCAACTTTCACTGCCATATATTGCAACTGGGAAGACCATAGCCTTGACTATACGCACTTTTGTTGACAGGGTGATGTCTCTGCTTTTTAGTGTGCTGTCTAGATTTGCCATTGCTTTCCTCCCGAGGAGCAAGCGTCTTTTAATTTCTTGGCTACAGTCCCCATCTGCAGTGATCTTGGAGCCCAGGAAAATAAAATCTGTCACTACCTCCATTTCATCCCCATCTATTTGCCAGGAATTGAGAGGGCCGGATGCCATGATCTTGGTTTTCTTAATGTTTAGTTTCAACCCAAGTTTTGCACTCTCCTTCACTCGCAACAAGAGGCTCTTTAGTTCCTCTTCACTTTCTGCCATTAGAGTGGTATCATCTGCATATCTTAGGTTGTTGATGTTTCTTCCGGCAATCTTAATTCCAACTTTTGATTCATCTAGCCCTGCCTTTCTCATGATGTGCTCTGCATATAAGTTAAATAGGCAAGGCGACAGTATACAGCCTTGCCGGACTCCTTTCCCAATTTTGAACCAATCAGTGGTTCCGTGTCCAGTTCTCACTGTTGCTTCTTGGTCCGCATATAGGTTTCTCAAGAGACAAATAAGATGGTCTGGTACGCCCATCTCTTTAAGAACTTGCCACAGTTTGTTATGATCCACACAATCAAAGGCTTTAGCATAGTCAATGAAGCAGAAGTAGATGTTTTTCTGGAACTCTCTAGCTTTCTCCATGATCCAGCGTATGTTAGTAATTTGATCTCTAGTTCCTCTGCCTCTTCGAAATCCTGTGTGTACTTCTGGTAGTTCTCGATCCACATACTGCTGGAGTCTAGCTTGTAGAATTTTAAGCATAACTTTACTAGCATGTGAAATGAGTGCAATGGTGCGATAGTTTGAACATTCTTTGGCACTGCCTTTCTTTGGAAATGGAATGTAAACTGATCTTTTCCAATCCTGTGGCCACTGTTGAGTTTTCCAAATTTGCTGGCAAATTGAGTGTAGCACTTTTACTGCATCGTCTTTTAAGATTTTGAATAGCTCAGCTGGAATACTGTCACCTCCACTAGCTTTGTTGTTGCTCAGTTTTTCTAAGGCCCACTTCACTTCACATTCTAGGATGTCTGGCTCGAGGTCAGTGACCACCTCATTGTGATTATCAGGGACGTTAAGCTCATTCTTGTATAGTTCTTCTGTGTAATTTTGCCACCTCTTCTTAATCTCTTCTGCCTCTGTTAGGTCCCTGCCATTTTGGTCCTTTATCATGCCCATTTTTGCATGAAACATTCCCTTCATCTCTCCAATTTTCTTGAAAAGATCTCTGGTCCTCCCTATTCTATTGTTTTCTTCTATTTCTTTGCATTGTTCATTTAAGAAGGCATTCTTATCTCTTCTAGCTATTCTTTGGAATTCTGCATTTAATTGGGCATATCTTTCTTTTTCTCCCTTGCCTTTCGCTTCCCTCCTTTCCTCAGCGATTTGCAAAGCTTCCTCAGACAGCCATTTTGCTTTCTTGCATTTCTTTTTCTTTGGGATGATTTTGGTTGCTACCTGTTGTACAATGTTGCGAACCTCTGTCCATAGTTCTTCAGGCACTCTGTCTATCAGATCTAATTCCTTAAATCTATTTGTCACCTCTACTGTATATTGAACAGGGATATGATTTAATTCATACCTGACTGGCCTAGTGCTTTTCCCTACTTTCTTTAATTTAAGCCTAAACTTTGCAACAAGAAGCTCATGGTCTGAGCCACAGTCAGCTCCTGGTCTTGTTTTTATTGACTGTATAGAGCTTCTCCATCTTTGGCTGCAGAGCATATAGTCAATCTGATTTCTGTGTTGACCGTCTGGTGATGTCCATGTGTAGAGCCGTCTCTTGGGTTGTTGGAAAAGAGTGTTTGCTATGACCATCGTATTCTCTTGACAAAATTCTATCAGCCTGTGCCCTGCTTCATTTTGTACTCCAAGGCCAAACTTGTCTGTTATTCCGGTTATCTTTTGGCTTCCTACTTTAGCATTCCAATCCCCCATGATGATAAGGACATCATTTTTTGGTGTTAGTTCTATAAGGTGCTGTAGAGCTTCATAGAACTGGTCAATTTCATCCTCTTCAGCACTGGTGGTTGGGGCATAGACTTGGACTACTGTGATATTGAATGGTTTGCCTTGGATTCGAACTGAGATCATTCTGTCATTTTGAGGATTGTATCCCAGTATTGCTTTTCCTACTCTTTTATTGACTATGAATGCTACTCCATTTCTTCTGAGGGATTCTTGCCCGCAGTAGTATACCTGATGGTCATCTGAATTAAATTCACCCATTCCTGTCCATTTTAGTTCGCTGATACCTAAGATGTCGATGTTTAGTCTTGTCATCTCTTGTTTGATCACGTCCAGCTTTCCTTGATTCATGGATCTTACATTCCAGGTTCCTATGGAGAAAAAATCTTTACAGCATCGGACTTTCCTTTCACCACCAGACATATCCACAGCTGAGCGTCCTTTCGGCTTTGGCCCAGTCGCTTCATTCTTTCTGGTGCTACTAGTACTAGCCCTCTGCTCTTCCCCAGTAGCATATTGGATGCCTTCCGACCTGAGGGGCTCATCTTCCAGCGTCATATCATTTTGCCTTTTGGTACTGTCCATAGGGTTTTCATGGCAAAGATACTGGAGTGGTTTGCCATTTCCTTCTCCAGTGGATCACGTTTTGTCAGAACTCTCTGCTATGACCTTTCCGTCTTGGGTAGCCCTGCATGGCATAGCTCATAGCTTCATTGAATTACGCAAGCCCCTTCGCCACGACAAGGCAGTAATCCATGAAGGGGAATAAATAACTAAATAAATAAATAAATAAATAAATAAATAAATAAATAAATAAATAAATAAATAAATAGGCCCTTCTCTTCTCACTCCAGGGCAAAAGGGTAGCAAACATACAATAGCTGGATATTCAGATGATCCCTATGCTCTCAACCTATCAATGTTCTTCAAAGTATCTGTTCTTGTCCTTCAAGCTATTGCCAGTTTCTGGGCTCTATGTGTGTTGGAATTCCAAAGTTTGCAGCCACAACCTGGCATTCAACCCCAGTCATTAGCTTATTGACTTTTACGCTAACAGTGGCCCTGGTCCTCCTTACCAGAGGGCTCCCAATCCATATCTCTTCTTCCAATCTCTGATCTCTAATCTGGTCACATACTTCACTGCAAAGGCCACTGTTGATTCTCTGGGCCAGTTCTTGCTTTCAGTCCCTGCCAGTGTGACATTGTTCAG
The DNA here is from genome assembly GCA_024294585.1 of Vipera latastei. NCBI lineage: Eukaryota > Metazoa > Chordata > Lepidosauria > Squamata > Viperidae > Vipera > Vipera latastei. The sequence goes on from CM044358.1 coordinate 6,855,923, forward strand.
CTCAAATTCCAAGCTGGCTTTTCACTGTATCTCCACCAGCCTTCCACCCTCAGCACAAACTCTTTGGCATGGCTTCCAGCCCTGCAACCCTTTCAGACTGGCAGTAGGGCCACCTCTCTACCTCCCACCAGTCTCATAGGAGCATGGTGGCTCACATGGTTAGAATGCTGGGCTGACAATCTGCAAGTCCTCGTTTGAGACCTGAGGGCTGCTTTGTGGTTGGGTGAGCTCCTGACATTTGCTCCAGCTCCTGCTGACCTAGCAGTTTGAAAACTTGCAAAAGTGAGTAGGTAAATGGGTACCGCTTTGTTGGGCTCATTTAGGGGACATGAAAGACATAACCAGCTGGGTGTTCCTCAGGCAACAGTTATGATACTGGTTAGTACTCTTAAGCTTAATACTTCCAAAGTTTTACGATGATGAACATTCCTTTTTTGCAGTTGTGTCCCTCAGTGCTACAGACAATGGCTCTCGATTGGCTCTCCCTCTCCACCCCAAATCTGTGCCCAGGGGTCTGCACTGGTTGGCAGGATGAAAATACAAGCATCAGCTGGCTCATGAATCCAGACCAATCCGCTGTCTTTGCCATGGAGTTCTAGCTTGGTCTCTTCAGCCTCTTGTCTCTGGTCAAGGAGCAGACCCAGCAGTAGCAGAGCAGGAAGAAGGTAAGACTAAAGAGAAGATTGAAGACTTCATTTGGTGCTCCAAGTGGTAACCACCACCACCCCACACACAATTTTGCCATCCCTTCTCTTATGTCGTGCGTCTGCTTGCTACCACCATCTTGTGTTTTTTTTCCTATATTATCATTCTGAAATTTGTTTCTCTATATGCAATTTAGGCCAAAAATAAGTAACAAATCTGAAAACCATGGTAGATTTCTACACTGAACGTGTTAAATGTTTCACATTCGTACTGATTCCTGTTTTTAGTTCCTCACTCAACATTTTATTAAGAATTCAAATAAGGCTCTCTCTACATTCCTGGCTTTCCTTTCCTTGCTTATATGTATTTATAGTCCACAAAGGTCAGGGTGATAAGTATGCCAAAATATTTTTCTCTGTTGCCAGCTTTTCTCTGTTAAGCTAGGAGTCACCGAGCAGCCAAGAAGCTAGATTATTATCTGTTTCTTAGCTTCTTACCAGGTCAGCATCATTTCTGCAGTTCTCATGCTATACTCTACTCTGCCACTAGATGTCATAAAGGTAAAGGTAAAGGTTCCCCCGCACATGCGTGCTAGTCGTTTCCAACTCTAGGGGCCGGTGCTCATCTCCTTTTCAAAGCCGAAGAGCCAGCGCTTGTCCGAGGACGTTTCCGTGGTCATGTGGCCAGCATGACTAGATGCCAAAGGTGCACAGAACACTGTTACCTTCCCACCGTAGTGGTCCCTATTTTTCTACTTGCATTTTTACGTGCTTTCGAACTGCTAGGTTGGCAGAAGCTGGGATGAGTAACAGGCGCTCACTCTGTGAGACGCGGCACTCGGGATGCGACCCGCCAAACTTCCGACCTTCCGATCGACAAGCTCAACGTCCTAACCCACTGAGCCACTGTGTCCCTAACCTAGATGTCATACTATATCAATTTTCCACTCTCAAAACAGAAGGTTGATTTCTTATATTTCACACCAATATTTTTTCAAAGAGAAAATCTTAACAGTTATCTCAGTTCTCAGATTTATCAAACCTGTAGCTTTGTATTGTTTCCACTTCAGTATTATGTATTTCTGTCCCCAATAATAAGATTAAAACGCCACTTCCATTCCTCTGAAAGGGTGGGGCTACAGTCCCCTTTCTTCTCACTTTCAGAACTTTTTAGCTTCTTGTGAGCCTTTTCCAGGAACCTCAGTTGTAAAATAGTAAAGAAAGGATCAATATTCTCACCAAGTTCCAAACACACTGTGTACAATCTGTTAGTGCTTTGTTTCTTCGGTTTTCAGTAGCTGGAGGCTGGCCACAGGGATGCAGCCAGTCATTCCCCTGCCAGTTTGCAGGGCTTTCCTCAGATCAAACGGAATTCCGCCATCTCTCCATGATAAACGAGGCACCCCTCCTTCTTCATGACCTCTTCAGGGCAACATTAGGCCCTTCCTTTTAGGGCCCCCAGCAAGGTGAAATCAGGCGCGGAAAGCAGAGCTCCTCCTTCCTGAGCTCCAGATTTTTTCTTTTTCTCCTTGGGAACACAGCAGAATGACTCATGTTTCACTTGGTTTCTAGAGTCATTCCATAACTATCCTTCCATAGGACCATCTTTATGGTAATTGGGTGCCATGCCCATGCCTCAAGGATAGGGATCACCCAGTTCTCTCCTTGCTTGTTGTTAATTTACATATTTACTCAGTGTATAAATTGTCTCATTCAGAGTTGTGGTGGTGCAGTGTATTCAGTACTACAGTATTGTAGGCTGACTCTGCCCATTGCCAGCAGTTCAATCCTCAAGGTTTACTCAGACTTCCATCCTTCTGAGGTGGTTAAAATGAGAACCCAGATTGTTGGGGAAAATATACTGACTCTGTAAACTGATTAGAGTGGGCTGTAAAGCACGGTGAACCGGTGTATAAGTCTGAGTGATATTACTATTGCTATTCACCAAACTGACACTAGGTGATATGCAATATGTGGCTTTCTTTCCTTAACTGCTTTTGCCCCTATGTCAGTCTTTGCCATTGATTTAAAAATTCCCCTCCTATTTAGAGTAAGTGAAACATGATCATAGGCTCTTGGACAAAAAGGCACAGTGGCAGTGGACGAGCGTCCATGAGAGAAGTTTTTCGGCAGTCAAATCACTGCTGTCTTCAAACTCAGTACTAACACATTAGTACTGTATCAGTACTATACAGTAGGGGCTGTATTGAGCCATTTAATGGCCAACAGGAGGCATGCTCCTGTAGCTTATTATTCTAGGACCCTGTAATTGGCAGAACGCAACTACGCCCAAATAGATAAGGAGGCTCTGGCCATAGTGGCTGGTATCAAAAAATTTCATGACTATTTGTATGGCCGCCCATTCACAGTCTTCACAGACCACAAGCCACTTCTGGGTTTGTTCACCATGAACAAACACCTCAGATTCTATCTCCAAGGATGCTGAGGTGGTCTATCTTTCTGTCAGCTTATAATTACAGTCTGATTCATAAACCGGGCAGGGAAATGGGCCATGCCGACGGCCTTAGCAGACTGCCCCTGCCACATTTGGAGCCAGATCCTGCTCCAGCTGCATGCATCATGGCTATCCAGGATTTTCCAGAGTCTCCCCTTCATGCTGGGGCTGTGGCTGCTGAGACAGCCTCTGACAAGGTGCTGAGTCACGTCTTGAACTGGGTGTCCATAGGATAGCCTGACATCAGACCGGGGCCAAACTTCCTGAGTTTTTACAGGAGGAGAGATGAGCTGTCAGCTCACAAGGGCTGCATTCTTTGGGGTAGTAAGGTCATAGTTCCCAACTCTTTGAGGACTAGGGTATTAGAATCTCTGCATGAGGGACATCTGGGAATAGTCCAGATGAAGGCACTCACAAGAAGCTACCTGTGATGGCTGGGGTTAGATAAAGATATTGAGGCCCAAGTACACAGTTGCTACACTTGCCAGCAGTCCAGGCCAGAAATGCCTCAAGCCCCAGTCCACCGATGGGAAACCACACAAGCCCCGTGATTAAGAACCCACATAAATTTTACAGGACTGTTTCAGGGACAGCTGTTCCTCATTGTGGTGGACAGTCACTCCAAGTGGTTAGAAGTCTCACCCATCCCAACTATGACTACTGCCAGGACCATCCAGGAACTGCGCAGGATCTTTGCTACGCACAGGTTACCTGAAGTGCTAGTTTTAGACAATGGGGTTCAGTTTACCTCTGCGGAATTCCAACTTGATTGGGCATGCCTTTTACCCAGCCTGCAACAGCCAAGCAGAGCGCATGGTCCTGACAACCAAATAATCCTTAAAGAGGATCATAACCAGCGACTGGCAGCACAGGCTGGCAGACTTTCTACTCTGCCAATACACAACTCCCTGCATTTCCATGGGCAGAAGCCCAGCAGAGCTTAGATGGGGATGGCACTTAATTACCAAGCTGGATTGGCTGCATCCAGACTGAATTGCCTCAGACACAGCACAGCCAAAACCAACGTGAGGTTTTCAAGTTGGTGACTAGGTTTGGGCCCAGAATAATGGCCAAGGGGCACTGTGGGTGGTAGCTGTGGGTGGTAAGGTGTCAGGGCCACTCTCTTATGAAGTGGTCCTGGAAGACAGTCGAGTACTATGCTGGCACATTGACCAACTGCACCGGAGGCTAGTGAACCAGTCGCTGGCTCAAGACTCTCGTGAGGGCCAAACCCAGGGGCAGCAGAGTTAGCATGCACCGATGAGACTCTCAGCTGAGGAGATGGGGGGCTAGTGGTTGGCAAATCACCTCTGGTTGCAAAGACTGCACCCACTGAGCAGAACTGGCAGATGGCTCTGTTTTCCAGCCCAGGTGAAAGTGTTCCACCAATGGACTTTGGCTTGAGTCTACCAGGACAGACTAGCCAAAGGGACTCGGGTCGACCTGAGGCACACGGGTCTCAATGTCCTGGTCTACCCAGCCTGGAAGGCAAGCTGGTAGACCAGGAACCTCCAGTGACTCCAAGATATTAGGAGATATGCAAAGGCCAGCAAAGTATTCACAGGACTATGTTCAATACTTGAGATTTTGAACCATCTACGGGGAAGGGGTATTATGTATTGATATAAATTACTATCTAACAAAATGAAATTCAATGGTGAAAAAAGTAAGGTTCTACATTTAGGCAGGAAAAATCAAATGCACAGGTATAGTATAGGTGGTACCTTGCTCAATAGTAGTAACTGTGAGAGGGATCTCGGAGTCCTAGTAGACAATCACTTAAATATGAGCCAGCAGTGTGCTGCAGCTGCCAAAAAAGCCAACACAGTGCTAGGCTGCATTAACAGAGGGATAGAATCAAGATCAAGTGAAGTACTAATACCACTTTACAATGCTTTGGTAAGGCCACACCTGGAATACTGCATCCAGTTTTGGTCACCATGATGTAAAAAAGATGTCGAGACTCTAGAAAGGGTACAGAGAAGAGCAACAAAGATGATTAGGGGGCTGGAGGCCAAAACATATAGGGAACGGTTGCTGGAATTGGGTATGTGTAGTTTAATGAAGAGAAGAGTGAGGGGTGACATGATAGCAGTGTTCCAATATCTCAGGGGCTACCACAAAGAAGAGGGAGTCAAGCTATTCTCCAAAGCACCTGAAAGCAGGACAAGAAGCAACGGATGGAAACTAGTCAAGGAGAGAAGCAACCTAAAACTAAGGAGAAACTTCCTGACAGTTAGAACAATTAACCAGTGGAACAACCTGCCTCCAGAGGTGGTGAATGCTCCAACACTGGAGGTTTTTAAGAAGAGACTGGACAGCCATTTGCCTGAAATGGTATAAGGTTTCCTGCCTGAGCAGGGGGTTGGACTAGATGACCTCCAAGGTCCCTTCCAACTTCTTCTTCTTCTTCTTCTTCTTCTTCTTCTTCTTCTTCTTCTTCTTCTTCTTCTTCTTCTTCTTCTTCTTCTTCTTCTTCTTCTTCTTCTTCTTCTTCTTCTTCTTCTTCTTCTTCTTCTTCTTATTATTATTATTATTATTATTATTATTATTATTATTATTATTATTATTATTATTATTATTATTATTATTATTATTATTTGTAAACTGTTGAGTACTTGGAATCGGCGTGGCTGTTTAAACTCCAGACTGCTTGTCTCCAGAATTGTTAGTTTGCATTTTAGGTGGGAACTACCGCTTTAATTTCATTGGCTGCCGACTAGCGGTGGTCCGTATAAATAGAAGCTAAGCAGCAGTTAGTGCTGCTTCTGTGTTAACTGAATCAACGTGTTGCTGTTTCATCATACTGCTTCGTCAATGCCTCACCAATCCCAAAACATAACAGTTTCATTTTATTTTATGTCATATAATAGAAAAACATACCGTTAAGGGGAGACAGATGTTTACAACTGTTATAGACCTCAGTGTAACATTTGATTCAATAAACAGGCACCTTCAGTGGAAGAAACCTATGGACCTAAGCATGGATTCCAGACTCCTCTCTTTATTCAAGGCATTATAGAAATGCATAGTACTTAATACCAGTAGAGGAGTCAGTAAAGGATGTATACTGGCTCCTATTTTCTCTAATATGGATATAGGTAATCCTTGATTTATAACCATTCATTTAGTGACAATTCAAAGTTACAATGGCACTGAAAAAAAGATGTAATGACTGTTTTCACACTTACAACAATTACAGCAATCTCATGGTCATGCAATCAACATTTGGATGCTTGGCAACTGATTTATGGATCATGTGATCATCATGTGATCATTTTGTAACCTTCTGACAAGCAAGTCAATAGGGAAGCCAGATTTACTTAACTGTGTAACTATTTTAGCAACTGCAGTGATTCACTTAATAACATTGGCAAGAAAGATCATAAAATGGGGCAAAACTTACTTAACAACTATCTTGCTTAGCTATGGACTACCTGTATTAATGATATCCCAAGGTCCCTCCATTTAACCAATATGCATATAGCCAGAGTTAAACATGAAATCATTCTACTGTATGCGAATAATGTAGTGTTAATGTCATGTATCCAGAGACTGTGTTTCCCCAAAAATAAGACCGGGTCTTATTTTATTTTATTTTTTTGCCTCCGAAAGAGGCACCAGGTCTTATTTTTGGAGGATGTCTTTTATACTCACCTCTGGCATCGACAGCCCCCCACAGCAGGTTCACTTCTTCTAGGGTTTATTTATGGGGTAGGCCACTTTCAGGAAAACATGGTAGGTATTGTGTATCGGGTTCTGAAGTGTAGAGAAGATGCCAGGCAGATGAGTACAAGTGAACTATTGCTTTATTGGCAATCATGTCTGTACTGGGGAGTTAGGCCGTACATGCAAGCTTATATACTTTCATACATCCAATCAGATTGAACCTAACAATCCTGCCACTAAGACTCCCGCCAGAACTGTTAAAGTTCAAACATGTGAATAGTTGCTTTCCCAAAACTTAATACACAACAGTAGGTGTAGTCTATATTGTAAACGCAATGACCTGAAGGTCTATACCTGAAGATCTATTATACCAGCATGCACAAACGGGACCTCTAGAGCTCACGTGGCAGCACTAGCACAAGTGGGGGTTGTGCGCACAACTCACCAGCCATTTCCATGGTCCAGTGGCCCTCAGGCTGCGGGCCAGTATTGGGCCACAGCCCACAGGTTAGTAATTAGCCATCTAGTAATTAAAGTATTCAACTAGAAAACATAGAAAACATACTGTGGCTGAAGATCCTATTTATGGACCCAGATAGATTACCTGAGCATGCTACCTTGCAATTGGGCTAACCAATTTTCAAATGTCTTCACAATGTGGATTCTCCATCCAAATCCCAGTCCAATCTGATCTAAAGGCCAAAGAGGCTGTCAAAGAGTCACTGATGTGGCTGCCCAGGATGATATTGTGGCACATAAATATGTTATACCAGCAATAATTTGAAGGAGAAGGCCAGGTTCTCTGAAGAACATTGGTGGCAAAATAAAGCTTCTATTTCCATCATTTTTTCTAAAGAAAGTCCAGAAATAGATTGAAGATGCGTCTGGCTTCTAAGGGACAATTTCCTATCAGGATCAGAGGAAGCTCCCCTACACCAATGCTGTGATTTATGAAATTCAGCGTGTAAAATATGTCTTTCTATCTGGGGCTCCAAGGCAAAGTACAAAGGACATGAAGATGAGAGGTGATGGGGACTTCCAGTGGCGACGTGACGCTGAAGACAGCCATCTCCAGGCTGTCCGCTCCGCAGCTTTGTTGAATCACCGAAAACAGCGTCGATCAGCTGTTTAGGTGATTCGGAAGCCCCCTCCCCGGGAGAAGAGGAGGGGGTGAGGCCCCAGGTAGGGGTTGAGCTCTCCGGGGCCGCCTGAGCTTTAAGTTTGGGCGGCTGAAGGATCGAGCCCGCCCGAAGCCTGGGTTTGCTCCGGGCTGCGCAGCGTCTCTGCTCCGTGATTTTTGGAGCAGAGCCAAGCGTTAGCAACCACTCCTGCCAGAAGGAAGGACTCTTGAGTATTAAGACGCAAGCAGAGCGGTACAGGAGGTCAAGGTGAAGTGGACTTTTATCTTTACTCTCTAGCTCAACGGATTTTATGGCTTTAAAGTGAAAGTGCGCAACAAGTGAAAGTGGGGGAAGATGACAACGACAGCCTCTAAAGTTCTTTGGAGTGCGGGGGCTTCTCCGGTGCAACAGACTTCGTTGCAAGCTTTGCTCCCTCCCGCACCTGCTCCGGCACTGACTCTTAAGGATTTACAGGATGCTTTTGAAAAGCAAACACAATTAATGTCAGATATGATGGAAAAGCTGGAGGAGAAAATGGAAGAGAAAATGGAAGAGAAGTTGGAAGAGAAGTTTAGAGCAATGAGGGCAGACATCTTGTCTACAATTGAAAGTGTGGCTGTATGTGTGCAAAGCTTGGATGAAAAAGTGGAGGATCTTAGTCAAAAGAACTCTGTATTAGAAGTAAAAGTATTAGAGAATGAAAATATAAGGGATAAAATGGATGGAGACTTGAGTCTGGTCCAGTACCATCAGATGGAGTTCGCTATCAGAATCAGGGGCTTAAAAGAGAATCCTAAAGAAGATTTAAAGCAGCTGATCTCCGAGGCTTTGGAAGTGGTACTGGGCCAATCAGCAGCTGAAATTGAGGGAAGTATAGATAAAATCTTTCGTGTGAACTCATGGATTGCAAGGCAGAGGAAGTTACCTAGAGATGTGGTGGTTTACTTTACAAAGAGAGCAATTAGGGATGAAGTTATTCAAGTTGCTTATGACACTAAGTTTGTGGTTGCTGAGCAAGAAGTTCTGGTTTTAAAAGAGATTCCTCCAAAGATTTTAAGGAGAAGGAAAGATTTTGCCTTCCTAGCACAGGAACTTAAGAAATGTGACATTAAGTTTAGATGGGAGATCCCACTGGGCATGGTGGTGATGCATGAAGGTAAAAGACACCGTCTGGTTACAGTGACTCAGGCACATGATTTTTACAGCAAAGTTTTAAAAGCAACCCCTCTATCACTTCTGGAAGCTGTAAAGGGATATGGCGAGGAAAAACCTCAAGATGCTGATGGAACACAGACAGAGGAGAATGGTGCTGGAGGGGATCAAATTACAGTTTCATCGGCAGATGCTGGAGAGCAGAGGATGACGCGTGCCGCTTCAAGACGAGTGAGACAAGAGCAAGAACAAGATCAGCAGAAAGTTATGGAACCTCCAAAGCGTACTTACAGTGAAGCTGTGGGAGGGGCGCGGCCTAAGGAAGTTAAAGGGGTCCTGGCAGACGTGCTCCAGAAGCTTCGGGACGCCAAGAATGGCGACTAAGTTCCTAACTTGGAATGTTAATGGATTAAATTCACCACAGAAGAGAAAGAAAGTTTTTCAATATTTAAAACAATTTAAGACTGATGTTATCTGTTTGCAAGAAACGCATATTAGGGTTATGGACCAAAAGTATTTGTTGAACTCAAGGTTGGGCACGCAATTTATTGCTTCTGCAATTAATAAGAAAAATGGAGTGGTTATCTATGTCAAGAGTACTCTGACAGCGGAACTAATTGAAGTAGATAAACAAGGAAGATATGTTATGATAGATTTGCTGTTAGAAGGCAAAAAAACGCTTTTAGTTGGACTGTATGCTCCTAATCAACAGCAAACTGATTTTTTTAGTTTACTACATACAAAGATTACCCAGTTGGATTATAAATCTTTTATTTTTATGGGAGATTGGAATGGTGTCCTTGATGTACAGCTGGATAAATCTGGTTCCTTTAAGCGTGCCCCGAGTCATGCTAATCTGCCTAAATCTTTTTTTGAAATGAAGGATGACCTGGAATTGCGAGACATTTGGCGAGATACACACGTACATGAAAAGGATTATACTTTTTTTTCTGATAGACATCAATCTTTTTCTACGATTGATTTTATATTACTGACTAATGACTTCTTTTCTAGGACTAAGAAGGTAAAGATTTGTGCAAGAACTATATCTGACCATAGTCCAGTTTGGTTGGAGATCAATAAGGACAATAGAGATAGGCGCTCCTGGCGCGTAAATGAGAATTTGTTTAGAAACCAGAGAAATGTGGAAGAATGTAAAAAGCAGATGAAGGATTTTTTTGAAATTAATATGAACAAGGATACCTCTATGGACATGGTTTGGGATGCTAGCAAAGCTTATATGAGAGGGGTGTTAATATATATGAACAATAAATATAGACGTAGTTTGGAAGTTAGAAGGAAAGAACTGGAGAATGAAATTAGGGAAAAAGAAAAGGCCCTAATTTTGAATCCATCGGATGCGAAGATTAAGGAGGTCATTAAACTGCTAAGAGGACAATTTGATAAGTTGATGGCTGATCAGGTGGCAGCTAACTTACGGTTTGCTAGGCATAATACTTTTTGCAATGCCAATAAACCAGGTAGGTGGCTAGCCTATAGGTTAAGGAAAAAACAAAGGGCTTCTAATATAGATAAAATTGAATATAAAGGAAAGGTTGTGTTTCAACAGGATCTTATTAAGGAAGCCTTTGTGGATTTTTATTCTAAACTATATGTTAAGGAGAAGATTAATGAAACAGATATTGATGTATACTTGAAGAATGCTAGCATCCCGGTTCTTACACAAGAACAAAAGGAGGAGATTAATCAATTGATAACAGAAGAAGAAATTTTTATAGCAATTAAGGAATTGAAGTTGGATAAAGCGCCAGGTACGGATGGTCTGACTGCGATCTACTACAAAAATTTACAATTGGAGCTGATAAAGCCATTAAGGGAATTGTTTCAGACAATTCAGAGGGGGGGAAAGGTGCCTCCGTCTTGGAGAACTGCTTTTATTTCTTTGATTCCGAAGGAAGATCAAGATGCTACTCAAGTTAAAAACTACAGACCAATATCACTTTTAAATACAGACTACAAGATATTTGCTAAGGTGTTAGCTAATAGACTGATGAGGGTTTTGCAACAGATGATTCATGGGGATCAAACCGGGTTTATTAGTGGTAGAAAAATGAAAAATAATGTGAGGCATATAGTTAATGTGGTGGAGTTTTTGGAAAGGAACAACCAGATCCCTGCGGCGCTAATTTTTTTAGATGCTGAAAAAGCTTTTGATCAATTGAATTGGCAATTTTTGATGAAAGTTTTAGATAAAATGAATTTTGGGGATAAATTTTTACAACCAATTAGGGCATTATATCAAAAACAAACTGCCCGAATAATAGTTAACAATAGTCTGACTGAAGTATGCAATATTGAGAAGGGCACAAGACAAGGGTGTCCGTTATCACCTTTATTATTTGTTTTAACATTGGAGATATTATTGATAAAAATACAGAACTCGGAAAAAATTAAGGGTATTCAAATTAGAGATCAGGATTATAGACTGAGGGCGTTTGCAGATGATCTGGTTGTTACGGTGACTCAGCCAGAAAACTCTGTTGTGGACCTGATGGATATAATAATGCAATATGGGAAGGTTTCTGGATTTAAGGTTAATGTACAAAAAACAAAAATTTTGGCCAAAAACATGACAACACCGCAAAAGGCCCTTTTAGAAGGATTAACTGGATTTGAGATTGTTAAAAGGGTCAAATATTTGGGGGTGTATTTGTCACCCTCAAATGTAAAGTTATATAAAAATAATTATGAAAAGTTATGGGGAAAAATTCAAAAAGAATTGGAGAGTTGGGAAAAATTGCAATTGTCTTTACTGGGAAGAATTGCAGCAGTGAAAATGAATGTCCTGCCTAAATTTTTATTTTTATTCCAAATGATACCAATTCTCAAAAAAGACTCTAATTTGGAAGAATGGCAACGGGGTATCAATAAATTTGTGTAGGCAGGGAAAAGGCCACGAGTTAAACTTAAGATTATGCAGGACACTCGTGAAAGAGGTGGTCTTAAAATGCCTAATCTTAAATTATATTATGAAGCTGCTGCGTTGTCAGGAATAAGTGATTGGATTAATTTGACACAAGGGAGATTATTAAATCTTGAGGGCCATGACTTGTTATTTGGCTGGCATGCATATTTGTTGTATGATAAGAAGGTAGATAATGTGTTTAAAGTGCATATTTTAAGACAGGCATTGTTGAGAGTTTGGAAGAAGTATAGACATAAGTTAGACTACAAGATGCCATTGTGGGCAATCCCGAAACATGCAATAGAAAACATAAATGTTGGCTTCAAACATGATGTGACTACGTATAAGGAGATCTTAAGCTTGGAAAGGAACGTCTGGTGTTTGAAGCCCTACAATCTCTTGCGAGATGAGAAGATCGTTCAAACTTGGTTTCAATATACTCAATTACGTGCCAGGTGGAAGGAAGATCAGAAAATTGGTTTCTCAATGACTGATGAAAATTTGATAAAGCAAATTAGAAACCAGGGTCCAGCACATATCAAACGGATTTATCTTGCATTGATAGATATTGACTCAGAAACAGAACTTGTTAAAGATTGTATGATAAAATGGGCCCAGACTATTCAAGAAGTTATTACAATGGACATGTGGGAAAAGATCTGGGTGAGGAACGTAAAATTTACGCAAGCCCAAAACCTAAGAGAGAACTTTTATAAAATGTTTTATAGATGGCATTTAGATCTTAAAAAGCTTGCAAGTATGTATCCGAATTATCAACCTAAATGCTGGAGGTGTGGTGGCGAAGATGCAACGTATTTTCATATATGGTGGACCTGCAAAAAGGTTAAGGCTTTTTGGATAAAAATTTGGTGGAATATGCAGAAGATCTTCAAGCAAAGGATAAAGTTTTGTCCGCAATTGTTTTTATTGGGCATAATTACAGATGCTACTGTTGTGGACATTAAGTTGATGTTGAACTTAATCACAGCAGCAAGACTCTTAATAGGTCAATATTGGAAAAAGGAGGAACTGCCGACTATAGAAGAATGGACTCTAAAAGTTTCGGACCTGGCGGAAATGGCAAAGATTTCGGCTTACTTGAAAGATCATTCGCAAGAACGTTATATTATGGAGTGGAAAAAGTGGATTGATTATATCCAGAACAAATATGGGACTAAAAAGTTTCATTTAGCATTTGAATAAGTTTTCTTTTCTTTTTATATGTAATATTAGTATTGCTTGTAGTCATTTCATATGAGCTAGAGTGCGATAGAATTAGCAGTTTATTGTTGTTAGCATATGGATGTTTATGATTGTTCTTTGTTTTTATACCTTGTATTTAGCTCTGGGAAGTCGGGGGGGAGGGGGGAATGGGAGGGAGGGATAGGGAGGGTTAGGTAGGGGTGGGTGGAGGGAGGGGGGGATTGTTAAAGATAAAATGTACTGTAAAACTTTTCAATAAAAAAAAAAGAAGATGAGAGGTGATGCTGACACTGTGGCATCATGATGCTTTGTTCCTTAGGTAGCTGTGTGTGGGGGTCTACATAAGGAATCAAGTATACAGTAAGCTGTGAGTACTACTGCTCTATTTTCTTCCTCACTACCCAGGCATTTGGCCTTCAGCTTAATGCATCTAGAACAGGGGTAGGCAACCTTGGCTCTTTTATGACTCAAGGACTTCAACTCCCAGAATTCCTGAGCCAGCCATGCTGAGGGGAAAGAGAGAGGTTTCCAAGCTGAGCCATGCTGGCTCAGGAATTCTGGGAGTTGAAGTCCACGAGTCATAAAAGAGCCAAAGTTGCCTACCCCTGATCTAGAACCGTAACTCTGTGGTCCATATCCAATTCTAAGAAGCTACAACAAGATCCCTTTCTTTAGATTTAGAGAACAAATCTCTCCCAAATACCTGGGGACATTATGCAAACTTGTACATGTCTTACAAAGCTCTACTGATTACACTCTAAATTTAAGAAGTATTTATTTGTACTTCAACATTTGCAGCCTAAGGGGAAGTTCATATTCACATAGTTTTGAAACTAGAAGGAATAGAATTTCCTTGATTTTTTATTCAGATCATGATGAATTCAGAACAACTCAGTGAGGGGGTGATGGGAATCTATAAATTATAACCTGCTTTGGCCTCATAGGTGTAACTATTCTGAATGGAAGAAACTCTTCCTGTTCAATGAACTTCCCATCCTTATCTAAAAAGTGATATGGATTGAATTCTTCAGGTGTCTCCTATTGTTCAGGGTCAATGAGAACAGAAGGCAGGTCTCCTGCAGAGATGGTTAAATACAACAGTTTCATAAGGGAAACAGGCAAAAAAGTTCAAACAAGATTGATGAAGTATTTGGTTTTAGCTTGCCTTTGTGGACCCATATTTGTTCATTTCCAGAGCAGTCTAAGACAGCAGTAGCTGCTCAACTGTTTAGCTTCCTTTCTTCTATCCCTTCCATTAAAACAGAAAGCTATTTATCACATCAGATTGCCCCAAGAAATGGGCAGACATGTCCAGATATGACTACAATTCTGAACTTAAGTTCACTCTTAATCACTTATCATCTTCCTAGAATAAATAGAAAACATTTATGGTTCTAGCTTTAAAAGAGATGTTTTGATTTAAACTCATAATCCATTCCCCACCAAAATAGGTCATTCCATTTTGCATGACTACATTGGCAGTTCCTGAATACAAGAAAATGGGGCAAAATTCACTTAATAACTGCTTTGCAAAGCAGCTCAACTGTGGTAGCAAGTCGAAGACTACTTGTGCTAGATTTTGTGAGAAAGCATTTTGTGAGACAACATTAACCTTGCACCAAACCAGTGAAAATTCGTGAAGAATTGTGGGACAACTGACACAATACGGGCCATTTGTCTAGTGATAGAGAAGCATCTTGAGAAGCAAACCACTAGAAATATGTCAGTCACTGAGCTTGAAAAAGCTTTTGAACAAGCACCACATGGCCTATTTCTTTCCCATCCACAAATGATCCAATTCTCAGCATTGCTCTTTGAACTCAGTATGGACACTGTAACCAGGATCCTTCAATTACAACACCCACAGATGGTATTACATGCTGATGATATCTTGGTAGATAGTAGAACATGAAGCACTTTTGTACCATTAATAGGAGGGTGGAAAACCTGCCTTAATGGTTTAGGAATGAGGACTGTATATCTTGAATGTGGTGACCAGACCAGTGGTACACTTAAGACTGATATCAAATTTAAATAAAGTGACCCAGTGCAAAGTAATTTCAAATGAATAAAGTTGCTTCTTAAAGAAATCAATCTTCACCATTCCACCTGCAAACATTTACTGAGGTAAATCAACTATAAATTTAAACAAAATGCATTAAAGTTCTTTAAAAGCTGAGCCTGTCTTTGATCTTGGCTACTTTAAGATAGTGTATTAGTGTGGATCTACCACTTTAATTATTACTCTCCTGCATTGGTATTCCTATATAATCCCCAGGGATGTATTCATTGTCTAGACGAGATAGAGAAGCAAAAATAACTACAGAGAAGGTGGATAGAATGCATCGTAATTTTTATTTTCCATTTTAAACATCAGAGCAGGAGTGCCTCTAACTCTAGCTACTGTACAATGAAGAGAACCTGGCCCAGTGTCAGGACCCACCCCAATTCACATCTTAGGAAATAAAGCACTCTTCGAACGAGGCTTGTCCAAAAAGGAGATTTTACTAAGATGTAGTCAATTGTGGGAATACAAGACAGGATCTGGCATTGTGTTACATTTTGATACTATATAAACGATTCCCGTTTCAACCTCCTCCCTTCAACCCCATTTGGACAGACTCACATTAATTAAACTTAGGTGTCAGGACCTTCTGTGGGAAAGGGTAATCTTCTCATGCTTTTTATTTATTTATTTATTTATTTTATTTTATTAGATTTATATACCGCCCTTTTCCCGAAGGACTCAGGATGGTTTACAGGGCAAATTTAAAAAAAATAAAAATAAATACAATATACAGATTAAAATACAATTAAATTAATAGCCCCAACACTTTAAAATTGAATTTAAAACCTTAAAAACCCCTCAGTCCAGGCAGGCCAGCTCAAATAGCCAGGTTTTTAGGTCCCAGCGAAACGAACGAAGATCAGGGGCGATCCGGAGTTCTACCAGCAGCTGATTCCATAGGGCAGGCGCGCCCACCGAGAATGCTCTCCCCCTGGGAATCACCTGCCGGCAGTCCTTGACCGGCGGGACCCTGAGGAGGCCTTCCCTGTGGGAGCACACAGGACGATGGGAAGTTGACCCTGGCAGCAGGTGCTCCCTCAGATAATCCAGACCCATGCCATTTAGGGCTTTATAGGTCATCACCAGCACCTTGAATCTCACCCGGAGGGCAACTAGAAGCCAATGCAGCTCACGGAGAAGAGGCGTTACATGGGAGTATCGGGAGACCCCCATCACAACTTGCACGGCCGCATTCTGCACCAGCTGAAGCCTCCGAGTGGTCCTCAAGGGCAGCCCCACATAGAGAGCATTGCAGTAGTCTATGCAGGAGGTCACAAGCGCATGAGTGACTGTACGAAGGGCATCTGAGTCCAGATAGGGCCGCAACTGGAGCACCAGGCGAACCTGGGCAAAAGCCCCCCTGGCCACGGCTCCTTTTTATTGCTATTGCTTTCTTCCTTTCAGTTTCAAATGGAGATACAGCCCAGATCCCTTCTTCCCTAACCGTCCCCCTTGTTGTCACCAATACAAAAGGTTGTCCTTGGTCTTTGAAGATAGCCTACAGGCAGGCTGAATACACCTCTTCTCCTTCCCCCTCGGAAGATGGCAGAATCCAGGGGGAGGCACAATATTATAAAAATACATTCATGAATGTGATATAAATGGATTCTGACACCCAGTGTGTTTCTGACTTTTTTTTCTGCTGGAACAGATACAACCTTGGATACTCTGATGTGGGCACTGCTCCTCTTCACCAATCATCCCAATAGCCAAAATGAGATAGACTTGGCTAGTGGAACAAGGGTCACTCTCAGGTTCTAAAAACACAAAAAATATTTGAAATCTACCCTTCATAATAATTTTCCTGTGTAGATTCTTGATTCTACATAGGAATCAAGGAGGAGTGTGAACTTAGCAGGATTAAAGGCAAGCAAAGAATGTACATACAGAGAGCCTGCCATATGCTAAATAGATAAATATTCTTTGAATCCTTGAGCAAACGCCAGAAGTCAGTGAAGATGAGGTGAAGTCCACACCTCCTCCTGATCCAAGGTTGAGCGTGAGAGAGAGGAACGGGTGCAATGCTAGTTGGCCAGGTTACTTGCAAGGAAGTAATCTCGCCCATCAAAAGCAGCTGTACCGGTGCTGCCCATTTAATCCTGTCAAAGTAATGGATGTTTCTGGAACAGCATGGCCAGTTTCTTGTGTTCCTGTTCTTTGCATCTTGATCTCTGGCTTTGTGTATTGATTTAGGACTGGCTTTGGACTTTGTTTGGTATTTCTTGCATTGAATCTTGTCAAAAAAATCATCTTGTGTTGAGTTTGGTAACCTGGCCAGCTTCTCATTTGGTTTAATGCTGAAACTGTTGAGGGTTTTGAATAAAAAACTTTGAACTTTCCATTGTGAGCATGTGTGCATGAGTGGGGCAGCACCATAAAGGCCTGATAGAAGGTGGAGAGCTGAGCCTCAGTGCCATTCTAAGGGGTTTCATCCCTGGAGATGAAACCAAGGTGGAGAGTGTGTGCTGAGGGCGAAAGGCTGGTGGAGGCACAGTGAAGAGCCAGCTTGGACTCCGAGCCGCAGCCCAGAAGAAAGACAAGCTGGCAGGGACTGGAAGCAAGAACTGGCCCAGAGAGTCAACAGGGGCCTCGCAAGTGAATCCATGGCCCAGATCAGAGATCAGAAGCCAGAGGGAGCAGTGCAGTGCTCAGAGACTGGAGATGGATTTAGAGCCCTCTGTTAGGTGGTCTGGTGCAAGTAGCAGCATAAAGGTCAATGAAATGGCAACTGGCATTGGAGGTCCAACTGGGGCTGCAAATCTGGAATTGGAGCCCAGAAGCTGGCAATAACTTGAAGGAGAAGGCCAGATCCTCTGAAGAACATTGGGGGCAATAGGCTTGAATGAATAAAATGAAGCTTCTTTTTCCATCATTTTTTCTAGAGAAAATGCAGAAATTGATTGAAGACATGTTTGGCTTCTCAGGGACAATTTCCTATCAGGATGAGGGAAAGTTCCCCTACACCAATGCTTGTGATTCATGAAAGGCAGTGTGTAAAATATGTCTTTCTAGCTGGGGCTCCCAGGGAAAGTAGAAATAATGTGTAGTTGACAGGTGAAGCTTATGAATATAAATTCTAAGTTGTTCCAAAATAATTTGGAACATTCATGGACATGAGGTATACCACTGTCTGAGATACTCCAGACAGGATTTCAGCTCTTATACCAGCCCCGGCTCCAAGGAAGAGGAGGAAAAGTGAAAATGATCTCTGGGAGAACTTGGTAGTATCAAGATGCGTTGCTCCATAGGTAGCTTTCTAGGGGGCCCTGCATAAGGAATCAAGTATAAGCTGTGAGTACTGCTGACATACTGCCTTCCTCACTGTCCAGGCCTTTTTTTTTAAATCCCATTTATATCCCGCCCTTCTCCGAAGACTCAGGGCGGCTTACAATCTAAGAAGCACAAATCAATGTGCTTAGCAATAGCCTTCATTCTATGTATATGCCTGCGTATTAGGGCTTTCGGCCCCCCCTAAGCGGCATTTTACAAAGTCAGCTTATTGCCCCCAACAATCTGGGTCCTCATTTTACCTACCTCGGAAGGATGGAAGGCTTAGTCAACCTTGAGCCTGGTGGGACTCCAACCTGCACTAATTGCAGGCAGCTGGTGTTACTTAAGGAGGCATTAGCCCACTGCTCCACCAAGGCTCTTTGACCTCATTACCCCGATGTTGGTAAGTTCATCCAGGCTTATTATATTCTAAAATGTCAATCTCTAGTCTAGGCCATTAGTGCAGGCTCTGAGTGGCTCAGAAATTCAGGGTCACCAAGATAAAACCAAGAAGTTATCACGATACTCACACTGAGAGCAATACACTCTTGCTCTAGTTTGTTTCTTAGCTAACGTGTGATCTGAAGATCTAGGACATTCACGTCACTTGTGGTGAGATCACTCTCCATATACCAGGAAGCTTGCTGCTAGGACTCAGCTCTCTGTTTCGATTGTGTCATTCAGATCCAACTGGTTTCCAGGAGGCACTTGGGGAAATGTCCCACAAGCCTAGCAGGCCCTTCTGTTGGGAATTTACTCAGTCTCCATAATACAGGGATAACAAAAGGATCATGCAGGATTAAGCCCAAGGGGCCTCTTTCTTTGCATTGATTCAGAGGAAGATTTTGAATAAGAATTCTGGGAGAGGAATTGCCAGAAACTGGCAGAACTGGTGCAATACAAATAATCCTCAATTTATGGTCACAAGTGATCCCAAAGTTTTTGTTGTTAAGTGAGACATTTGTTAAGTGAGTTTTGACCCATTTAACAACTTTTCTTGCCTTGCTTGTTAAATAAATCACTGCAATTGATAAGTTAGTGACCCAGATGAAAGCAAATTTGGTTTCCCCATTGATTTTGCCCATCAGAAGATTGCAAAAAGTGATCCCATGATTTTTGGACACAGCAGTGGTCATAAACATGAACCATTTGCCAAGGTTCTGAATTTTGATCACAGGATCATGGGAATGCTGCAAAGGTCGTAACTTTAAAAAGTGGTCATAGTTCATTTTTCAGGGCTGTTGTAACGTTGAAAGGTCATTCAGTGAACTGTTGTAAGTTGAGGAGTACCTGTAATGGCAAAAATATTTGGGGAAGGTTATAGAGAAAGTGATTAGGCTGTAGAGGGCTTCAGCTGAAGCACAGAATTAGATCCAGTCTAGGTTCAGCTCTAAGTGTGGGATGAACAATGGATTGGTTGCTCTAGTGGATGCTCTGCCCTGGGATGTGGATGGGAGCTACACTCTTTCTTTGCCTGTTAGTTCCCTCGGCATCATTTCAACCCTTCAACCATGGCATCCTTTTGGTCTATCTATGAGGTTTTCACAGAGTGGGGAACATGGTCCATAGCCAAAATTTAGTAAAAATGAAAAAGATATGTAAAATAAATGGAAAGTAATATGTTTTATTGGCACCTAAAAGGAAACAAAGATAAAGCATGATAAGCATAGTTAGCACATTTTTCAAACCTAGTCATTGGTTGACCTTGTTAGGTGAACCCAGCAATAGGTTGAAGAAGTTTCAGTATTGAGTAAATAGAAGCAAAACACAATATTAAGTCAATAGGTACATAGGAAACATTTATCATACTGAATAGTTACTCTGTAATAATTTAATACCTTTTATGCTATTTAATTTTAAGCCTTTGTGGGAATAGCACACAGTTTGTAAGGGTGTGGATGCATTCCCACATTTACAATAGGGGCTTCATTGAGTTCTTTCACTCCTTCAGGCAACCGGAAGCTGAAGGCCCTCAACACGCTGGTCAGAAAGATAAAGATCTCAATTCTTGCCAGCTGCTCTCCCAAACAGGCACGTTCACCTGTAGATATAAGAGCATGCATGAAGGGGATAATAATCACTTCTCTAGAATTTATCCCATCAGCAAGGAAACATGAAAGAAGATTGAATCTTCCTATCTTCTAGTATTGCTTATTAGTTAGCCCATTATTTATTTATTATTTATTTATTTATTTATTGTTGCGACTTATATGCCGCCCTATCTCCCAAAGGACTCAGGGCGGCTAACAACAATAAAATACAATAATACAGAAGTTAAAAGAAGAGAGGCTTCTGGGTGGCAAGGCTCTGTTGATGGCGGCCATTTCGGTCGTCAGCCCAGCTGTTTTCTGTAGAGCCGCTAAAAACAGCGACGATCAGCTGTTTGGTGGCTCGGAAACCCGCTCCTCGGGAGAAGAGGAGGGGGTGAGCGCTTAGGCAGGGGTAGAGCTCCCCGAGATCACCAGAGTTTTAACTCTGGTGGTTGAAGGGTGTGAGCCCCCCTGAAGCCTGAGTTTGCTATGGACTCTGGGACGCCTCCGCTCCAAGGCTTTGGAGCAGAGCAGGATGCTGCAACCATCCCTGCCATCGATAGTAAAACGTGGATTACTTGGATGTAGGCAGAGCTGTGCAGGAGAATGCTGTAATAGCAAGTGTTTGAACTTTAACTCAGAGTATTTTGTGGAAAAAGTTGCAAGCGGTGCAGAAAGTGAAAGTGTGCAACAGAAGTAACGGTGTTAAAATGGCTTCTAAACCAAATAAAGTTTATTTATTTTATTTTTATTTTATTATATTTATATAAATGAAAAATACAAAAGTTAAAAACAATTAAAAAAATTATATCAATCCCTGAACAAATAAAAACCCCAGTTAAAATTAAAATTAAAACTCTCAGCCTGGGCCAGAGAGCTCAAAGAGCCAGGTCTTCAGGTCCCGGCGGAATGAACGGAGGTCGGGGGCAGTCCTAAGCTCCACTGGCAGCTGGTTCCAAAGGGCAGGGGCACCCACTGAGAAGGCCCTCCCCCTGGGTGTTATCCACCGGCAATCTTTTACCGGCGGCACCCTGAGAAGACCCTCCCTGTGGGAGCGCACTGGATGAAGAGAGCTTGATGCCGGCAGCAGGTGTTCCCTCAGATATCCCGGACCCTTGCCATTTAGGGCTTTATAGGTCATCACCAGCACCTTGAATCTCACCCGGAGGGCAACCGGGAGCCAATGCAGCTCGCGGAGTAGAGGTGTTACATGGGAGTATCAGGAAACCCCCATCACAACTCACGCGGCTGCATTCTGCACCAGCTGAAGCCTCCGAGTGGTCCTCAAGGGCAGCCCCATGTAGAGAGCATTGCAGTAGTCTAAATGGGAGGTCACGAGCGCATGAGTGACTGTGCGTGGGGCATCTGAGTCCAGATAGGGTCGCAACTGGCGCACCAGGCGAACCTGGGCAAAAGCCCCCCTGGTCATGGCTCCTATATGATCTTCAAAGTTGAGCCGGGAGTCAAGGAGGATGCCCACGTTGCGAGCCCTATCGATGGGGGGTAACACCTCACCCCCCATCGTTAAAGGTGGAATTGTCTGTTTAACCCGATATGCTGATATGCACAGCCACTCAGTCTTGGCAGGATTGAGACGAAGCCTGTTTCTCCCCATCCAGACCTGGACCGCCTCCAGGCAACGAGACATCACGGCAAGGGCATCGCTGGGTTGGTTCGGGGTGGAAAGAAAAAGTTGGGTATCATCAGCATACTGATGATACCCCACCCCGAAACCACGAATGATCTCACCCAGTGGCTTCATATAGATGTTGAACTGGAGGGGTGAGAGAACCGACCCCTGAAAAACTCCACAAACAAGAGGCCTCGGGGTAGATCTCTGCCCTCCCGTCAACACCAACTGCGAGCGGCCCAGGAGATAGGAGGAGAACCACCGTAAAATGGTGCCTCCCACTCCCAACCCCCTGAGACCCCGCAGTAGGATACCATGGTCGATGGTATCAAAAGCCGCTGAGAGATCTAATAGGACCAGGACAGAGGAACAACCCCTGTCCTGAGCCTGCCAGAGATCATTCACCAGCGCGACCAATGCCGTCTCCGTGCTGTATCCGGGCCTGAAACCCGATTGGTACGGGTCCAGATAATCAGTTTCCTCCAGGAACAGAGGCAGCTGATGCGCCACCACACTCTCAACAACCTTCGCCAAAAAGCGAAGGTTGGAGACTGGACGATAGTTATTTAAAACAGCCGGGTCCAGGACAGGCTTTTTGAGGAGGGGTCTCACCACCGCCTCCTTCAAGGTGGCAGGGAAGACACCCTCCTTCAAAGA
This sequence comes from Vipera latastei, assembly GCA_024294585.1. NCBI lineage: Eukaryota > Metazoa > Chordata > Lepidosauria > Squamata > Viperidae > Vipera > Vipera latastei. The sequence goes on from CM044358.1 coordinate 6,878,748, forward strand.
AGCAGGGTGCCTGGAACCAGCCTAGTGTCTCCTCCCGGGCCGCATAAACCAGCCAGGAGGGGCACGGCTTTGATGCCTCCTCCTGCGGCACCTGCACCCGCACCAGCTTTAACAATAAAAGATTTGCAGGATGCTTTAAAAATACAATCCCAACAAATAGCTGAACTTATTGAGGAGAAGAATACTGAAATAAGAGCAGACATTTTGGCTGCATTTCAAGGGCTGGCAGTGTGTATTGAGCGTCTGGATGACCGTGTGGAAGAACTTAGTCAAAATAACATGAGATTAGATGCTAAAATGCTGGATGCTGAAAATGTGATGGAAAAGATTGATGATGATGTAGTAATGCTACAATACCGCGATATGGAATTTGCTATGAGAATCAGAGGTTTGAAAGAAGATCCTAAGGAAAACTTCAAAGAAATAGTGTCACAGGCTCTTGAACAAGTTTTGGAGCGCTCAGCAGAAGATATTATGGGGAATATAAATAAAATATTTCGTGTTAATTCTTGGATTGCAAGACAAAGAAAATTACCTAGAGATGTGGTGGTTTACTTTAAAAAGAGAGCAATCAGAAACGAGGTTCTAGATTGCGTGCCCTATCAACGGGAGGTAACATCTCTCCTCCCATAACCAAAGATGGAACCTCTTGGACTAAACGAGATGCTGGTACGTAAAGCCACTCAGTCTTGGCCGGGTTGAGCCAGAGCCTGTTCTTCCCCATCCAAATCTGTACCACTTCTAGGCAATGGGACATCACATCGAGGGCATCACTGGGTTGGTTCAGGGTGGAGATGAAAAGCTGGGTATCATCAGCATATTGATGATACCTCACCCCGAAGCCACGGGTGATCTCACCCAGCAGCTTCATATAGATGTTGAACAGGAGAGGCAAGAGTACTGACCCCTGAGGCACCCCACAATTAAGGGGCCTAGGGGTTGACCTCTGCCCCCCTGCCAACACTGTCTGCGAACGGCCCAAGAGGTAGGAGGAGAACCACCATAAAACGGTGCCACCCACTCCTAACCCCTCAAGACGTCGCAGCAAGATACCATGGTCGATGGTATCAAAAGCCGCTGAGAGATCTAATAGGACCAGGACAGAGGAATAACCTCTATCTCGGGCCCGCCAGAGATCATTCACCAGCGCGACCAACGCCGTCTCTGTGCTATACCCGGGCCTGAAACCCAATTGGTACGGATCCAGATACTTAGTTTCCTCCAGGACCAAAGGGATCTGCCGTGCCACCAGGCTCTCAACAACCTTCGCAAGAAAGCGAAAGTTGGAGACAGGATGAAAGTTATTTAAAATAGCTAGATCCAATGCAGGTTTCTTGAGGAGGGGCCTTACCACCGCCTCTTTCAAGGCGGCAGGGAAGCACCCCTCACTCAGTGAGGCATTGATAACTGCTAGGAACCAGCCTCGTGTAACCGCCCGAGCAGCATAAATCAGCCAGGAGGGACACGGGTCCAACAGACATGTGGCGGCACTTAATTTCCCCATGATCCTGTCTACTTCATCTGGAGTCACAGGGTCAAACTCTTCCCAAATGTTCTCGGCCAAACCCATCATTTTCCCCTCGTCAGATACTGCCCAGTCAGAGTCCAGACCAGCTCGAATCTGAGCAATTTTGTCCACCAGATATTCACTAAATTCCTCGGCCCGTCCTCGTAACGGGTCCTCTCCCGTCCCTTGATTTAAAAGGGAGCGGGTCACCCTAAACAGGGTGGCCGGGCGGTTATCTGCAGACGCAATGAGGGTGGCGAAGTAAGCACGCTTCACCACCTCCATTGCCACAAGATAAGATCTAGAAAAGGATCTTAACTGTGTTCGGTCAGACTCGGACCGACTGGTTCTCCAAATGCTCTCTAGGCCCCTTCTCCGGCGCTTCATCTCTCGCAGGTCCATGGAAAACCAAGGAGCGAGCTGGGACCTGCGCCGGGTCAGAGGCCGCAAAGGCACAACGCAGTCGAGAGCCTCTGAAGCAGCCCGTTGCCAGGCATCAACTAAGGTCTCAACTGGGCTGTGGGAGAGGGAGGTAGGAATCAATCCAAGTGCTGTCTGGAACCTATCTGGGCCCATCAGGCGCCTGGGGCAGAACCATCTGGTCGGTTCCGCCTCCCAAAAGCGGGGGGTGGCGTGACGGAGGCCCAACCGCAGGAGATAATGGTCTGTCTATGAAAGGGGTTCAGATGTTGGAGTAACCCCCCCCAGACCATTAAGCCATTTAGTACATAGGAACAGCTTTTGGGGATAATGCTTTGAATCTATTGATGTGGATAGCCATTGGTCAAACTTCTTTGTTAAAGAGGTTTATGAGCTCTGGTGCGGCAGTGGCTAGAATGCAGTACTGAAGCTAACTCAGGTCACTGCCAGGAGTTTGAATATGACTGGCTCAAGATTAACTCATCCTTCCATTCTTCCGAGGTCGCTAAAACAAGGACCCAGATTGTTGAGGACAATATGCTGATTCTGTAAACCACTTAGAGAGGGCTATAAAAGCACTATGAAGTGGTATATAAGTCTAAGTGCTAAGTGCTTGCTATTGCTAAATAGAAATAATGCCAATTTGAGCAGACCATCTATTTCTTTCAAACAAGAGATGACAAGACTGAACATCGACATCTTAGGAATCAGCAAACTAAAATAGACAGGAATGGGTGAATTTAATTCAGATGACCATCAGATATACTACTGTGGGCAAGAATCCCTCAGAAGAAATGGTGTAGCCTTCATAGTGAATAAAAGAGTAGGAAAAGCAATACTGAGATACAATCCCCAAAATGACAGAATGATCTCAGTTCGAATCCAAGGCAAACCATTCAATATCATAATAGTCCATGTCTATGCTCCAACCACCAGTGCTGAAGAGGATGAAATTGACCGGTTCTATGAAGGCCTACAGCACCTTATAGAACTAATATTAAAAAATGATGTCCTTATCATCATGGAGGATTGGAATGCTAAAGTAGGAAGCCAAAAGATAACCGGAATAACAGACAAGTTTGGCCTTGGAGTACAAAATGAAGCAGGGCACAGGCTGTCAGAATTTTGTCAAGAGAATGCGTTGGTCATAGCAAACACTCTTTTCCAACAACCCAAGAGACGGCTCTACACATGGACATCACCAGATGGACAACACAGAAATCAGAATGACTATGTGCTCTGCATCCAAAGATATACAGATATACAGATATACAGTCAGTAAAAACAAGACCAGGAGCTGACTGTGGCTCAAACCATGAGCTTCTCGTTGCAAAATTTAGGCTTAAACTGAAGAAAGTAGGGAAAAGCACTAGACCACTCAGGTATGAACTAAATCATATCCCTGATGTATATACAGTAGAGGTGACAAATAGATTTAAGGAATTAGATCTGATAGACAGGGTGCCTGAAGAACTATGGACAGAGGTTCACAACATTGTACAAGAGGTAGCAACTAAAACCATCCCAAAGAAAAAGAAATGCAAGAAAGCAAAATGGCTATCTGAAGAAGCTTTGCAAATAGCTGAGGACAGGAGGGAAGCAAAAGTCAAGGGAGAAAAAGAAAGATACACCCAATTGAATGCAGAATTCCAGAGAATAGCTAGAAGAGGTAAGAATGCCTTCTTAAATGAAAATTGCAAAGAAATAGAAGAAAACAATAGAATAGGGAGGACCAGAGATCTCCTCAAGAAAATTGGAGAGATGAAGGGAACGTTTCATGCAAAAATGGGCATGATAAAGGACCAAAATGGCAGGGACCTAACAGAGGCAGAAGAGATTAAGAAGAGGTGGCAAAATTACACAGAAGAACTATACAAGAATGAGCTTAACGTCCCTGATAATCACAATGAGGTGGTCACTGACCTCGAGCCAGACATCCTAGAATGTGAAGTGAAGTGGGCCTTAGAAAAACTGAGCAACAACAAAGCTAGTGGAGGTGACATTATTCCAGCTGAGCTACTCAAAATCTTAAAAGACGATGCAGTAAAAGTGCTACACTGAATTTGCCAGCAAATTTGGAAAACTCAACAGTGGCCACAGGACTGGAAAAGATCAGTTTACATTCTAATTCCAAAGAAAGGCAGTGCCAAAGAATGTTCAAACTATCGCACCATCGCACTCATTTCTCATGCTAGTAAAGTTATGCTTAAAATCCTACAAGCTAGACTCCAACAGTATGTGGATCGAGAACTACCAGAAGTACAGGCAGGATTTCGAAGAGGCAGAGGAACTAGAGATCAAATTGCCAACATACACTGGATCATGGAGAAAACTAAGGAGTTCCAGAAAAACTTCTACATCTGCTTCATTGACTATGCTGAAGCCTTTGATTGTGTGGATCACAACAAACTGTGGCAAGTTCTTAAAGAGATGGGAGTACCAGACCATCTTATTTGTCTCTTGATAAACCTATATGTGGGCCAAGAAGCAACAGTGAGAACTGGACACGGAACCACTGATTGGTTCAAAATTGGGAAAGGAGTCCGGCAGGCTCGAACAGCTGGCTGTGGGCAGTTCAACCCAAACTCATTTTATTATAAGGTGGATGACATATTGATTAATTAAACCTGTCTTACTATGACCCTGAAGATGTAAGCAACATGTATGCTGCTTTTAATGATTATTTTATCATGATATGTATTTCCATGATTGGCATCATGGCAATGTATGCTTTTCAAAATTGCATAAAAGGGGGTCCACACCAAGCAGAGGTGTGCCCATTTGGAACTTGCTTCTGGGTAGACCTTTTATTTACATATAAAAGGGTTTTTTTCCTTTCCACCTGGCTGGTGTGGTTCATTGGGCCTGTATGTTTAGGTAAGAGGACCTGAGTTTTGGGGGACAACAATTTTTTTTGTCTCTATCATAACTGAAGCTGTGCCTTTTATGCCCTTTGTTATCAGCACCAGCAATAGAGAGAGATTCATTGGTGTACAAACAGTACCAGACAGGATGAAAACACTGTTATAGGGGGAGCTCTGCAGCCATTAAAAAGACGGAGCTTAATGCATCTAGGATGAAAACTCTGCGATGCAGATCCATCATTAAGAAGCTAAAAGTAGGCTTGCTTTCTTTGGATTTAGCTAATAATTCTCTCCCAAATAACAGAGATAATTGTGCAAAGATCTACTGATTACTATCTAAATATAATTAGTATTTCTTTGTACTTTAAACTTTGTAGCCTAAGAGGAATTTCCGGCTCTCATGGTTTTGAAAGTAGAAGGAATAGATTCAGGGATTTTCTACTCAGAATAACACAGTGATGGGGGTGGTCAGAAGCTATAAGTGATAAACTGCTTTGGGCCCATGTACGTACCTATTCCAAAGGACAGAAACTCTTCTCGTTCAATAAACTTCCCATCCTTATCTAAAAAGTGATTTGGGTTGAATTCTTCAGGTGTCTCCCATTGTTCAGGGTCAAGAAGAAGAGAGCGCAGATCTGGCAAAATCATGGTCCCCTGCAAAAATATTCAAACAATATTGATGAAATGTTTGGTTTTAGCTTGTCTTGATAGACCCATATTTATTCATTTCCAAAGCAGTTTCTGAGAGCAGTGGCTCTTCTTAGCATTTCTCACCTTTGGAATGTGGTAACCCTTCATCATAACATCCTTTGTACTTTGCCTGGGAATCCCAAATAGCAAGACACTTTTGAAACGCTGCATTTCATGAATCACAGCATTGGTGTAGGGCAGCTTCTTCTGATCCTGATAGGAAATTGAGGCCGAAGAACTAAAGGCTTCTTCAATCTCCTTCTGGACTTTCTCTAGAAATAACAATACAAATAGAAGCCTCATTTTCATTATTATGTTTCATTTACTCGTTTCCAAAATTTAATCCTTAACAGAACAAAAGAGCCTTGGTGGAGCAGTGGGCTAATGCCTCCTTAGGTAACACCAGCTGCCTGCAATTAGTGCAGGTTCGCATCCCACCAGGCTCAAGGTTGACTCAGCCTTCCATCCTTCCAAGGTAGGTAAAATGAGGACCCAGATTGTTGGGGAAAATAAGCTGACTTTGTAATAATGCCGCTTGGGGGGGGGGCGAAATCCCTGATAAGAAGGCATATACATAGAATGAAGGCTATTGCTAAGCACATTGATTTGTGCTTTAGATTGTAAGCCGCCCTGAGTCTTCGGAGAAGGGCGGGATATAAATAGGATTTTAAAAAAAAACTCTTTAGGACATAGAATACCCGTTAGGGCATTAAATGTAATCCCATCCTTTTTAAAAAATATTATGAAGGAGAGCAGATTGAAAATGTATTTCCTGAGCTCTGATTATATCTAGTCCAAACAGGTTCAGAATATTGATGTAAGCTGTTGATTCAGTTTAAATATTCCATGGAATCTTTTTCAATCTAAACTGTGTGCATAATTATTAGGCAAGTGAGTATTTTGACCATATCATCATTTTTATGTATATTTTCCACCTCCAAGCTTTATCAGTCTGAATGCTTAGTGGATATAATAATATCAGGTGATGCGTATTTGTGTAATGAGGGAGGGTTTGGCCTAAGGCAGACATGTCAAACACAAGGCCCGGGGGCCGGATCCAGCCCACAAAGTGGTTTCATGTGGCCCACAAAGCCATCCTGGAAACAGTGAGGGAACAGCCCCCACTGCCTTGGCCCAGAGACCCTCCTTCTCCCAGAGACCCTCAGATCTGTCCCACTCCTGCCCAGGCCCCCATAGGCACCCTTGATGCGAACGATGTAGAGCTGGCCATGCCCACCCAGTAGGCCATACGCACTCTAGCCACGCCTACCAAGTAGGCCACGCCCACCCTGGCCATAACTACCCGGCCGCCTTGAGGGTAACCACAATGCTGATGCGGCCCTCAATGAAATTGAGTTTGACACCCCTGGCCTAAGGAGATCAACAACCTTTATCAAGGTCTACATAATTGAAATTCAATTGTGAAAAAAGTAAGGTTCTGCATTTAGGCAGGAAAAATCAAATGCACAGGTATAGTATAGGTGGTACCTTGCTCGATAATAGTAACTGTGAGAGGGATCTCGGAGTCCTAGTGGACAATCATTTAAATATGAGCCAGCAGTGTGCTGCAGCTGCCAAAAAAGCCAACACAGTGCTAGGCTGCATTAACAGAGGGATAGAATCAAGATCACGTGAAGTACTAATACCACTTTACAATGCCTTGGTAAGGCCACACCTAGAATACTGCATCCAGTTTTGGTCACCACGATGTAAAAAAGATGTTGAGACTCTAGAAAGCGTACAGAGAAGGGCAACAAAGATGATTGGGGGACTGGAGGCTAAAACATATAGGGAACGGTTGCTGGAACTGGGTATGTGTCGTTTAATGAAGAGAAGGGTGACATGATAGCAGTGTTCCAATATCTCAGCGGTTGCCACAAAGAAGAGGGAGCCAGGCTGTTCTCCAGAGCACCTGAGAGCAGGACAAGAAGCAATGGATGGAACCTAGTCAAGGAGAGAAGCAACCTAGAACTAAGGAGAAATTTCCTGACAGAATAATTAATCAGTGGAACAACCTGCCTCCAGAAGTGGTGAATGCTCCAACACTGGAAGTTTTTAAGAAGAGACTGGACAGCCATTTGTCTGAAATGGTATAGGGTTTCCTGCCTTAGCAGGGGGTTGGACTAGATGACCTCCAAGGTCCCTTCCAACTTCTTCTTCTTCTTCTTCTTCTTCTTCTTCTTCTTCTTCTTCTTCTTCTTCTTCTTCTTCTTCTTCTTCTTCTTCTTCTTCTTCTTCTTCTTCTTCTCCTCCTCCTCCTCCTCCTCCTCCTCCTCCTCCTCCTCCTCCTCCTCCTCCTCCTCCTCATCATCATCATCATCATCATCATCATCATCATCATCATCATCATCATCATCATCATCATCATCATCATTATTATTATTATTATTATTATTATTATTATTATTATTATTATTATTATTATTATTATTATTATTATTATTATTATTATGCAGCTTCTTTTCCTCAGGCAGAAAAGACATTCAATTGACTCTGAAAAGTCAAATATTGTAAAAGGTCTTTCGGAGGGATGCAGCAGTCTGGAAATTGCCACAGAACCATCAAACGTTTTGTTGGAAATGCTCAACAGGGTCACAAGAAATGTGTTGAGAAAAAGAGACACACATTAACTGCCAAAGATATGAGAAGAATCAAACGTGAAGCTACCCAGGAACCCACTCTCCTCCAATGCTGACATATTCCAGATTTGCAACCTACCTGGGGTACCTTGAAGTACAAGGTGCTCCGTGCTCAGAGATGTGGCCAAGGTAAGGAAGGCTGAAACCGACCACCACTGAACAAGACACATAAGATAAAACGGCAAGATTGGGCCAAGAAATCTCTGAAGACAGTTTTTTCAAAGGTTTTATGGACTGATGAGATGTGAATGACTCTTGATGGAGCAGATGGATGGCCCCATGGCTGGATCAGTAATGCGCACAGACCTCCACTTCGATTCAGATGCCAGAAAGGTGCAGGTGGGGTACTGGTATGAGCTGGTATTATTAAAGATGAGCTAGTTGGACTTTTTCAGGTTGAAGATGCACTCAAAATCATCTCATTTCATTTAGTCACCTGATAATTCTGCTCACTAATAGTTGCCCAATAATTGTGCACACATAGATATTCTTCTAAGAAAGACAAAACTACACATTTACTTTCTTAAATATTCAATCCCAAAGCAGTTTGGAAATCTGATTTTGTTTAAAGAAAGTTCTATAATTCTCTTGAAAATAACGTGGATCAAATTTTTGCACAGCACTCATTTGTTTATTTATTTTTATTATTTTTAAAAGTCATTAAATGTATATGCTACCCATCTCACGGTTACAGTGACTCGGAAGGGGAAGCTTACAATATAATAAGAAAACAAAAAAGATAATACAGAAAAATTAAAATAAAGAGGATTAAATAAACTAAAAACCAAGAGGATGGGTAACAAGGAGTAGGGATCTTTCCTCTATCCTGCCAGTCACCCCCAAAGTAGCGTTCCTCTATCAGGTCCCCTGGGCAATTGGCAGAGCCAGGTTTTAAGACTCTTCCTGAACACCCACAGGGTAAGGGTGGATCTCACCTTCAGGAGGAGAATAGTGTGAGTGCATGCTCACCCCTCTTGCACCAGCATCGCTGTGAACCTCTTGCCAGTGCCAGCCTTGCCACGAGCCTTGCCACGCCACCATCCCATTTGCGGAGGGCTCATGTTTGTGGCCACATTTGTGCACATGCGTGCAAAGCCAAATTTGCATGTGTGTGCATGCAGGAATAAAGGTGTCTGCCCCTCCCTTTCCCACTGGGCCACTAACCCAAAAATGTTGCAGAGTCCTGCCCTACACCCACTCCATAAAAGGCCTTAAATTCACCTTGAACTGGACCCAGAACCAAACTAGCAACCAGCGCAGCTCATGTAACAGTGGTGTTATATGTGCCAACCAAGAGATCTCGAGAAGTAGCTCCACCACTGGATTTGCTACCAGCTGTACCTTACAAATACTCTTCAAGGGTAGCCCAAGTAGAGCACATTGCAGTAATCCAACCGAGAGATTACAATGGCATGAGAGACCCTGCACAGATCCTCACAATTCATGAAAGCATACAAATGGCAAATAACATGAAATTACACAAAGGGTCTCCTAGCCTTGATGCCACCTGCTCTTTCAGTTGGAGTCATGAGTCTGGAAGAACCCACAAATTGCACACAGGATCTATCTGGCAAAATGCAGTCCACTCAGAACTAAAGATGATAAACCGCTAAATCCCTTTCAACCCACAGTGACTCCATCTTACCAAAAGAAGGTGTAGGGGTGACATGACAACAGTGTTCCAATATTTGAGGGGTATCTTTAAAGATGAGGGGGGTCAAACTATTTTTCAAAGGACCAAAAGGCAAGACAAGAAACAATGATTAGATATTAACCAAGGATAGAAGCAACCTAGAACTAAGAAGAAATTTCCTAACGATAAGAGTAATCAGCCATTGGAACAACTTGTCTTTTGAAGTTGTGGGTGCTCCATCACTGGAGGCTTTTGAGAAGAGATTGGACAGCCACTTGCCTGGAATAGTATAGGTCTTCTGCTTGAGGAACATTCCTTCCAATTCTATTGTACTACGTTCTACCAGGGTGAAGCTGAAGTCTGTTGTCCCCCATGCAGACACCCAATTGCAAGAAAAGAGGAGCAATGATGAACATGTTATCCCCATCCCACTCCCTCCAGAGATCATCCACAAGTATGATTAATGCTGTCTCTGTCCCATAAGCAGGACTCAACCTGGCTGAAAGGGGTCCAGATAATCCATTTCACCCAAGACCCTCTGGACCAACAGTGCAGCCATTTTTACCACTACTTTCCCTTCACTAAAAAGGGGAGATGGCAAACTGGACAGAAATTGTCAAGATAGGTGTTGTTCAGTGAAGGTGACTTAAGGAAGAGTTAGATCAAGGCCTCCTTAAATGGTGCTGTGAACATCCCCTCTGCAGTGATGTGGCATTTTGTCACTCTTAGCACCACGAGGTAAGGACTTAATGGCAACTCTGATCCATGTCTAGTCATATACATTTTTTGTATTCCTTCAGTGGCATTTGTCTCTTGTCCATTTTCAACATCCTCAACTCCTCCATAACCCACTGGACTGTTGGAAGTGATGGGCCAAGAGAGGGCACATGGGTACAATCCTGTCCGTGGCTTCAGCTGTTTTCTGATTCCAGGCTGTGGCCAGAGCTTCCAATGGGCCATGCAGCAGATGCTCCAGGACAATCCCACAGCTCCTTCTGGAATCTGAATGGTCTATCAGTCATCAAGAAGGGAATATGTGAACAGTTCCAGCCTCCCTGCAGAGGGGGCAGTGCTGGAAAATCTCAAGGATACCACTGTATAGTCTGACCATGGCAGAGGGAATAATGATAACTCCTAGAGCAGATCTCATTGTCAGAGAACTCTGATCTCTTGGATTTGTACTCCTCCTTTCCATCTCTGATCTGGGTCACATACTTCACTGTGAAGGACCCTGTTGATTCTCTGAGCCAGTTCTTGCTTCCTTCCATTCCAGTGTGACATCCTTTGGAGCTGTGTACAGCTCCAGCTCCAAGCTGGTTCTTCCCTATACCTCCACCAGCCTTCCACCCTCAGCACAAACTCTTTGGCATGGCTTCCAGCCCTTCAACCCTTTCAGACTGGCACTGGGTCAGACTCAAGGCCACCTCTCTACCTCCCACCAGTTTCATTGGAGCTTGGTGGCTACATGGTTAAAATGTTCGGCTGACAATCTGCAAGACCTCGTTTGAGACCTGAGGGCTGCTTTGTTGTTGGGTGAGCTCCTGACATTTGCTGCAGCTCCTGCTGATCTAGCAGTTTGAAAGCTTGCAAACATGAATAGATAAATAGGTACCACTTTGGTGTGCTTATTTTTTTTTAATTTTAATTCCATTTATATCCCGCCCTTCTCCGAAGACTCACGGCGGCTTACAAGCTTAGCAGTAGCCTTCATTCTATGTATATGCCTGCTTATTGAGGCTTTCACACACACCCCAGCGGCATTATTACAAAGTCAGCTTAATTGCCCCCAACAATCTGGGTCCTCATTTTACCTACCTCGGAAGGATGGAAGGCTGAGTCAACCTTGAGCCTGGTGGGATGCGAACCTGCACTAATTGCAGGCAGCTGGTGTTACTTAAGAAGGCATTAGCCCACTGCTCCACCATGTCCATTTAAGGGACATGAAAGGAATCCCTAAAAGCACATTCCCCAAGCATCATGTTGATACTAGTTAATACTTTTAACATCTTGGTACTTCCAACAATTTACTATGATGAACAGTCTGTTGTCCTAGTTGTGTCCCTCAGTGCTTCAGACAATGGCCCTAGATTGATTCCCCAGCCGTCCATCCCAAATCTGTGGTCAGGGGTCTTCCCTGGTTGGCTGGATATAAATACAAGCCTGTTATTATGAAGAATAGATTCAGTTCCTCATTCAATAGCTTAGAATTTAAAATAATTTCTGTATATTATAGAACCTGAGACTGGCCCTTGTTTCCACAGCTCCGATTTCTCTCACCTTGGATGTCAGGATGATTAGTCAAGAGGAGCAGAGCCCACATCAGAGTAGTGAAAGTTGTCTCTGTCCCAGCACCAAAAAAATCAAAAATACACTGAGCCAGGTTGTCTTCATTGTAGGTAGAGTTGGGGTCATTCCTGCTCTGATGTTTAAAATGGAAAATGAAAATTACAATGTATTCTATGCAAGTTTTCTTTAGTTTTTTTTTTGTCACTGTGCAGCAAGTTATGTTAGTAAATATATTCCGGCTTCCGGTTTGTGATCATGGTGCTGGTGGACTTTTGGGGAGATCGCTCCCTCCACCGGCCAGTTTTCTCCTGCCGGGGGACCGTGAAGAGGTTTTGAAGTCGCCTTGTATGGGCGATGAGGATGAAGAGGCACCCAAGTGATTGCAGGACATTGATTGTTCATCGAGGTTTATTAAGATATGTATAAGCAAAAAAATGTATTTATAACTGCGATAATGAAGTTTATACTAAGTTTTGATACAATTAGAAATTAGTTAGCTTAAATATGAAATAGCAAATGTTAAGGGAAACAGAGAAGAAATATTTGATGTTGTAAGCTGAGATACCTACCAAAGATTGTATTACTGAACTATTGTTCAACCCAATTACCACATTGCCTTCTAAATACTTATATGTAAAACTGGAAAATATCTTTTTTTTAAAAAAAAAAAAGAATAAATATATTCCTAGTAGTTATATTGGAAAATCAATGCATGAGAGTAAGAAGTAAAGTGGCAGGTTCACATTGAGTAAGACACTATATTGAAGTAGCCAAGATCAAAGAGAGATCTTGGTCATGTGATCACCATTCGTAACCTTCCTAGCTGGCTTCTGACAAGCAAAGTCAATGGAGAAGCCAGATTCACTTAACGATCCCATGATTCACTTAACAACTGTAGCAAGGAAGGTTATAAAAGGGGGTAGACTTTACTGCCTTGCTTAGCAATAGAAATTTGGGGCCTGGTTGTACATCAGATAGTACCTGTACTGGATTCTTGTGAGACCTCAATAACCTTTCACCAAACCAGTGTAATGTCATGAAGAATTATGGGACAAATGAGACAATCCAGTCTACCTGCCTATTGACTGAGAAGCATCTTATGAAACAAAACACCAGAGATATGACAATCACTGAGATAGAGAAGCATTTGAGCATTTACCACATGACCTATGCCTTTCCCAACCACAAATGGGCCAATCGCTCACCATCGTTCTTTATAATTAGTGTGGACACTGTAACCATTGGCTTCCAGTTGCCCTCCGGCTGAGATTCAAGGTGCTGGTGATGACCTATACTGTAAAGCCCTAAATGGCATGGGCCCGGACTATCTAAGGGAGCACCTGCTGCCAGCATCAATTTCCCATCGTCCTGTGCGCTCCCACAGGGAGGGCCTCCTCAGGGTACCGCCGGTCAAGGATTACCGACGGGCGATCAACAGGGGGAGGGCGTTCTCTGTGGGTGCGCCTGCCCTATGGACTCAACTGCCAACGGAACTCCGGACTGCCCCCGACCTTCGTTCATTTCGCCAGGACCTTAAAACCTGGCTCTTTGAGCTATCTGGTCTGGACTGAGGGGTTTAATATTTTTAAATTGTGATTTAATTTTTGCGGCTAGACTTAATTTAATTTATTTTAATTTTATATTGGATTGTTTTTAAATTTTGCCTTGTAAACCGCCCTGAGTCCTTCGGGAATAGGGCGGTATATAAACCGAATAAATAAATAAATAAACCAGAAACCTATAATTGTAACACCCATGGATGCTATTATGTACTGACAATAGCATGATAGACAGTGAAAGATGAACTGAAGCATTGCACCACCCTTGAACCATTAGTACACTCAAGACTGATGTATCAATTAAAGTGACGAAAGGCAACGTGCCTGCAAATTGATAAAAGTTGTTCTAAAAAAAATCAATCTTTTTCTGAAAACAATGGAGAGGAGGATCTTTATTCCTTGTTTCAACTCTTCTACATTTTTACTTGTGGTCAAATCTGTGAAAATATCTGAGCTTTTCCAACCATTTCAGGGTAAGTATTCATTTAAGTATGACTCAATCAAAAGACCTTCCCTTGTTAATTCTTTTTCTTCTTAATGGAACTTCTTTATAAAAAGGGGAAAGGAGTGGTAGGCAAACATTATAGGATGACAAACAGAAACATTTCTAACTTCCCCAAGGAACCTCCCATGTATAACAAGAGTCTAATATTGCAGAGGTACAATATAGTCCTTACATAGAAGCAACCAGAATTTAAAACAGGCAAAATTCAGAATGGGACTTGAATGAAAAAGAAATAACTTCAAGGAAACAATACCAGTATCTCTTCTTTACTTATAGCCAGGAATGTAATAATTCCTTGCCCATGTATTGAACTACAATAAACCCATACCTTCTCCATCTGAAGTAGATAGTGATCAATGAAATCTTGTGGCTCATGCAGAGAGCTGGATTCCTTGTGTTTCTCTATTTCCTGCTTTGCAAAGGACACAATCACATCCACAGCATCCAGGGCGTTCTTGTGAGGGCCTGGGAAGTAGATCATTAATCGTGGGAACACAACAAACATCTAATAGAAATGGAAAAGAAAAGGTTGTTTATTTATTCATTTCCTGCTGCAACTAAAGAAGACTCTCAGCAGTTTGCAGTAATAGACAGCACTTAATAACCAAAGAAAAACATTGCAAGCACATTGAAACATGGAAAACTTTACATGGTGTCAGGTCCCAAAAGTCCTCCAGAAAAGCTGTTTCCAAATTCTTCCAGAAAAGAATCGTGTTAGAAGTAGATCGATTATTTTAAAGCTAATATAAAATTCTCTTATTCTCTCATTCTCTCCAGCCTTTGTAATTATGACAACCTATGGCTAACTGATTTAATAAATTAGACCAACTGGATTCACATGTGTAGGAATAAGCCAGGGAAAGAAATATTTTGGGGAATATTAAATAGGCAAAATATATGTCCCCAAAGGATCTTAAAGGCAGAAAAGCAAGCCCAGTTTATCTTAATAGCCCCAAGCAGAAACTCAGCAGAAACCAGCTTTTAGAAATGCAGAGGTAATAATCCATTTAGGAAGGTTGGAGCCAGGAATCTAGAAGCTGATGAGATTAAGAAGACAAAGACCCCTAAAATCTACATATCTAACCCAAACTCTAAAAGACATGACCTTTGGTGACATAATAGGATCAAAACACCATCAGAATACCAAAAGGACTCACTGAGACTCAGGTCAAAGTATATGACACAGGAATTACAAAGCCTCAAACAGGAACAGGGAATGGCCTCAATAGCCCCAGAAGGTATAAAAACCCACCACTCCCAGCTACATGTGGTCATCTTTCCCAGAGCCATCTTTCTGCCTGGCTCTCCTCTTCAATAAACTGCAACCTTCCAACTTGGCGGAAATGGCAAAGATTTCAGCATACTTGAAAGAACAATCGCAACAGAGATATATTGTGGAATGGAGAAGATGGATCGAATATATTCAGAATAAATATGGGACTAAAAAGTTTCATTTAGCATTTGAATAAGTAGTGGTTTTATACGATGTATTATTAGTTATTTGTTATTTGTTAGTAATATAGTTATGTTTACGGAGAGTTAAAGTGCGATAGACTTTAATGTTTTATTTTTGTTGTTAGCATATTTTAGCTTAAGTTTGTAAGTTAATACCCTGTATTCAGCTCTGGGAAGTTGGGGAGGGGGAAGGGGAGGGTAGGGGAAGGTTGGGTGGGAGGATGTTTTTTTAAAAAATGTATTGTAAAACTTTTCAATAAAAAAATAAATAAATAAACTGCAACCTTCTTTCTAAAGCAGTCTCCATTTTATTTATTCGTGGCTTGGACTGGACCCTAATGAAGACTTTTCTTTCAACACATGGCAGGCTAAATAATGAGTTAACTACATGGGTTGGATTTTCGGTCTGTTAGCTTTTCATAACGGAATAACAGGGACCTTGGAGGTCTTCTAGGCTAACCCCCTGTTCACACAAGAGACTCTATATTATTTCAGACAATGGCTGGCCAATCTCTTCTTTAAAATCTCCAGTGGTGGAGCTGTTAGATACTGGGTTCGTTGCTTCAATGATGAGATGAGGCGAGTGAGTTCAGCAAACATCATTGTTTATTGCTTGCAGGAACTGAACTGAGAAACAGGGCTACGAATGCACCTATTTATACCCTGGCCTCTAGGCGGCAGCCAATATGTTTAAAGCAACCTATTGCTGCCCTAGAGGCAGCCAATAGCAGCGCTGGAGATGGGTTGTCTGAGGAGCTGGGAGCCGTTAGCCAGCTTCCCTGCTTAAGCAACCTACCAGCAATTAACCCACGTGATGTTCCTTTAACAAGACAAAGCCCAATACATTACACCCCTCCCCCCTAGAATGTACAAACATTATAACAACAAATGGAGAATGATTACAGGAATACAAGTTTACAGAGGTACAACAGTAATGTACCTCTTTTGTACCGCTGTATTTTATTGTTGTTAGCCGCCCTGAGTCCTTCGGGAGATAGGGCGGCATATAAGTCCCATAAATAAATAAATAAATAATAAATAAATAAATGTGCAATATACACATTTTTTCCATACTGGCTAATACAGAGAATATCCTAGCTAGCAGCACAATAATGATACAGACAACATCATAGCTCAGTTATTTCAGAACAAAATCTTGTAAATATGCAGGAGGCTTACGAACCCTCATGGAACGCCTGGGAGATCCAGGCACTTCCTGGCCTACCAGCTTGCCTGCTGGGCTGGGTAGACCAGTGTCCCTTAGTTCTGGTTGACTCGGGATTCTCTAGCTGGCCCTTCCAGGTTGGCCCATCCCAGAGTCTAATTGCTCCGCAGAGTTAGCACAGCGGCTATAGTGTTCTGGTTGGCTTTCTCCATTAGGGGGCCCATGTTGCACTCCTTAGCTTTCCTCCCCTACAGCCACCTCCCCGTTGCTCTCACTTTTTTTTTTATTACATTTATATCCCGCCCTTCTCCGAAGACTCAGGGTGGCTTACAAGCTTAGCAGTAGCCTTCATTCTATGTATATGCCTGCTTGTTAGGGCTTTCACACACACCCCAAGCGGCATTATTACAAAGTCAGCTTATTGCCCCCAACAATCTGGGTCCTCATTTTACCTACCTCGGAAGGATGGAAGGCTGAGTCAACCTTGAGCCTGGTGGGATGCGAACCTGCACTAATTGCAGGCAGCTGGTGTTACTTAAGGAGGCATCAGCCCACTGCTCCACCAAGGCTCACTGCTTGGACCCTCAGAGCCTATGGATTGATCAGCCTGGCTGCTGGTTTGCAGTCCATGGATGGGACCTGGGATAAAGTCCTTGCTTTGTGGACATTCTGGAAAACCCTTTCTAAGCTGATTGATATGGCGACGGACGACTCGCCTGCCCTCTAGGCCCAGTTCATATGAGAGAGGGCCCAACATTTTGGTGATCTTCCCTGGTGCCCACAAGATCCCTTGCCCATAGTTCCTGGCCCACACCCTGTTGCCCACTTGCAGCCCCCTCGGGGGGTTTGGGCAAGAGGCCTCAGCTGCCACCCGGTCTGGGTGCAACCTGTCCAGTTTCGTGATTAGGTGCCTCCCCCAGCACAGCTCTGCTGGGCTTTTACCTGTTGCTGTGCATGGTGTGGAATGTTGGCAGAGCAAAAAGTTGGCCAGTCTGTGGTGCCAGTCCCCAATCACTATACGCCTCAATGACTCTTTCGTGGTGTGTACCATATGTTTGGCTTGACCATTACTAGATGGGTGAAATGGAGCCGATGTCGCATGCCTAATGAGGTTTGCCCTCAGGAACGCTTGAAATTCTGCCACAGTAAATTGGGCCCCATTATCGGACACTCCGACATCCGGCAACCCGTATGTTGCAAAGAGTTTCCTTAGCACCTGGATGGTCCTAGCAGTAGTCATGTTTGCGATTGGTATAACTTCTAGAGTGGCTGTCGATCACTATAAGGAAGAGCTGTCTCTGAAAGGGCCCAGCGAAGTCTATATAAATCCTCGACCAGAGAGTGTGTGTCTCCTCTCACCTATGGACAGGAGTGTGCGGCATTTCAGGCCTAGACTGCTGACACGTGTAACACCTGTGTACTTGAGCCTCAATGGCTTTATCTAATCCTGGCCACCATAAATAGCTTTGTGCCAAAGCTTTCATGTGAACAATACCTGGATGACCTTCATGAAGCAATTGCAATACCCTGTCTCTTAGAGAGGTGGGAATTATGACTCTGTTCCCCCAAAGAATACAACACTTATGAGCTGAGAGCTCATGTCTCCTTGTGAAATAGCTCTGAAACTCAGGACCTGGGCTTTTATCAAGCCACCCCATGTGTACCCAAGATAGCACTCTACTTAGAGTCTTGTCTGCTGCCGTTTCTGCAGCTATGTCCCCTGCATGGAGGGGAAACTCCAGCAAGTCCTAAATGGACAAAACACGGGCTGCTGGGGCCAGAACTGGTTCAATTTGAGGCAGTGGAAATCTGCTCAGGCCATCTGCATGGCCCATATCCTTGCCAGGTTTGTGAATTAGCTTAAAAGTGTAAGCCGATAAAAAAATGGACCATCTTAGCATCCTAGGGGATAAGATGTGGGGTGTCTGTCTGTCTGTAGTGAATAACCCTAATAGCGGTTTATGGTCTGTGAAGACCATGAAGTCCCTGCCATATAAGTAGTCGTGGAAATTTTTTACTCCAGCTACTATAGCCAGTGCCTCTTTGTCGATTTGAGTGTAATTGCGCTCGACAGAGGACAGTGTCCTCGAATAAAAAGCAATTGGAACTTGAGGATGTGGCTTACTACTGGCACTGGGTATGCGTGCTGTTTGAGTGCACGGTTAATTGTGCATTTATAATCGGCACAGATTCTGACCTCCCCATTGGCTTTTAGTGGTGTTACAATTGGGGTCTCCCACTCACCCCCATCTACTGGCTGTAGTACGCCTTGTTCAACAAGTTTATCTAGCTCAGCATCTATCTTGTGTTTAAGAGCAAATGGCACCCTACAAGGTTTAATCCTGAATGGCACTACAGTAGGATCTACTTTAAATGTTATTGGTGGGCCCGTATATGTCCCAGAGCTGAATCAAACACATCTCACGACTTGTGTCCAGTTGATCCTGGTTACTTGGATGCCTAGTGCATCAAACCAATCAAGCCCGATCAGGCTCGTTCACTGATCCCCTACTATGACAACATCCAGGTGCCCAGAAAAACCCTTAAATTTAATGGCTAGTGTGGCCTCACCCTTGACTGCGACTCTGGCTTTCTGGAAATCAGTTAGTATAATGTCAGAAGGCCTCAGCTTGGCCCATCTCTTACTGCAATTACAGATGAAATTAAATGTCTCAAGTGAAATAATAGAAATGGCGGAGCCCATGTCCAGCTCCATCTTGCAGGGGACCCCTTGCAGCTCCACCTGAAGTCTAAGCTTAATTGGGCGGTGAGCTCCCATGCAGCAAATGCTTCTGTGTCTGGAACAAAAGCCCATGCTATACTCTCCCAGGGCACCAGTACCTCTCCTGGTCAGAAGAGGCAACTGGTGATTCGATGGCCAGTCCCTCTGGTGACCTCTGCAGACGGATGCGATGTGGCCAGTCTTTCCGCAGGCCTGGCACATGGCTGGCACATGGAACCTACAGTCCAAGCATTGGTGGCGGCCGCCACATCCTGGGCAACTAAGGAAGGGATCTGCCTTGTAAATCGCCCCTTGTTGCTTGTCGCTGTGATGCTGTTGTTCATTGTGTCTTTGTAGCTTGTCAACTTCTGTATCATCTTCAGTGTCTTCTATGTGTTTGGTGTCCTCATGGTGGATGGCTTCCTCATGTTGTGCAGTTTTGTCGGGCCGCATGGCTCATATGGCCCCACCGGCGGCTTCGTCCGCCATGATTTCCTTCAGCACGTCTGGGAATGACAGAGTCTCTTTGGCGAAGAGTTTTTGCTGTAGCTATCAATTCCGGAGACCGCAGACAAGCCGGTTTCATAGCCTCTCCTCGACATTGGAGAACTGGCACAGGCATGCAGACTGCCTCAAGGCCACAATGAATTTGGACGCGGTTTCACCTGGTTGCTGAACCCTCTGCTCAAATGCATGGCGCCAAGCAATTAACAACAGTTGGGTTGAAAGTGGTCTCCGAGCTTCTTCTTCAAGTCTGTGACTCCAATGGCGTTGGCGTGAACAGGTTCTCCACAATGTCGAATGTGGCTGGGCCACACACACACAGGAGCATGGCAGCCTTCAGGCCATCCTCGGCAACTTGATTCACGCGAAGACAGTTCTCAAACCTGGATAGGTATGAGGACCATTATTCTGGGTGAGTTATGTTAAATTCTTCCAGCTTTCTGACCTTGGTCATTTCTGCTGGTCATCACGGCTGGGGCTCAATGTCTTTGCGTCCTGCTCCTCCGTTGCCCAGGGACTGGTCCTCTGGGCACGTGGTCACTAGTGTGGCTGTGCTAGGCCAACTGTAGGGTGGGGGGAAATGCTTTTCCTGCCAGGTGTGCTCGGCCTCTCCCCTAGTGACTCTTGAGCTCAGTTGGAGGAGCAGGATCCCACGTTCGTCGCCAATGTTAGATACTGGGTTCATTGCTTCAATGATGAGATGAGGCGAGTGAGTTCAGCAAAGATCATTGTTAATTTCTTGCAGGAACTGAACTGAGAAACAGGGCTGCGAACGCAGCAATTTATACCCTGGCCTCTAGGCAGTGGCCAATAGGTTTAAAGCAACCTACTGTATTGCTGCCCTAGAGGCAGCTGATAGCGGTGCTGGAGACGGGTTGTCTGAGGAGCTGGGAGCCATTAGCCAGCTTCCCTGCTTAAGCAACCTACCAGCAATTAACCAACATGATGTTCCTTTAACAAGACAAAGCCCAATACAATACAGGAGCACCCACAACATCTGGAAGCAAGCCATTCATTCCACTGGTTCATTGTTCTCCCTGTCAGGAAATTTCTCCTTAGTTCTAGCTTGGTTCACTCATCCATTGCTTCGTGTCTTGTCTTAAGGGGCTTTGGAGAATAGGTTGACCCCCTCTTCTTTGTGGCAACCCTTTACATATTGTACTGCTACCATGGCACCACTAGTCCTTCTTTTAACTAGATTAGATATACCCAATTCCTGCAGTTGTTCTTCATATGTTTTAGTCTCCTGCCCCCTAATCATCTTTGTTGCTTTTCTCTGCACTTTTTCCAGTGTCTCAAGATCTTTTTTATATTGTGGCAACCAAAACTGAATGTAATATTCCAAGTGTGGTCTTATCAAGGCCTTATAAATCAGTACTAAGCCTTCATGTTATCTTTATTCTATCCCCCTGTTAATGCAGCCTAGAACGGCATTGGCTTTTCTGGTGGCTGCAGCAAAAGAATTTCTGCATGGAAGCAATGGGCTTAAATCATAAGGAAGCAGACATTGGTTTGCTATTAAGAAAAAAATTGAAAGAACTGTTCAATGTCAGACTGACCCAGGAAGTGTTGGACCATCTTTTATTGATATATTCTGAGCATTTGTCCCAACTAAAGCACTAAGTCAATCGGGTGACACTGGACCAGTCCCTCTCTCTCAGCCCTAGAAGGTGGACAATGGCAAACCACTTCCAAAATCTTGACAATGAAACTGCAAAGACTTGTCTTGGCTCCTGGGGATAATAGTACAATAGATTATTTCCAAGGCTTCCTCCATGAATTCCATTTGTGATTACATGAAAATATTAATGAAAATAGTTTTGTTTCTTGAACAGAAAACATTACTCACCACATGAAAAAAGCTACCACTGAATTTCACAATAGTTTCAAGGGCTTGAATTAGCTTCTGGAAGCTTTCATCTTCTGGAGCAAACTGTTGTCCAAAACTCAAAGCACATATGACATTAGAAACTGCATTTGTTATTGGAATTGAAGGGTCAAATGGCTGTCCTGCAAATGGAGATATTTCATAATCAATTATTAAATTGATTATTTCATAATCAATAATTAAATTATTAAATTATGCAATGAACATCATTATCGGGAACTGCAATTGTTTCAAAAAAATTTAAAAATCTTATCAAATACGTCTGTTCTTGTTTGAAATACAGAGAATGGAAAAAAATTCTGCAGACACTTGAGCGATTTACCCCAAATTACAGACCTTTTGTTTTTTTAAATGTTTCCACCAACGTCTGAGCTGTGTCTTCTATTTGATGCTCAATGCTCTTCTTCCCCAGGCCCAGCTTCCGCAGAGAAGTGATGGCGATGTGTCGCTGCTGTTTCCAGATGTGGCCATTGGAGAAAATAATACCTGAGGGCATCAGCAGAGAATTATAAGTGATTCCTGAGGACATTCATGTTAAAAAATAAAACAGGTCTAGTTCTTGCAAATATCTCTATGAATTTCAGGTGGGAATACCAAGCCTTTGTGCAATGTTGCCATTTTGTAAGATTCTGGCTATGTTAATTGTTATTATAATATTTATTCATGTTGGGAGTTACATGGACACTGAGAGACATGTGTGGTATGGTGACCACAGTTGCAGTGCTTGCCAGCCTCTATCTTATATGATGCATATCAAAAGCTTCTAAGATGATGTAAATGTTCACGATGAGGATGGCGAAGGCTAATTACTTCACTGCCCTCATCGCGTCCACGGATAATCGCCCGGCTGCCCTGTTTAGGGTGACTCGCTCCCTTCTTAACCAGGAGGTGAGGGAGGATCCCTTACAGGGACGGGCCAAGGACTTTAGTCATCATCTGATGGACAAAATCGCTCAGATCCGGGCCGGTTTGGACTCTGACTGGGCAGAGTCTGACGTGGAGGAATCGGACGGTCTTTTTTTATTTTTTTATTTTTTTATTAAAGAGTTTTATAAAAGTTACAATATTATCCCATCCCCAACCCACCCCTAAACCCCCCTCCCCCTCCCCCACTTCCCAAAGCTGATTACAGGGTTACAAATATATAATAATCATAAACTAACTAACATTGATCAACTATCTACATAACCAAATACATAATACACTTTAACCCGCCTATAACATGATTACAAACACTCTAAAAATATCCAACTTATAAAAAAAATTAAATTATAACAATCTAAAGTTTACTTATAAGTTAAATGGAACTTTTTAGTCCCATATTTTTTCTGAATATAATCTATCCATCTTCTCCAAACCAAAATGTATCTTTCTTGTGAATGATCCTTTAAGTAAGCAGAAATCTTAGCCATTTCTGCTAAATTTGACACTTTAAGCGTCCATTTCTCTATAGTAGGCAGGCAATCCTTCTTCCAATATTGCCCTATCAATAACCTTGCAGCTGTTATCAAATTCAACATCAAATTAATTTCTTTAGTATCACCATCTGTAATAACACCCAATAAAAATAATTGTGGAGTAAACTTTATCTTTCTCTTGAAAATCTTTTGGATGTTCCACCAAATTTTAATCCAAAAAGGTTTTATATTTCTACAAGTCCACCAAATATGAAAATAAGTAGCATCCAAACTACCACATCTCCAACATTTGGGCTGTAAGTTGGAATACATACAAGACAACTTTTTAGGATCCAAATGCCATCTATAAAACATTTTATAAAAATTTTCTCTTAAGTTTTGGGCCTGAGTAAATCTTACATTTCTAACCTAAATTACCTCCCAAACATCCAATGGGATCGATTCTTGAATATTTTGAGCCCACTTTACCATGCAATCTTTCACCAATTCCGTTTCCGAATCTAATTCTATTAAAGCATTATAAATTCTCTTTATATGCGCTCGAGTTTGATCTTTAATCTGTTTTACCAAATTTTCATCCATCAGTGTCAAACCAATCTTCTGATCTAACTTCCACCTAGCTTGCAATTGGGTATACTGAAACCAAGACTGTACGATATTTTCTTGTTTTAACTCGGCTACCCACCTTAATTGCCAATCATTCCCTACCAGTCTAAGTAATTGCTTATAAGAAATCATATCTAAATTCACACCCATAGATTGCGTGTCCAGGAATCCCCCAAATTGGTATTTTATAATTCAACTTATAATAATACTTTTTCCAAACACGCAATAAAGCACTTCTTAAAATATGAGATTTAAAAGCCTTATCAACTTTTTTTATCATAAATCAAATATGCATGCCACCCATATAATAAGTCCCATCCCTCCAGATAAAGTATACTTTTATTGGTTGAATTGAGCCAATCACTAACCAGTGTTAAAACCACTGCATCATAATATAGTTTCAGATTAGGCACCTTAAGTCCCCCTCTTTCCCGAGCACCCCTCCCACCGGCTCCGTAGTAACAGGGCCTTGTATCATAGGCCCAGAGTCTATCTTCTGTTTCACTTGCTCCTTTTCTTTCCGTTTGTGCGCAGCACGCGTCATTCTCTGCTCTTTTGGATCACCCTTTAACAACAAACTCTGTTCAGTAGATTCAGCCAACTGTGCCTCTCCAACAAACTGTGCTGATGCCCCTTCAACTTGTTGTTTATCTTCTTCCACTCTTTTGAGTAATGGAGATGGTGGTGAACCTGCTTTCAGGACATAGGTATAAAAATCTTTTGCCTTTGCGATTGTATTAAGTCTATATCGTGTCCCTGCATAATTCACCACTATTCCAATAGGGATCTCCCATCTGAACTGAATTTGTCGATTTTTAAGCTCATCAGACAAAAAACCAAAATCCTTCCTTTTTCTCAACATTTTAGGAGGTATTTCTTTCAAAATTATAATATCTTGACCTGCAATTTGAAACCTCTGTTGATAGAAGGCCTGGATGATTGCATTTCGAAGTGACCTCTTAGAAAAATAGATCACCACATCTCTAGGTAAATTTTTCTGCCTCGCAATCCAAGAATTGACCCTGAAATTTTTTTCCACCTCCCTTAATAACTCCTTAGGATCCCATCCCAAGATGGGAGCAATGACTTTAATCACCTCTTCCTGTAAATCCTCACGAGGGTTTTCTTTTAACCCCCTTATTCAAAAAGCAAATTCCATTTCTTTATATTGTGAAATAATCACCTCATCCTCAGTTTTATCAATTTTATTTTCTGCTTTAGCAATTCTATTTTCAAGTTTTTCACTATTTTCCACAACTTCATCCACACGATCATCTAAACCACAGGTCGGCAACCTGCGGCCCCGGAGCCGCATGCGGCTCTTTGAGCCGTCCCATGCGGCTCCCAGGCCTCCTCCCTCTTTTTTTTTTTTTTGAAAAAAAAAGTGGCACTAAAAAAAAGTAATCAATTTAAACTTCTCACAAAAAAACTGGAAAAGTTTAAATTGATTGGTTGGTTTGTGGGACTACCCACAAACCTCTTTGTTTTTTTAACTGCACTTGGCAGAGTGGAGGAAGAGACGGGAGAACTAAAAAGGTGAGTAGGGTGGAGTTTTTCCCGCCCTTCCTTCTCCTCGCCATGGGAGAAGGCTCGCTAGCAGCCTCGGCAAGGAGAAGGAAGGGGCGATTTTCTCCCCTTCTCCTTGCTGTCGCTAGCAGCCTCGGCAAGGAGAAGGAATGGGCGATTTCCTCCCCCCCTTCTCCTTGCCGTGGCTAGCAGCCTTGGCAGGGAGAAGGAAGGAGGGATTTCCTGCCCCCCTTCTCCTTGCCGTCGCTAGCAGCCTCGGCAAGGGGAAGGAAGGGGCGATTTTCTCCCCTTCTCCTTGGCGTCGCTAGCAGCCTCGGCAAAGAGAAGGAAGGGGCGATTTTCTCCCCCCCTTCTCCTTGCCGTGGCTAGCAGCCTCGGCAGGGAGAAGGAAGGGGCGATTTTCTCCCCCCCTTCTCCTTGCCGTGGCAAGCAGCCTCGGCAAGGAGAAGGAAGGGGCGATTTTCTCCCCCCCTTCTCCTTGCCGTGGCTAGCAGCCTTGGCAGGGAGAAGGAAGGGGGGATTTTCTCCCCCCCTTCTCCTTGCCGTGGCAAGCAGCCTTGGCAAGGAGAAGGAAGGGGCAATTTTCTCCCCTTCTCCTTGCCGTCGCTAGCAGCCTCGGCAAGGAGAAGGAAGGGGCGATTTTCTCCCCCCCTTCTCCTTGCCGTGGCTAGCAGCCTCGGCAAGGAGAAGGAAGGGGCGATTTTCTCCCCCCCTTCTCCTTGCCGTGGCTAGCAGCCTCGGCAAGGAGAAGAAAGGGGCGATTTTCTCCCCCCCTTCTCCTTGCCGTGGCTAGCAGCCTCGGCAGGGAGAAGAAAGGGGCGATTTTCTCCCCCCCTTCTCCTTGCCGTGGCTAGCAGCCTCGGCAAGGAGAAGAAAGGGGCGATTTTCTCCCCCCCTTCTCCTTGCCGTGGTTAGCAGCCTCGGCAGGGAGAAGGAAGGGGCAATTTTCTCCCCCCCCCTTCTCCTTGCCGTGGCTAGCAGCCTTGGCAAGGAGAAGGAAGGGGTGATTTTCTCTCCCCCCCTTCTCCTTGCCGTGGCTAGCAGCCTCGGCAGGGAGAAGGAAGGGGCAATTTTCCTCCCCTTCTCTCTGCGAGGCTTGAAACAGTTCCTCCATAAACATGTAACCGAATCATTACTTGACTCTTTCACAAAAACTAATACATTAATCTCTAGTTTGCACATTAGTTTCTAGCTTCATAAAAATGTTCTGCACTTGGTTTTCCACTAAGGAAGCAAAGAAGACATATCCAAATTTTAAGGGTTTTAATTAAACTTCATTTGTGAAGCATGTAACTTTAACCTTGGTAATCATAAGCAGCTAACATTGCTTTTTCATTTTGTGCAATTACTGTATTAAATTTGTATGTATATTTGGAGCCGATCTTGAGCTGACTTTACTACTTTTAATTCCTCCCTTTTGTTTATTGTGATATTTAGTTGTATAGCTAAAGCACATTTATTCTTAAATGCTTTTCCATTGGTATTTTGGGTCACTGGACCTACTTCTTAACATCTTAAATCCAAATGTTTTTATGACTGATATTTTTATTAGGTCCAGTTTTCAAGTGTTTCCATAGCTATAAAATTCCTATCTTGTGAAGCTTCTAGAGCAGACCTTACAAGCAAGTTACCACTATTATTGCACAGAGCTTATCCTTGTTTGGGATTGTGGTCTTGAGTTGGTAAAGGGATTTCTAGAGAGCTGCAAACCGAGTATTTTATAAGGGACTTTATATTTCACACAGATTGTGCAACCCTCTAATAAATGTTTCAAACTCTGCAGGGGGAGCTCCTCCTCTCCCCCTGCCCCCCCCCCAAGAGATGGAATTGCAGCTTCTCTTGCTTGGTGGGCTTCGGGAGTGGGGCAGGAAGACCCTTGGCTCCTTCCCTCCCTCTTTTTCTCTCTTTCTCCTCCTCCTTCTCACCCTCTGCTCTTGGATCAGGCTGCGAGGCTCGGCTGGGTGGCTTTGGGTGGTCCTGGCAGCTGACATGGGATCTCTGTGTGTGCGTGTGCACGTGCACATACGTTGTACATAGACCGGAGAGGCGCACAGGCCGGCATGTGGGTGGGAGGCCCGAGTGGTGTAATTTCTTCCCCTTTTTCCCAGCCCCCCCACCCCCTCCTCGATCTGTAAAGAGGTTCCATAACCCTGTGGGGATATTTGGGTGTTTTCTCCCCTTCTTCTCTCTCTCTCTCTCTCTCTCTCTCTCTCTCTCTCTCTCTCTCTCTCTCTCTCTCATCTCCCCTTCTTGGTGTCTCCCCATTCTTCTCCTTCTACACCCCCCTCCCCCCATCCTCGGATTCCTTCAGAGAACCCCTTCCCCATCGCCTCCTTTTCAGATTTTCAAAGGTGTATTTTGTTTTTTTCCCCTTTTTATCTCTTTGATTTTTCTGTTTTTCTTCTTCTTTTGCTTATAAATGAATAATAACAGTCACCAAATGGGAGGGGTGTTTACTCGTTCCCAAGCAGCTGAGGGGAAATGGTCTTGGAGCTGCTCACAGCCACCTGTGTGCAAGGCTGGCTTTTTAAAAAGGATTTTACCTTAAGAACCTGGGTAAGGAGGTGCAGGTGGGGCTGCCAGCCCCAAGGACTCAGGTAGGCAACCTTGGCTCTTTTATGACTTGTGGACTTCAACTCCCAGAATTCCTGAGCCAGCCAAGCCGAGGAGAAATGGAGAGGTTTCCATGCTGGCTCAGGAATTCTGGGAGTTTAAGCCCAGGACTCATTAAACAGCCAAGGCTGCCTACCCATCACAAGGGGAAACCAGATTCACTTAACAACCTGAATACTAATTTATCAACTGCAGTGATAAACACGCACCAAAGAAGTGATGGGAAGGGGGGGGAGCGCCCTGTTTCTTCTTCAGGCAAAAACTCTGTGCAGAAGCCGGATTGGGGAGGGGGATGAGGAGGAAGAGCTGTGATTGACCAACTGCCAGCCAAACTCTTTGGGAGTGGGGGCGCAGGATGGAGAGGAGGGCAGCTTGCCTTGCAGAAGGAGGGGGGAGCCAATTTTAAAGGTTGTCCAGCTAAAAGGGAGCAAAGAATCTGGGCTGGAGTGCCTTGGAAAGGCGAGCAGGCAGCGCATCTGCACGGGCTGGTTGGGCTTTCTGCAGGTTTTGCCTGCAATTAAGGCAGGGTGAGTTTTTTGGCTCAGGGGAGCCTGGGGGGAGGGGGAGCTGCTTGTGGGGGGACGTGTCTGCTCACATAAGTGCAAATGTGTTTCTTTTGCATGGAAGCTGCTTTGCTGAAGGTTATATCTTCTTTCTTTCCTTCCTCTTCTTCCACGTCCTTCGCCTCTCTGCTTTGTGCCGCCTCTGGGGATGGAGGGGGAAATTTGCTCTGCACCTTTTCCTCGTGTGTGTGTGTGTGTGTGTGTGTGTGTGTGTTTGAAGCCTCCATTTGCCTGCCTGGCAAGGCGGGGGAAATTTGCTCGGCCTCCTCTCCGGTGTATGTCTTGCTTAGGTAAGCTCCACTTTAATCAAATCCTGTTCTGCGCATGTGCGTGCACGTGCGCATGCACACGTGTATTTTGCGGCTCCCAGGGTTTTTTTTAGTGAGAGAACCGGTTCCAAGTGGCTCTTTCACCGATTCAGGTTGCCTACCCCTGATCTAAACATTCAATATGTGCAGCCAGCCCTTGAAATGCAAACAAAATGTCTTCTCTCATCTCTCTATTTTTACACTCCAGAAGATCAGCTACCTCTTCCTTTACTTGATGGGTCATTTCTTGTGCCTGCAGCTTCAAAGCATCCTGCAAATCTTTAAGTGTTACTGCTGGTGGTGGAGGAGAGGGTGGAGGGGATCTGGGCTTTGAAGTGGATTGCACTGCAGATTGTATTACAGGAGAAGAAATTGAGGTTTTAGAAACAGCAGGAACTGCCTGCCATCTTGAAGCCATTTTCCAACTTGCAACAATTCACTTTCTCTTATCACTTTCACTTTCCCTCTGCACTTCGGAATAAAAATAAAAAAAGAAAAAAAATCTTTAAAACTCTAAAATCCAATATAATGTTTAAATTTTGACAGAATCTCCGTACTTTATTTTTTCAAAAATGAAAAAGCATTTTGGCGCCATCTTTTCTCTTCAAAATCAAATTTATGTATGGAGAAGATTAAAGCACCCCGAGTTAAAGTTCTGAATACTTTCAACATTACTCCTCCTGGTCAGCTCTGTCTGCTTTAAAAGCAATCATAAATCACTATAATCCGCAGATGTGGATACAGCGTCTGGCTTCGCCCCTGCTTGGAGCAAAGGCGTCCTGGACTCGGAGAAAGCCTTGGGCTCGGTGGGAGCTCTCACCCACCGATCCCCAGATAATTCTGGGAGGTCTTGAGGAGCTCTACCACTACCCGAGGAGAGCTCACGTCCCCCTCTTCTCCCGAGGGGGAAGTTTATGAGCCACAGGACAGCTGATTGTCACCGTCTCCGTGGATCTAACAAAGCCTCAGGACTGACGGCCAAAGAGAAGCTGCCATTCGGCGCGGCGTTGCCACCGGAAGTCCGAGGAATCGGACAGTCTTGAGCATGTTATCTGGACTGAGTTCGATCCTGTTTCCCCTGATGATCTGGACAGGATGATGGGGAGGCTGAGCTCCACCACCTGTTTGTTGGACCCGTGCCCCTCCTGGCTGGTTTATGCGGCCCGGGAGGAGACACGAGGCTGGTTCCAGGCAGTAATAACTGCTTCCTTGAAGGAGGGTATCTTTCCTGCCGCCCTGAAGGAGGCGGTGGTGAGACCCTTCCTCAAGAAGCCTGCCCTGGACCCGGCTGTTTTAAATAACTATCGTCCGGTCTCCAACCTTCACTTTTTGGTGAAGGTTGTTGAGAGTGTGCTGGCGCATCAGCTTCCTCTGTTCCTGGAGGAAACTGATTATCTGGACCCGTACCAGTTGGGTTTCAGGCCCAGGCACAGCACAGAGATGACATTGGTCGCACTGGTGAATGATCTCTGGCGGGCTCGGGACAGGGGTTGTTCCTCTGTCCTAGTCCTATTAGATCTCTCAGCAGCTTTTGATACCATTGACCATTGTATCCTACTGTGGCGTCTCAGTGGGTTGGGAGTGGGAGGCACTGTTTTACAGTGGTTCTCCTCCTATCTCCTGGGCCACTTGCAGTCGGTGTTGACGGGAGGACAGAGATCCGCCCCGAGGCCTCTCGTTTGTGGAGTTCCTCAGGGGTTGATTCTCTCTCCCCTCTTGTTCAACATCTATATGAAGGCGCTGGGCAAGATCATTCGTGGCTTCGGGGTGGGGTATCATCAGTAAAAGATTGCCGCCGGATAACACCCAGGGGGAGGGCCATCTCTGTGGGTGCGCCTGCCCTCTGGAACCAGCTGCCCATGGAGCTTGGGACTGCCCCCGACCTTCATTCATTTCACCGGGACCTGAAGACCTGGCTCTTTGAGCTTTCCGGCCCAGGCTGAGAGTTTTAATCGGGGTTTTTATATTTTTTCAGGGATTTAATTTAATCTTTTTAATCGTTTTTAATTTTTGTATCGATGTTTTAAGTACCCTGTAAACCGCCCTGAGTCCTTCAGGAAAGGGCGGTATATAAATTCAATAAAATTCCAATTCAAATTCAAAATTTTATAAGCACAAGGGAAAGGATGTCAGTGGTAATAGAATCCATTTGTAACATCCTCCTACAAGATCTATGGAGATTCTCAGTCATCCAAGTCATGGTTGTCCAAAATGTGCTTTTTCAGCAGGCAACTGAACTTTCTTGTTTTTCTTTGAAGACGTTTTACTTCTCATCCAAGAAGCTCCTTCAGCTCTGACTGAATTGTGTGGAATGACTGCTGGTCATTTGCATTCTTTTAGAGAGTCATTGAGGGCATTCGGAGGTTTACCTGTGTTCTCAGGGTCACCTGAGTAATGCAAATGGGTGTGGAGCCTACTTGGCTGCAGGATGTTTTCTGCCCTGTGTCCCTTCACTGTTGAAGACAAGCGCTGGCTGTTGGGGATTAGTCTGTGATGTCTTCATCTCAAACTGAAGCACTGGATTACTGAGAATCTCCGTAGACATTTGCAGATGTTTCATTCCCCAAACTAGGCAACATCATCAGTTCTCTCTTTGACTAGTTTCCACCCATTACAGGTAGTCCTTGACTAACACCAATTTGTTTAGTGACTGTTTGAAGTTACAATGGCACTAAAAAAAGTGACTTACGGCCACTTTCACACTTACAACCATGCAGCATTCCCATGCTCATGTGATGCTTTGCAACTGGTTCATATTTATGTCTGTTGAAGTGTCGTGACATCACGTGATCCTCTTTTGAGACTTTCTGACATACAAAGTCAATGGGGAAGCCAGTTTCACTTAACAAACTTGTTACTAATTTAAAAACTGCTATGATTCCCTTAACAATTATGACAAGAAAGGCTTTAAAATGGGGCAAAATTCACTTTTCCGGGCTAGACACAGGACAATATGTTTCTCACCTTCAAACTATATCTTGTTGGATAAGGACCAATGCCCAAATCTATCCATCTTGAGCCTCATCTTCTCAAGTATTGGCTATTCCCTCTAACTTAATTTCATCTTAAAATCTGGTGAGTTTCCCTTCTATCCCCTCTATCTCCTCTATGAGTTTCCCTTCTATCCCTCTGGAGTAAAAATAGAGTTTAAAATACATACTTCCATTCTCTTTAATAAAATCAAAGGATAGCAGAATAAAAATTCTAGCAAGTGAAATAATGTTCATAATATAGCAGTGATGATGAACCTTTTGTGGTTCAAAAGGTAATGATGAACCTTTTGTGTCAAAAATTCACAAAAAGTCTGACTTGTCTCTTCTTTGCCAGTTAGACCTTCTGCCCCAGCCGCTGGTGCCTCTCAGAAAAACTGCCTACCTGAGATAGATTGAAGTTCACACAGGACCTTAAAGGGTGGAAACCTTGGAGAGTCCACACCTTGTTCTTGCATGTTTTTGCATGACCCAGAGGCTGCATGAAAGAAGGACCCTCTTGTGGGATTTTCAGAGAGTCTGGAGGACTGATGTGTCACCTGTGACATGCATGTCATAGGTTTGCAATCATAACATTAGGGGAGATTTCTAAATATTTCATGTGTGTTTAGTTCTGACCACCTTCTTCCCCTCCCACCTCCCAGAGTCAAACAGAGGTATTGATTATCCTTAAAAAACAGAGTATTGCAATCCTGGACTTTTGTCCATCTGAATAGATCTAGAGTTTGATGTCTGCCTTCAGTGGTCTTCTCCTGACCATTCTGGAACTCTAATGCAAGAACCGATGTTTCTTCTCTCATGTTTCATTACAGATAGTCTCAACTTATGACCACAATTAGGACCAGAATTTCCATTGTTAAGCAAGGTGGTTGTTAAGTGACTCATGCCCAATTTTATGACCTCTTTTGAGATGGTTGTTAAGCAAACTCATTGTTTTTATCCATTGAAACTTCAAATGGTTGTAAATCAAGAAGTACATGTAGTCCTCTCCTCCTGAAACTCTCTCTTTCCAACCACTTTCCCCCCCACCTGGGAATGTTTCTATGTACATGGAGTATATGCTTAGAGCTTAGAATGTTTTTCCCTAGCCAGGTTTCCTCCTTGCATTTATCAGAAAACAAAAATAGTTGATGGGTCTGGGTGATCATGGATGATGGACGGTGTTGCCACTTTCTCATTCTATCTGAGGTTTAGGAGCTCCGATTCAAGGTATGTAAGTGTTTAACTTGTTATCTTGATTTCAGGTAAGATAATTAAAGCTGCTGATTTTATTCCAATTTTGGAAATTTTATTAGCTTAGAACAGATCCTCAACTAAACCTATTTCTTATACATAGAAAGTACTGAAAGCTCATGGTTATGAATGTGGGTAGTCAGTACGAAATTGGTGCCCTTGGGTGGGTTGCCCATATAGAGAGAATTGGTGAAAATCAAATATGAAGGAAGAGGCAAAATTTGAAAAAAGAGGCAAGATATGAAACAAAGGAAAGGGCTGAAGAGATAAGAGAAGATTGGGGAGGTTTTCGTTGTATGGGGCTGATGAGAGGCTGAAAAAAGAGGTAGATGTTTAGTGAAAAAGAAGTAATGTCTTTAAGTCAATATATGAATGTAATGGACAAGATAAAATGCAAATGAGACATATAATAATTTGGCATCAACTGGATTAGAGCAATATTTTTTTTCCTTATCTCATGACTTTAAATCATTTTCTTTATCCTTTACTTACCTTCTCCCCCCCCCCAAGCTATGCATATTATAACTGCGGTTTGCATAATATATTAAAGTGACAAAGTATCCTGCACTCATCCAACTCACTAAACCACAAAACAATGCAAAAATCTAAGTCAGATAACTACTGTCCTACTCTGAGGTACAATGAAGAGAAGGACGAGGGGTGACATAATAGCAGTGTTCCAGTATCTCAGGGGCTGCCCCAAAGAAGAGGGAGTCAAGCTATTCTTCAAAGCACCTGAAGGCAGGACAAGAAGCAACGGATGGAAACTAATCAAGGAGAGAAGCAACCTAGAACTAAGGAGAAATTTCCTGACAGTTAGAACAAATAACCAGTGGAACAACCTGCCTCCAGAAGCTGTGAATGCTCCTACACTGGACGTTTTAAAGAAGAGACTAGACAGACATTTGTCTGAAATGGTGTAGGGTCTCCTGCCTAAGCAGCGGGTTGGACTAGATGACCTCCAAAGTCCCTTCCAACTTTATTATTGTTGTTGTTGTTGTTGTTATTGTTATAGTTATAGTTATTGTTATTATTATTCACACAAATGATAACTGGTTATTTAGATACAGTTCCTTACTATTTGCACTTACCCCTTTTTTTGCCCAAAGCGGTCGAGAAACCATCCTCTGGTCGATCAGAGAATTCCTCTGGGAAGCTGTTCATTGCTTCTTTCACAGTTCTGAATCCAGACAGCACTACTACAAGGCGATGTCCAAACCACATGGAGTATATATTTCCATATCGTTTTACAGGCTGCCAAGTGAATCAAAGTTGAGAAATGTTATAATCAAATAAAACAGATTATTCCTAAGCGGCCCTTGGTGCTTTCTGAGCTTGAGTGTTTTCATTTCATTCGTTTAATTATGCTAATTAGGTAACACCATCCGTGCAAGTAAGGAGTGCTGTTTGCTGTCACTTTATGTCCTGATGTCTTTCATATCTGGGTGGGTGGGGGCAGTCTTAGGGATTCTTCGGTAGGGTTGTTTACTAATGGCTCTGTGGCAGTTTCTTGATTGGGGTATTGCTTACTTGATTGTTGGTCTGAAGGTGACCTTGGAGTTAATCTATGCTAATCTGAGTGCTAATTACTGGTGGAGAAGTGCTCCAATCTCTTTCTCTTCTGGGCTGATTGATTGTATCCTTTCAATAGTCAATAAATGTTGTTAATCTCTATGTGATCTATTGATTATGTATCTACATCTCTATTGAGCATTGATTATGTGAGATGACCTCACGAGAGATCGATGGATCGTTAAGGTGCTTCCAAGTAAAAGAGGCAGGATGCAGAGAGGATGCTGGCTACCCCCGATGTTGGAGCTGCTGTCTTTTTGGATTCCAGGGCCGCAACCAGGACCTGGATGGCTGCTTCAAGCCCTGCTGTAGCAGCCTCGGCTGGACAGGCTTTACTGCCATCATAGGTCTTGAGGCTTTCTGGTGGGGAGGACCCAGGGGTTTGCATGCTGCTTCGGCTGGATGCCACCGATTGCTGGGCCTCGGTATCAGGCCATGTGGGCGCTCTGGGGGCCGCCATCTTGTTTCCGGTTGCCCCAGGAAGCTGTAGGTCACAGTTTGGTGGGAAATTTCGCGCCAAAAGCTCTGGGGTCCCGGGGTCACTCAGGGTGGCCGGCGCCATGTTGGGGGGCCTCATGGGCGCTGGGGGAGGACTTACCCGGCGTCCAGAGTCCCTCTGCACTGGTATCCCTGGTGGAGAGGCTTGTGGCGTCTTTTGTACTGCAAGGAATTTTAGGAGCAGCTCCTTGCATTCCTGTGTAGTCATTTGGTCCACGCGGTGCCTGTGTTGGGCCCGGGCCGCTTCTGCTGCATCTGGGCAGTCTTGGGCGGACTGCA
Organism: Vipera latastei; assembly: GCA_024294585.1. Taxonomy (NCBI): domain Eukaryota; kingdom Metazoa; phylum Chordata; class Lepidosauria; order Squamata; family Viperidae; genus Vipera; species Vipera latastei. Next base: position 6,914,192 of record CM044358.1, read on the forward strand.
AGCCTTCCATGCTTCCCTCTGTGGCGTGCAGTTGTAGGGAGGCTTGCAAAGGTGTTCCTGGTGCTGAGCTTGCGTCAGGGGCTGGATGCAGGGCTGCTGATCTTGATTGAAGACTTCTGGTCACAATCGGAGATCTCCTGCCATCCGTTTCAGTTTCAAATCTAGGCATCTTACTGCTATCTGCAAGCTTGGAAGCATTGCCTTAAACCATCCTCTGCTACCAATGTGTGAGATGACCTCACGAGAGATCGATGGATCGTTAAGGTGCTTCCAAGTAAAAGGGGCAGAATGCAGAGATGCAATCATTATGACGCTTTATTCATCGATAGATTATATAGAAAGAGCTATATGGCATGGAGGCATCCATGCCTGTATGATAGAGAGAGAGAGCATGCAAGAGAGAAAGAAAGAACAAAGAGCAGCCCCTGAGCAGAGGTATTTATGGGGGGGTCTCAGCCCCTCCCTAACCATAAAACACTCTCGCCAATGGGGCTGCAGGGGCCTGATGGCCTATTTGGGGAACTGCCATGGCTGGCACAAAAACATCTAACAATTCCCCTTCTTGCCAGCCAATGACAGGGACCAGTGAGTGTATGTGAGGGGGCGAGCAGGTGTCATAGACATGCATATACACATTCAGAAGACCAAACACAAACGTTTACACAGAAGGTTGTGCCGGTCAATAGGAACAGGTTTGGTGAACAGGTCAGCTATCTGGTCAGTTGTGTTACAATGCTCAACATGTATAAACCCCTCTTTGGTAAGCTGCCTGACATTTTTATAGCGTATGTCTATGTGGCGAGATCTAGAGCCCACTGCATATGCCCCCGAGATTGCAATTGCGGCCGTATTATCCTCTTGAATTTGGATGGGCAGAGGAGGAGATGCCCAGATGCTCGTTATCAGAGCATTGAACCAAATCAAATCATTGGCCGTGTCTGACAGGCTGGCATATTCCGCCTCGGCCGTGGAGCAAGAAACAAATTTTTGCTGCCTAACATGCCAATGGATAGGACATCCATTTAGCAATATGAGGAAACCAGAGGTGCTCCGTCTACTCTTGGTATCACCAGCCCAGTCTGCGTCTGAGTAAGCGGAGAGCTGGGCCGTCTTCCCCTTCTCTGGTTCCAGCACAAGGAGAGCATCAGTCGTGCCCCTGAGGTACCTAAGTACCCTCTTAACAGCAGTCCAGTGGAATTCCTTTGGGTGTTCCACATGCCTGGACAATAGATTCACAGCTAAAGCTATGTCAGGCCTGCTCCAATTGCTGATATATAGCAAGGAGCCAATCACAGATCTGTAAAGCATATTATCTGTGAACTCAGGACCGTCCTTGTGAGTGTGATTGTAATAGTCACTTTGCATCGGGCTATGCGTTGGGTTAGATTCTGCCATTTTGCATTTGGCCAATAACTCCTCTATCTTTTCTTTCTGAGATAGAGCAAACCCCCCCTTTAGTGGCCAAGATGTACACACCCAAGTACTTGTCAACCCGCCCCAAAGACTTAAGGGTAAACTTTTCCCCAAGGGCCTTGGCAAATTCATCACACCCTTCCTTGTCAGGTCCTACATATAGGAGGTCGTCCACATAAACTAACACCCGTTCTGTGGTACCCTTGGAGTTGCGTGTGAAAACACATTCATCTGCATGGGATGCAGTGAAACCAACTCGTTCTAAACTTTTTCTAAGGCAGTCATACCATAGTTTCCCCGACTGCTTGAGTCCATATAACCCTTTTTGGAGCAACCATGTATTTCCCCCTTCCTGCTGGTAGCCAGGAGGGGCCCTCACGTAGATCTGCCGGTCCAAGTTGGCATGGAGGTAAGCTGTCTGGATGTCGAATTGGAAGACTTCCTCCCCCAGAGCGGCTGCAGTTACGAGGGCAGCCTTGACGCTCTCTGCCCGGACGGTTTGAGAGTAGGTCTCCCCGTAGTCCTCCATGTAGCACTGGGCGAACCCCTGAGCTACCAAACAGGCCTTATACAGGTAGAGGCCATTGGCAAGTGGTTTTGCCTTGTAAACCCACCTTGTGCCAATGACTTTCCTCTCCTTTGGTGGTTGCTGGGGGTGAAGACCTTGAGTTGTTTCAGGCTCTGCATTTCCTTCTCCATCGCGAGCTGCCATTTCTCCTGTTCTTTGATGGGCAGCTCCTGGATGTCAGAGAAGGATTTTGGGGTGACCACAACACTGTTGACAGATGCGATGTGCCCAATGTCAATTCTCTTTGGCGGGATCGCTTTGTTGGACCGCTTTGATCTCCTGACCTTCTGCCACTCACCGCCCTTTTTTCTGCGGGTTTCTGAGGCGTCGCTGGGGGACTGGATGGCTCATCCTCCCCATCTGAACCAGGTGGGATGACATCTTTGTCTTGTTCTACACTTTCGTTGGTGGCAGGGTATGTGGACGTCTCAGGTGATGTCGTGGTCGGTGTGCCCTTGCTGGGTCGGTTGATATATGGGCTCAGATCATTGGAGTGAATCTGGGTCCAATTGGAGTCCTCTTCGAAGGAGGCAGATTGGGAAGTCACAATCCTGCCCCCTTCTCCCAGGAAACGGTAGGCCTTGGAGCCAGGAGCGTAGCCCAAGAGCCTCAGTCTCTGGGAGACAGATCTCCCCTTCTTCCGCAGCTGCTTGGGGATGTGGACCCATGCGTAGGACCCAAACACACGTAAATGTCCCAGATTTGGTTTCCTACCGTGAACTAGGAAATATGGGGTCTGGTTCACAACACTGCTCCAGGTGCGGTTTAAGGTGTAATTGGCATATTTCACCGCCTCTGCCCAGTATGATTCTGCGACCCCAGCGTCCGCAATCAGACTACGCATCATAGTTTGTAGGATTCCATTTCTTTTCTCTGCCACGCCATTTTGAGCTGGAGTGAAAGGCGCGGTAAGAAAATGGCGGATGCCCTTACGCCTTACCCAGTCCTGGAATTTTCAGGACATGAACTCAGCCCCGCGGTCGCTCTGCAGTTGTGCAATCTTGGTCTTATACTGGGTCTCTACAAAGTTGTAGAGTGATTTTATGGCATCAAAGGCTTCGGATTTTTCTGTGAGGATATACACGTAGCCGTACCGTGAAAAATCATCAACGGCAGTGAGAAAATACTGATTTTCCCTAGGGATGGTGTGAAAGGCCCAACCAAATCAACATGTACTAGTTGGTACGGGTATTGGGCCTTACGCAGTGACACCTTATGGATGGGGGCAGCCTTCCTCTTTGTCCTCTTACAGATAGCACAGTCCAGGAACACTTTACAATCCTTGAGCTGGACTGCCTCAGCAAACTCTCCCATCTTTTTAACCACAGGGAAGCTCGCATGACCTAATCTTCGGTGTAAGAGATGGGCACACTTATCGTGGAGCGGCTTCCCCACTGACACCCTCTTGGCATTGGTTGCCTTGAGCGGTGCTTCAGGTGACAGCTGAGGTTCGGATTTCTTATCCACACCGCCTTTGGAAATCCCTGGGGCTGGCTGAGGGGGCTTTCTATTATTCCGTGCGCAGGCCCCTTCTGAAGTGGTTGGGTTCTCAGGGGAGAAGTATGGCAAACCATTTATGATGGCAATACTTCCAATGACCCTCTGGGTCCGGGTGACATGACCTCCCCCTTTGCGAAATAAAACTTCCACCCTGTCATCGTCACATAATTTGATAATGCTTAATAGGTTGTTGGCAATGGAGGGAGCATGCAATACCCCTTCAACTTTTCCCAGCCCGGGTACAGAAACAGTGCCCTCCCCAACAACCAAAGCCTTATCTCCATTGGCCACCTTGACAGATGAGTTAATTTTCTTTAACTTTTTAAAACCTTGTTTCATGTTGGTAATGTGAGATGAAGCTCCAGAGTCCAGTAACCATAAGTCAGTGGGGCTATCAGCTTTTGTGGTGGGGGTGAGAGCACAAGTAGACACAAAATTGCCTTTGGCAGTACTTTTGTCCCCGCCACGCCCCCTTCCTTGCCCCTTGCCCCTTCCTTGATTGGGACCAAGCTTGGGGCCTTGTTGGTAATGGGGGCAGTCCTTCTTGAGGTGCCCCTCAGAGCCACAGATGAAACACTTGAGTAGAGCATTAACCTGCTCTGAGTTGCGGTGCCGTCTGCTGGCTGGCTGGGTGGTGACTGGTGTATTCTCCTGCATCTCTTCGTCTCCTATCTTCCTCAATGAGTCTGCCTGCGAGGTAGGACAGATTCATGGCTTCATTCCCGGCCCCCTCCAGTGAAATAATGAAATTGCTCCAATTTTTGTCCAGGGAAGCCAGAATGACAGCGACCATGTTCTCCTCAGGTACACGGTAGTTTCTGGACATCAGTTCTGCCCTGAGCGATTTTAATTTTCCAAGATGTTCTGCCATGCTGGCCCCAAACCTGAGTCTTGTGTTGTAAAGCTCAGTTGTGAGTCTGGTGAGGGAACCAATGCTGTTGCTGTTGAATAAATTGTATAATAACCGCCAAACTGCGCCAGCTGTGAGCCCATCTGGAATGCTAGGGAACAAGTTGTCATCCAGTGAGCTCAACAGAGTGGTGTATGCTTGTCTATGACGCCACTCTTCTCGGGATCCCCAGGGAAGAGGTGGGGGGTTCAGAACCATCTCTAGAGTCCCATCCTTTAATAGGCATACCTGCACATTTCTGTTCCATCTGTGGTAGTTCTCCCCCCCAAGTTGCAGTTTTTCAAAATCATGCGGGAGGGGAGACGCACGTAAAAAAGAATTCTTGTTTGTTCTATCTTGGTTTGCAAACATCTGAGAGCTGTCCATTGAGATGAAAGGTAGAGGGATCCCTCTTGTGGTAGTTGGTGGTATTTTTCTCTGATTTTTGGATGGCCCCTGCTCAGGGTTGAATGGCCCCGACTGGGCATGCTTGGAAATCATGTGATCCGGGGGAGGGCGGTGCCCAAGATTGCCGGCCGGCATTTGGGTTTGAAAAAAGGCTGAAGGCTGCAAAAGCTCTGGAGATTCTTCCTGAAGCCCCCCCGGCACTGGATTGCAAGATGGGGCAGGGATGCCCCAGAGATGCTGTGGATTGCCTTGAGAAGCCCATCGCTGGTCCTGAAGACCTTGGGGATGGCTAAAGCCGATGCTGGAGGAGGGGGCCAACCCCCCCAAAGGCCATCTGGTAAGGAGAGCATCTGGGCGGCGGCGAAAGGAAAGTTGGGGGCCCCGGGGAGAGGGTCGGGGGCCTTGGAGGGTAACGAGGGAGGCTGGCTACCCCCGATGTTGGAGCTGCTGTCTTTTTGGCTTCCAGGGCTGCAACCAGGACCTGGATGGCTGCTTCAAGCCCTGCTGTAGCAGCCTCAGCTGGACAGGCTTTACTGCCATCATAGGTCTTGAGGCTTTCTGGTGGGGAGGACCCAGGGGTTTGCATGCTGCTTCGGCTGGATGCCACCGATTGCTGGGCCTCGGTATCAGGCCATGTGGGCGCTCTGGGGGCCGCCATCTTGTTTCCGGTTGCCCCAGGAAGCTGTAGGTCACAGTTTGGTGGGAAATTTCGCGCCAAAAGCTCTGGGGTCCCGGGGTCACTCAGGGTGGCCAGCGCCATGTTGGGGGGCCTCATGGGCACTGGGGGAGGACTTACCCGGCGTCCAGAGTCCCTCTGCGCTGGTATCCCTGGTGGAGAGGCTTGTGGCGTCTTTTGTACTGCAAGGAATTTTAGGAGCAGCTCCTTGCATTCCTGTGTAGTCATTTGGTCCACGCGGTGCCTGTGTTGGGCCCGGGCCGCTTCTGCTGCATCTGGGCAGTCTTGGGCGGACTGCAAGCCTTCCATGCTTCCCTCTGTGGCGTGCAGTTGTAGGGAGGCTTGCAAAGGTGTTCCTGGTGCTGAGCTTGCGTCAGGGGCTGGATGCAGGGCTGCTGATCTTGATTGAAGACTTCTGGTCACAATCGGAGATCTCCTGCCATCCGTTTCAGTTTCAAATCTAGGCATCTTACTGCTATCTGCAAGCTTGGAAGCATTGCCTTAAACCATCCTCTGCTACCAATGTGTGAGATGACGAGAGATCGATGGATCGTTAAGGTGCTTCCAAGTAAAAGAGGCAGAATGCAGAGATGCAATCATTATGACGCTTTATTCATCGATAGATTATATAGAAAGAGCTATATGGCATGGAGGCATCCATGCCTGTATGATAGAGAGAGAGAGCATGCAAGAGAGAAAGAAAGAACAAAGAGCAGCCCCTGAGCAGAGGTATTTATGGGGGGGGTCTCAGCCCCTCCCTAACCATAAAACACTCTCGCCAATGGGGCTGCAGGGGCCGGGGACCCCTGACCCACCAGTGGGAGCAAAGAGGCTTCTTTGCTCCCATCTGATGACCTATTTGGGGAACTTCCATGGCTGGCACAAAAACATCTAACAGATTATTTATAGTTAATATGCCACTTACAGTCTTTCCTATATCCTCACTTCTAAGATTTTTCACCATATGCGATTATCTGGTCTTTGAAAATTTATTCCCTCCACCCCCAGGTTTCTGTCAAAAACGTTTGCGCTTGTATTTCCTTTATTTTCCTGGGCTGTGCCTTTTTCTTTGTTTCTGCTTGAAACATCTATTTCCTCCATTCCCCCTTGCCTTGGATGAGAGATGGCCTTCTCACTGCCCAATCCTCCTGTGATTGACAGATATGTGAGCCACGGCTTGTCTATGAGTCACATCCTTTGAACACCAGCGTTTGGATGGTCTTCGGCGGCTTTCTCAGCCTCTCTGCCTTCTGCTTTTTTCAGCCACCCACTCCTCAACTTTCCAACTGCAGTTATATTGACAGAACATTCTAGAGACTTGGGCTGCTGAATTAAACCTGAATTAAAATTGGCCACAAGAGTAGTACTATCCATATGAATTATTAGGTAAGTTGTTAAAATAAATGATTGGCTGTCTTTCTTTCTTTTTGTTGTATTTTTATTTTATTCACAGAAAAAGTTAAAATACAAAACTCCAAAAATATTTAAAAAACAAAGAAAAAATAGAAAACAAACATTTTAAAAAGTGCATTAAAAAGAAAAACTAACACACATACAAATATTATCCCCCCTAGCTGTATAGATTAATTCATTGCTACAATATTAGTTTTCCACCCCTTGAGAAACTGTCCCCCAATTTTTAAACTTCTAAATCTATTTGCAAATTGTTAACCTGTCATCTATATATTATATTGAGAAAGTAGATGATGATGATGATGATGATGATGATGATGATGATGATGATAATAATAATAATAATAATAATAATAATAATAATAATAATAATAATAATAATAATAATGGCAAAATTAAAGTTTCAAAATCCTCTGTTAAGAACTTGATATTTTAATCAACTCATAGAAAATCTACCATGGCATCTTATCTATCCCAAATCATCCCAAGACTTAACAGTAATTCATCCTAGATTAAATATCAACATTTATTTCTCAGTACTTCATCTTTTCAATATTTGTCTGGTTAAATATAATCAATTCTGCAGTGTATGCCTCCCAGCATACACAAAGAACAGCACAGCAGGAGGCTGATGGTGCAGATCAGCAGGGGGGTTGGACAGCTCCAGGCGATAACCGCTCACGTGGGATAAGCCTAATGAGTTAAGCTGTTGACAGCCCCAGGCATAGTCAGCCTGGCGGGAAGCCAGGATTTAAACCCATTGGTCACCTGCACTGGCGGGAAGCCCAGGTTTGAACTGATTGGATGCCATCCACCTGGGCAGGTACAAATAGACGCCAGGTTTCCCCTGTTTCCCCAGTTCGTTCTGTTCTGAATAAACTCATCGTTACCCAGCTCTGTGTCCGTCTCTCTGTGAAGCACGCGACTTTACAAATTCTATCTCCAAAGTTGGTCTATCTATCCAAAAAAGACCAGATGAAATTGTTTTTTAAGTTAAGTATGATAAATCCATTCCCCAAATTGCCTTCAATCCTCCTAGGGAAGATCAATTTATCACTTCTCCCCTCAGTTAGGTTTCTGCTGTTGTAAAAGAATTCAGACTTGAACTTCGTGGAGGTGTATGCAATCAACTCAAGTTAGTTCTCAATCTGTACAGTCCATATTTCTTAGAAATGAATCTGCTGCTTTCAAACCACATTCCTTTTGTGAATCTAATTTAACCACAGCTACATGTATCTGAATATTTTCCAAAGCCATTATCATTTCATCAAAGTTTTTAAAAAGGCTTTCTAAACAAAAGATTGCATGTTATCAAAATTTTTATCAGATATCAGACAGATTTGCTGGTCTCTAATCTGATACATTGTTGCTGTGGGTAATTTAGCAATGATACATGAAAGAAAACATGTAATACAAAATCCTGAAGCAAAGTAAGAAGTAGATAATGAAGCAGGGAAAATATTTTCTGGATATTTTGATCAAAAGTTAAAAGAATAAGAAGAAAATAAGCTCCAAATATTTTGCAAAAATTAATAAAATGCAAGAACTCTGTGGTGAGAGTCCAATATAGATGTAAATCAAATGAAAGTATTTCCACTATCCAAGAACATACTTTATTTCCTTACAGAAAAGCAAACCTTATTCAAAACAACCACATAAATCAAAGGGAAAAAGAAAAAAAAAGAAGTTATAAAGTCCAACAAGGGGTTAAAATAAATCAGCATTCTGCCAGCAGTCTACTTTTAAAGATAAAAGGCAAAGTAAAGCAAAAGATTCAAAAAGTGAAGGTAAAACCCAGGAATGCTTAAGAAAATGAACTATTGAGAGGAAGATGGATGATTGGTAACTTTCTGATCATTCAACGGGGACCTGGAATCTTCACAATTCCCCTTCATGAGTTCTCTTGGCTCATTCCTAAGTGCTCTCATTCAAATCCAGGGAGCAGCACTGCTAGAGAACCAGCTTTGGAAGCAAAATCAGCAGATTGTCGGCAGGAAAATGAAAAATTCCTACCATTCAATAGTCAACTTAAAGAGGAAACACTTCCTTGTAATATCATGACTCATGCAGATAGTGGAAATGCATGTTAGTCTAGAACAAAGATCCATAGAGCTTTTGAAATCATTACAAAATGTCTAGCTTCATTTAGGCAGAATGAAGGAGAAACCACCCTTCTCTGAAGAACTGGTTCCATTATCAAACATTTCTTGGTAAGACTGAACTGGAATCTGCTGCCTAAAAACTCAGCCCCATTGATTTCACATCCTGCTCTGTGAAACGGTGATGAGCAGGTCTTGGCTTGGATAGTCTGACATGAAGAGGAAAATAATCAAGAGTCATTACTATCATTTAATTGATTATATTCCTCATCAGACAAGAATATTTACTAGGTTAATACATTTTTCTACAGTTATGCTACAGAGAAAATAATTGAGAATGATTTTATATATTGTTGGTTAATTATTTAGAATGAAATACCTTCCGAAAATAATCTTCACGAAGCCAAAATCCATAAGCCCACAAGGTCCCAATGAGAGGTAGAGCCAAAGAACCAGGAGGCAAATGTCTTCGGGTCCAAATTTGTCTCAGGAAGAGGAGAATCAGAAGAGCAAGCAGCAAAACAAAGAAAATTGTCACTACAGCCATCATTTTTATGGACTTTTTTTCCTTTGATCCTCACTTGTGGATCTGAAGATGGTTGCATCCTTTTGTCTGATGCTTTTTTCTCCCTGTTTTATATACTCCATTGATGGGAAACAAATGGCAACATGATGCTGATGCTCTGCCTCATTTGTGATGGAACTTTGTCAAGAAGATATTATCACACTAACTCAGGTTAATGAGGTTGCCTCTGACCATGTCCCACAAGTATTACAGAGGTAAAGATTATTTTTTTTAAAGTCAAGGGTGGTGTAATCCATTTTGTTGCAAACATTATAGTATGCCAGAATAATTTTAAAATCATAGTATAGCTCATGGGCCAAAGAGATAATATCTACTCCAGGATTATATCTCGTATGTATCCTTGCATTTCCAGCTTTAGGACATTATCATAAAACTACCTCAATTTTGCATAGAAATAAGGGAATGTCTTCATGAAGGCTTCATACAGTTCAGAACCATTTCTGGTGCTGTGCAGCCTTTTGCAACTAAACTAAGTGTAATCATTGTGCTAACAAGGAGGGCTGTTGTAATAGATTCTGTAACATCTGTTATTGATTGAAAGATGCCCTTAATCCAAGCATCTAATTATAGGTAGAAAGCTACAAGTGTTTATAAATACCTATGTGAAACCGATGTCATCAATCAGCTGCCTAACCCATCAGCACATCTGATATGATACATGCTAAAGTTTTAGCAGGGACAATTTACCTATCTCTGAAGTAACATTAAACCCAATAGATACCACATGGCTTGAGTAGGACCTAGCCATCCTTTGTGATATTTTGTTTTGCTTTGTGGTCCAATATTGTTATTGCTCTTTTTATTCCTTATAACTATATTACTGATTGCCATGATGTATCTCATTCTGAGCACAGTCTGAATCTTTGGAAGTTTTTTTTGAAGCTCACATCTGCCCTTGTTCCTGAGCTCCAGGTGTTTTTTTTTCTCCTTGGGAACACAGCAAAACTCAGAATGACTCATGTTTCACTTGGTTCCTAGAGTTATTCCATAATTATCCTTTCATAGGACCATCTTTATGGTAATTGGGTGCCAGGCCATAAGGATAGGGATCCCCCAGTTCTCTCCTTGAATCACCTCCTTGCTTGTTGTTAATTTACCTATTTACTCAATGTATAAATTATCTCATTCAGAGCCATGATGTTGCACTGTATTGAGTACTACAGTATTGTAGGCTGAGTCTGCCCACTGCCAGCAGTTCAATCCTGAGTGGCTCAAGGTTGACTCAGCCATTCATCCTTCCGAGGTTGATAAAATGAGAACCCAGATTATTGGGGCCAATATGCTGACTCGGTGTACTGCTTAGACAGGGCTATAGAGTACTGTAAAGTGGTATATAAGTCTCAGTGGTAATGCTATTGCTAATTCACTAAAGTGACTCTAGGTGATATGCAATACTTGACTTTCTTTCCCTAACTGCTTTTGCCCCTAATTTCCTCTTCTCCAAATGTCAATTGAGTATTAACATCTTCAGGCCAATGTTTTTTGATCAAGTACGCGAGACCAATATGCCAACTCATCATCTTTGCTATCAAGTAATCTTGCCATTCATTTAAAAACTCCCCTCCTATTTACAGTAAATGAAACATGATCAGAGGTATGTGAATTAATGGGCTAATGTCTTGTTAATAAAATACCAACACTAATTTTACAGAGCATCGAAAGACAGGCTGCTATTAATGTGCAATCAGCAGAGTACAGCCATCAGGAAGAAAAGCTGAAGCATCAAATAAAAGAAAACAACAGCAATTGTAATTGGGACAGGAAAGAGTATCCCCAATCACTCTATGATGAGTAAAGGAAGAAGAAAATTTGGAATACCTGAATCCTTCAAACTAGGTTGCCCTACATATATCCAAGGCTTTTTTTCTAAAAAAAAAGATGTCAGAACTCTCATCTTGTTAATCTTTTATTTACTGTATATAATTTTATTTATATATTTATATAATTAAACAATTATATATTCAATTCTTAACATACATTTAATTTATTGTATTTAAGGCAAATGTTCATAGAAAATTCCAAACTTTTGTCCAATTCTCGTCTGGCAAATCTTCTTGACTCCTTTCCTTGCTCTTAGTATCTATAGCCGAATGTCGTCCTCTGAGTAACCACAGATCGACATACTTTGAAGGATCAAAAAGTCTCAGAGGTGGTCCGACAAGTTTGATGAACAAAAGTGCTGAAATTGTCTTAGTCTTTAACGAAGCTCTTGTTAGGGTAGCAATTAGATTCATCTGTGAAAACCCACGTTCACATTCACTTGAAGAAATAGGAATGGTATTCAGAGTCTGTATCAAATGCAACAGTTTTTCTGGATATGTCTTTTCAAGAATGTATTCACGGAATCCACGAATTATTTCTCTTTCATTTAGTTGCAGTCTGATTGATAAATTTCTAATTTCCACTTCTCCAAATGTCAATTGAGTATTAACATCTTCAGGCCAGTGTTTTTGATCAAGTACGCGAGACCAGTATGCCAACTCATCATCTTTGCTATCAAGTAATCTTTTTTCAATTGACTCTTTCAATTTTGTATAAAATATACTTGGGTCAATGGGAGGATCCTTTTTTGAATCTCTTTTGTGAAGTAAAACTCCACCAAAGCGAAGATCACTTACAGCAGCAACAGCACATTTATAATAGGGCCCAAAGTTCTGTCTTCTTTCTTCAAAAACTTGTACCAGTATTTTTATTTTCTTATTTGCCTTATACAAGTCGATGTTGCAGTCCTGTAGATCCAAACTTAAATCTGACAATTCTTGGAGAGTGTCACACATCAATGCTAGGTCCAATAAAAATTCTGTAGATGTTATTTTTCTTTTCAAGCCATCATAAGTGCATTTATCATTTTTATTTCTTATAGGATCATGCATTGCTTGTTCAAAATGGTACACAAGGGATTCAAAATTATTCCATACAGCCAAAACTGTACACAAACTAGATGACACCCATCGGGTACTTAAAATTCTTCCAATTTTCAGCAGCTCAGTCCCCAGTAATTCTGCACATGAATGCAACTCTCTGCTATTCTTTGGTGAAGCATGGTATATGACATACAGTTTATCAATACATGATTGGAATCTATTTATTCCTGACGTTTCCTTGGCAGCATCACCTACTGATAATTCTAGTCTGTGATTAGCACAATGCCAAACTATAATAGAAGGAAAACGTTCTGACAGCAATTTTTTCACTCTACTTTTACATCCCATCATCACAGCGGCGCCATCGCATGCCAGAGAAATCAAATATTTTTTCAAATAATCTTCTGTCATCCCATAAGAGTGAAGACATTGGAGTAAGGAATCAAATATTCCTTCTGCTGTTACTTTTTCAAGTTCTAACAAGTCCAAAAAAAAATTTACTGGTTCATTCATTCCCATACCTTTGATACAGCATCGAACAAATACTATGAGGGTAGTTACTTTGCTTATTGTGGTTGATTCATCAATTATCAATGAAATTTTATTATTGGATCGAACAATTTCTTTAACCACAATTTTCCTCATTTCTTCACTTATATGATTAACAATGTTAATACACGCATTTGTAGAATGAAGAATATGACCCAAATCAATTCCGTTCTGTTCTTCCAGATCAACTTCATTTTCAAAATGATGGAATGATTGATTTTCATTTGCTACTTTATATGCAGTTCGAAAAAATTTTCAGTTATTATTGTTTCACGAGATAATGATGTTAAAAAAACATTCTCAAGAGTCATTTTTTCGCTTTCAGCAACTATTTCTAATGTTAGATGATTAGTGCCAGCCATTGGCAGTTCCCCAAAAGGATCATCAGATGGAGGCAAAGAGGCTTCTTTGCTTCCACTGATGAGCCAAGGGTCTCGAACCCACAGTCCCATTGGCGAGAGAGTTTTATGGTCAAGGAGGGGCCAAGACCCCCCATAAATACCTCTGCACGAGGGGCTGCTCTTTGTTCTCCATTCCCAGCTTCTAGTTCTATTCTCCAGTTCTATCTCTACTCCTAACCTCTATTTTAGTCATGTAATGCTAGCTTGTTTTGTTTTATTTTATTTCTCTCTCACATGCAGGCATGAATGCTTTCATGCCAAGTATTTCTTTCTCTTTGATCTATCATGAATAAAGCTAATATGATTGCATCTCTGCGTGATGCCTTTGCTTGGAAGCTCCTTTAACGATTCACTCGTGAGAACACCTCACATCTAATGCTGCTTTATGTGCAGCAGATTCTCTGTGATCAAAAAAAAATTTTCGAAGTGAGGTCAACTGTTGCTTCCTATCTGTGCCAGAATAGGTTATCTCATAGTTAATCCATTCTTTGGAAAGTTTCATACCCATTTTTGTCTCAACACCAAGAGTTCCAACTTTTTTACAAGGCGTACAGCCAAGTTTCATGTTACAAGCATAGAGCCAGTCATTCTTCAAGCAAAATTCTTTTTTTTTTTTGCTCATAGGTCCAGCAGTCTGGCCAGTCATTTGTGGTTTGGCTCTGCTTATCAAGATCAGATATATTAACAGGCATTGTCATTTCTGTGTGTTCTGTCGTGCCTGTTGATATTCTGGCCTTTTTGCTAGCAGGACAGCGGCAGCGGATTGTGCAAGAGCAGCTCCGGATTCGCTGCCGCTGCATGCACAACCAGACATGATGGCATTCCATGGGCCGCCCGCTTCACCTCCGGCTGGGCTGTCCAGGGCGGCGGCAAGAACGGCCCACCGCTCAGCCACTGGCGGGCGCCTCCAGGGTGTAGAAGCCCGCAAACATCTTCCCGGACTACAAATAGCGGCCGGGGCAGAAGAGCCGGGGCAGCCGGGAGCCTGGCGGACACTCCTCCGCTTGCCTGCCGGGGCCGTCGGCACCTCCCGGATGGACGCCCACCTGCACCGGCTAGGCCAACACACTCCACGATACTGCCGGCCAGGCGGGGCTGGCCCCGGGCAGCGGCTGCATGATGGGGGCTGTGGCGGCGCCCTGCAGCAGCCTGGTCTACAGCAAGCCAAGCCCCCTGCCTTCCCCACCATGCCAAGGAAGCTGGACACCCGCTGGGGGACTTCCTGGACATTGTGGCTATTTATGGGCTGCAGGGCTGTGAGGTGTCTGACACAGACACCCTGGGCTGCCTCCCTGAGCTCCTTCCCCAGCCCCTGGAGTTCAGTTGCGCTGCCCATTTGGTCCCCCTCTAGCAACAATGCCAGCTGCAGCTCCGTGTCTGGGTTTCATCACACAAGGAAGGCACAGCCGGGAAAGACCAACGTGGATATAGTTCGGAGACACACGCTAACTATCCCCCAGGTCCAGCACCGGCTAGGCCACCAGCTGGCTGACAGGTGAGCATAAGGAAGAAGTGCACATGCACTCTGCAAAACCCATGTCCCACTCCTTGCCCTTTCTTATTTACCCAGTTGAGATGGTGTAGTTGGACACCAGGGAGAGGTGCAAAGTTCCTGACAACTAGCCTTCGCTGCAGACAACTTCTTTGTGCAAAGTTTGCTGGCCGGGTTTTTTGGCGGGCTCAGCAGCAATTGGCTTTCAAAATCCAATAGAACTCCCTCTATTGGATTTTGAAAGCCAATAGGAATTGCTACACAAGCTTGTTGAAAAGTTTTTTTTCCCAAAAAGGTGCCGGAACGCCGTTCTGAGCGTTCTATGAGAAAAAAAGCCCTGCTTATAACTATATTACTGCTTGGCAGGGCTTTTTTTCTCATAGAACACTCAGAATGGCATTCTGCCACCTTCCTTTTTGCACACACACACAAAAAACTTTTGCACAAGCTGTGCTACTCCCTCTATTGGCTTTCGAAAGACTATTGGCTTTTGAAAACCAATAGGAATTGCTGCTGAGCACACCAAAAGACAAAGGCAAGTTGTCTGCAGCGAAAGTGAGTTGGCAGGAACTTTCACCATCTCAACTAGGTAAGTGAGGATGAGGAGGCAGGGGTGGTGGTGCTGCTGTGGGCAGGGGCGCGGAAGGCATCAGTGGCAGGCTGCCCCCCGGGGTTGGAGCGGCTGGTGCTGTGGGAGCCACGGGGCCCGCTCTACATGGGGCTGCATGGGGCAGGCATCATTGCTGGCAGGGTGGCTGTGGGCAGGGGTGCAGGGGTGGCAGCAGTGGCCTGTCCCCAAAGGCTGGAGTCAGCACCAGAGCAGGTAGTGTGGCAGCCACGGGGCCCGCTCTAGACAGCGGGGCAGGCAGCGCTGCTGGGGTGGCTGTGGGCACTGGGTGCGGAGGTGATGCACGTGGGGCACAGCAGGTGGCTTAGCTTCCACAGGCCAGGCCAGATGGTGGTCTACCCAGTGCTGGATGCCTGCCGCCACCTCCGCTGCCCATCCTGTGCAGCTGCTCCAATGCTGACTCTGACCTCAGTGGGCAGCCCACTGCCACCACCACCCATGCCCCCGCCTGCAGCTGCCCTGGCAGTGCCTCTCACCCCACCGTGTAGAGCAGGCCCCGTGGCTGCCACACTACCTGCTCCGGCACTGACTCTGGCCTCGGGGGGCAGCCCACCACCACCACCCTGCCTGCAGCCGTCCCAGCAGTGCCACCTGCCCCTCTGTGTAGAGCGGGCCCCATGGCTGTCACACTACCTGCTCTGGTGCTGACTCCTGCCTTGGGGGGCAGCCCACCACCGTCCCCACCCCCAGCCACCCTGGCAGCGACACCGCCTGCCCCGTGCAGCCCCCTGTAGAGCGGGACCTGTGGCTCCCACATCACCAGCCGCTCCAGCTCCAGCCCCAGGGGACTCTGCCAGCGACGACCAGCCCAGCCGCATCAGACATCAAAAGCAAGACAAAAATGGGTTTCCTTGCAAACAGAAGGGGAGGATATTCTAAATAAATTCACACATCATATTATTAGGCCATAGTTTTCTGAGTATGCCCCAAACTGACTTATTTAAGACATACAGTGTGTTTCAAATGTTGTTTTGCAATGACTGGATTCAAACATCACTTTAAGCAGCAAATGATTGATCCACTTTAGCATATTTGCCGAATCCAGATTAGATGCATAATTTATGGTATATATAAAATATGAATAAATATAGTATACCTAGACTGTGGGTCCATATGCATGAATCCTGCCAATGGTGATTTATTATAGTTAAACAATATGGCTCAGCATAACGTGTGAATCCATAAAAAACCAGCATTATTTCAGACAAGGATTTGCCTGTTTTCAAAAATAATCTATAGTACTCAGTTCCAGAATACAGTAATAATAATACAATAAAACTACCACAATACAAGCTTCCCACTTTTCTACTGGTGTTGTGATGTAAGGGTGGAATTTGTGTCATATTTTAATACATCCCACTTCCCAGTGATTGTGCAACTAAGGCTGAGTGACAAAAATCCATATAATCAGTAAATATACAGTATAATGTTTTAATTATGTAAATAAATATATAAATAAAATGATATAAATAAAAGATTAACAAGATGAGAGTTCCAGAAAATGAAGAAGAACTAAAGACGCTCTTGTTGTGGGTGAAGAAGGAGAGTACAAAAGTTGGGTTGAAAGTTAACATTAAGAAAACCAAGATCATGGCATCCGGCCCTCTCAATTCCTGGCAAATAGATGGGGAAGAAATGGAGGTAGTGACAGATTTTATTTTCCTGGGCTCCGAGATCACTGCAGATGGGGACTGTAGCCAAGAAATTAAAAGACGCTTGCTCCTTGGGAGGAAAGCCATGGCAAATCTAGACAGCACACTAAAAAGCAGACATCACCCTGTCAACAAAAGTGCGTATAGTCAAGGCTATGGTCTTCCCAGTTGCAATGTATGGCAGTGAAAGTTGGACCATAAGAATGGCTGAGCGCCAAAGAATTGAGGCCTTTGAAGTATGGTGCTGGAGAAGACTCCTGCGAGTCCCTTGGACTGCAAGACGATCAAACTTGTCAGTCCTAGAGGAGATCAACCCTGACTGCTCTTTAGAAGGCCAAATCCTGGAGTTGAAACTCAAATAATTTGGCCACCTAATGAGAAGGAAGGACTCACTGGAGAAGAGCCTAATGCTGGGAAAGATTGAGGGCAATAGAAGAAAGGGACGACAGAGAATGAGGTGGTTGGATGGAGTCACTGAAGCAGTAGGCGTGAGCTTAAAGGGACTCCAGAAGATGGTAGAGGACAGGAAGGCCTGGAGGAACGTTGTCCATGGGGTCGCGATGGGTCGGACACGACTTCACAGCTAACAACAACAACAAAGAGTATTTTATTGTAATTAGGTAAAACTTAAGAACACGATTTTGATAGGTATTAGTCTAACTATATCGAAAACTTTGTTAATTGACTAGCTCATAACTAGAAATGTATTAACTTGATTACTTTGACTATGTGAAAATTAAGGGAATCAGAGAGGGAATTTTTATTGATGCAACCTGAACTATCTACAAACAACTTGTTATTTTTTACTTTTGACTTCCTGAAGGAGAAAGAAATTCAGATATAGGGACAGGAATTCAGACGAAGGAAAAAGAATTCAGACCTGAGTCGATAGAGAGCTTTGAACCAGCCAGGCAGCCTCGTCTCCAGAAAAAGAACTCCCCCGAGCACTGCCCGCTGAACCTTTATTCACCTCCATCATTACAAAAAGCTACATCAGTCTCACACAAAATAGTATACATAGAAATAATTGGATTACTCAGGTGCCTATGAGATCACACAAAAACAAGGTAGCATAAGATGTATGTGAAGTCTTTATCATAGCGTTTCCCAAACCTCCCACATGCCAGGCCCCCCTCCCAGCCAGAAGAGTGTGCTCTCACTGAAGCTACAGAGAGGCCCAACTAGGGAGGAATGGAAAGGCTGAAAGGTGAAAAACCAAATTCTTGAGAGACCAAATTCTGGCCGTTCCCACACTTCCCAACCACCATATTGCTTCACAAATACATGTATATACCCCAACCCCTACCCTTAACCTTTCCTCTACCCTATTCCAAATCCCCATTTCCCTACCTTCCTTTTTAACCCTACATAAAAAAAAATTCAAAAAAAAACATAGGGAAGCCAGATTTACTTAACAATTGTGTAACTAATTTAACAACTGCAGTGATTCACTTAACAACAATGGCAAGAAAGATCATAAACTTGGGCAAAATTTATTTATAAACTATTGTGCTTAGCAATGGATACCTGAATTAATGAAATCCCAAGGTCCCTCGCTTTAACCAATATTCCCAGAATTAAACACATAAACATTGTGCTCTATGCAGATGAGGTAGTATTAATGTCATGTATCCAGGTAGGGATAATTCATATTGTGCACTCAATGACCTGAAGATCAATAAGTTCAAACCTACAGTAATTGTTATGAGGAAGCGGTGGAGTATGTATAGTTGGAACTTGGACAGGGAATGTACACCTCAAGTTGTGTCCTATCTATACACAGGACTGGGTTTCACAGAAAACAAGGTTTCTGACTCCCACATTTTAAGAGAAGGGCTACAGCAGGTGGCAATGCCATAGGTCAGTCATCGATTATAGCTACTTGGGTTATCTACTTCCAATAATAAAGATATTGTTTATGTATATTGGTAACGAAAAGTTCAGAAGTTATATTAAAACAAGCTTGGAGAACAAACAATAGCCAAAATCTAAAACCTGAGCTGCGAGTATTTTCTATTATTTCATAAACATATTTCACATAGCAGCAAAATAGTCCCAATGATCACAAATGGCGCAGAGTTGTGGGACTATATAAATGCCCCTTTAGTGGAAATGATGTAGTCTACTTTTCTGAAATGTATCCTCGGAGTGGATTACTCTACACCACTTCCAGCAATAGGGATCTAGTTGGCTCTACCCCTTATAGAAAGCCATCTAGTAATTAAAATATTCAACTAGAAAACATGCAAAACATACTGTGACTGAAGATCCTATCTATGGACCCAGATAGATTACCTGAGCATGCTACTTTGCGATTGGGCTAACCAATTTTCAAATGTCTTCACAATGTGGAATCTCCATCCAAATCCCAGTTCAATCTAATCTAAAGGCCAAAGAAGCTGTTAAAGAGTCGTTGATGTGGCTGTCCAGGAGGATAGGCTGTGAGTACTGTTGTTGTACTGCCTCCTCACTGCCCAGGCCTTTGACCTGGAGCTTAATGCAGCTGTGTATTGATTTAGGACTTGCTTTGGACTTTGTTTGGCATTTCTTGGACTGAATCAAAGTAATGGGTATTGCTGGAACAACATGCCCAGTTTCTTGTGCTCCTGTGTTTCTGTTTGCATCTTGACCTCTGGCTCTGTGTATTGATTTAGGACTGGCTTTGGATTTTGTTTGACATTTCTTGGACTGATTCTTCTCAAGAGTTCATCTCGTACTGAGTTTTGTAACCTGGCCAGCTCGTCATTTGGTTTACTACTGAAACTGTTGAGGGTTTTCAATAAAAAACTTTGAACTTTCCATTGTGAGCATGTGTGCATGAGTGGGGCAGCACAATGAGGATTTGGATGGATTTGGTGCAAGTAGCGGCATAAAGGTAAATGAGCTGGCAACTGGCATTGGAAGTCCGACTGAGGCTACATGTCTGGAATTGGAGCCCAGAAGCTGGCAATAACTTGAAAAAGTCTGAGGGTCTGAGTGGCTCATAAATTCATGGCCACCAAGACAAAACCAAGAAGTTATCATGATGCTCACTCACGCTAAGAGCAATACACTCTTGATCTGGTTTGTTTCTTAATTAACATGTGATCTGAAGATCTAGGACATTCACGTCACTTGTGGTGAGATCACTCTCCATATACCAGGAAGCTCGCTGCTAGGACTCAGCTCTGTGTTTCGATTGTGTCATTCAGATCCAACTGGTTTCCAGGAGGCACTTGGGGAAATGTCCCACAAGCCTAGCAGGCCCTTCCATTGGGAATTTACTCAGTCTCCAGAATACAGGGATAACAAAGGGACCAGGCAGGATTAACCCCAAGGGGCCTCTTTCTTTGCATTGATTCAGAGACATTTGATAAAGTAGATAGAAAAATGTGGGTTAGACAGCATCACCACCAGATGGATTCATAACTGGCTGACAGGCCGTACTTAGTGTGTGGTCCTCAATGGAACTGCACCTACATAGAAGGAAGTGTGTAGTGGTGTGCCCCAGGGCTCTGTTCTGGGCCCAGTGCTCTTCAACATCTTCATCAATTATTTGGATGAGGGGATAAATGAGGAACTCTCAAATTTGCAGATGACACCAAGCTGGCAGGAATAGCCAACACTCCAGAAGATAGGCTTAAGATACAGGACGATCTGGACAGACTTGAACACTAGGCACTATTTAACAAAAATGAAAATCAATGGTGAAAAAGTTAAGGTTCTACATGTAGGCAAGAAAAACCAAATGTACAGGTATAGTATAAGGGTACCTTGCTCAATAGTAGTAACTATGACAGGGATCTCAGAATCCTAGTGGACAATCACTTAAATATGAGCCACCAGTGTGCTGTAGCTACCAAAAAAGCCAACACAGTGCTAGTCTGCATTAACAGAGGGACAGAATCAAGATCATGTCAAGTATTAATACCACTTTACAATGCCTTGGTAAGGCCACACTTGCAACACTGCATCCAGTTTTGGTCACCACGATGTAAAAAAGATGTTGAGACTGTGGAAAGAGTACAGAGAAGAGCAACAAAAATGTTTAGAGGTCTGGAGGCTAAAACATATAAGGAACAGGAATTGGGTATGTCTAGTTTAATGAAGAGAAACACTAGGGGGTGACATAATAGGAGTGTTCCAATATCTCAGGGGCCGCTACAAAGAAGAGGGAGGCAAGCTATTCTCCAAAGCACCTGAGGGCAGGACAAGAAGCAATGGATGGAAACTAACCAAAGAGAGAAGCAACCTAGAACTAAGGAGAAACTTCCTGATAGTTAGAACAATTAACCAGTGGAACAACCTGCCTCTAGAAGCTGTGAATGCTCCAACACTGGAAGTTTTTAAGAAGAGACTGGACAGCCATTTGTCTGAAATGGTATAGGGTTTCCTGCCTTAGCAGGGGGTTGGACTAGATGACCTCCAAGGTCACTTCCAACTTTACTATTACAATATGATAAGATTTGGAATAAGAATTCTGGCAGAGGAATTGCCAGAAACTGGCAGAACTGGAGCAATACAAGTAGTCCTTAATTTATGGTCACAATTGATCCCAAAGTTTCTCTTGTTAAGTGAGACATTTGTTAAGTAGGTTTTGCACCATTTTATGACTTTTCTTGCCTTGGTTATTAAGTGAATCACTGCAATTGATGTTAGTGACCCAGATGAAAGCGAATTTGGCTTCCCCATTGATTTTGCTTATCAAAGGTCGCAAACGGTTATCACATGATTTTGGGACACAGCAATGGTCATAAAGATGATCCATTTTCCAATCCTCTGAATTTTGACCACATGATCATGGGGATGCTGCAAAGTTGTAACTGTGAAAAGTGTTCATAGGTCATTTTTCAGGGCTGTTGTAACTTTGAAAGGTCATTCAATGAACTGTTGTAACTTGAGGAGTACCTGTACTGGCAAAAATATTTGGGGAAGGTTGTAGAGAAAGTGATTAGGCTGTAGAGGGCTTCAGATGAAGCTCAGAATTAGATCCTGTCTAGGTTCAGCTCTAAGTGTGGGATGAAAAATGGATTGGTTGCTCTAGTGAATGTTCTGCCCTGGGATGTGGATGGGAGCTATGCTCTTTCTTTGCCTGTTAGTTCTCTGAGCATCATTTCAACCCTTCAAGCATGTCATCGTTTTGGTCTATCTATGAATTTTGCCCTGAGTGGAGAACATTGTCCATAGCAGAAATTTAGTAAAAATGAAAAAGATATGAAAAATACATGGAAAGTAATATGTTTTATTGGCACCCAAAAAGAAACAAAGATAAAGAATGATAAGCTTAGTTAGCACATTTTTCACACAAATCCTCATGTCTTTGGTTGACCTTGTTAGGTATGTTGTGTGAACCCAGAAATAGGTTGAAGAAGTTTCAGTATTCAGTAAATAGAAGCAAAAGACAATATTAAGTCAATAGGTAGATAGGAAACATTTATCTTACTGAATAGCTACTCTGGAGTAATTTAATGCTTTTTATGATGTTTAATTTTAAGCCTTTGTAGGAATAGCACACAGTTTGTAAGGGTTTGGATGCACTGTCACATTTACAATAGGGGCTTCATTGAGTTCTTTCACTCCTTCAGGCAACCGGAAGCTGAAGGCCCTCAACAGGCTGGTCAGAAAGATGAAGATCTCAATTCTTGCCAGCTGCTCTCCCACACATGCACGTTCACCTGTAGATATAAAAGCATGCATGAAGAGGATAATAATCAATATATTCCATCAGTAAGGAAACATGAAAGAAGATTGAATCTTCCTATCTTCTAGTATTGCTTATTATTTAGCACATTATTATTTAGTACACAGGAACAGTTTTTGGGAATAATGCTTTGAATCTATTGATGTGGTTAGCCACTGGTCAAACTGCTTTTTTAGTGGTTAGAATGTAGTATTGCAGGCTAACTCAGGTCACTGCCAGGGAATTGATTATGACAGACTCAAGCTTGACTCATCCTTCCATCCTTCCAAGGTCAGTAAACGAGGACCCAGATTGTTAGGGGCAATATGCTGATTCTGTAAACCACTTAGAGAGGGCTGTCAAAGCACTATGAAGCAGTATATAAGTCTAAGTGCTAAGTGCTTTGCTATTGCTAAACAGAAATAATGCCAATTTGAGCAGACCCTCTGTTTCTTGCTCAGGAATCCCTGACCATAAAGGTGATGGACAGGACCAGGATACCAAATTGCATAGGAAGGTTTTTAGTAAGGAAGAATAATATTGGTAATATTGAGAACATCTTACTCTACCTTGTAACCTTTAACTCAGGGGTCAGCAACCATAAACACTCAAAGAGCCACTTGGACCTGTTTCTCAGAGAAAAGAAAACAAACAGAAATAGAGGCTTCTGTGCATGAGTTCTCTCTCTCTCTCTCTCTCTCTCTCTCTCTCTCTCTCTCTCTCTCTCTCTCTCTCTCTCTCCCTCTCCCTCTCCCTCTCCCTCTCTCCTTTTTCTGCTCACCTGGCAACATCACCTTTGTGCTGTTCTGGACAAGCTGACACACATTCTTATTGGTCTGGCTCTCCTGCCCTTGAGAGCTGCTGCTTTTTGCTGCTTCCTGCTTCCTGTGAAGACGCAGCAAAGGCAGGCGCCCTGCCCAATAAGCTTGTCAGTATCTCGAAGAACAGCATGAGTTACACACCCACACCCACAGAGAGAGATAGAGAGAGAGAGAAGGGAAGCACAAGTGCCTCTCTCTGTCTCTCTGCAAATGGCTGGGAGCCGCAGGAGAAGGCTGAAAGACGGGGAGGAACTTGATTAAAGAGTTTAATTAAAAAGAAATGGAAGCTGCTGTGCATGAGTTCTCTCTCTCTCTCTCTCTCTCTCTCTCTCTCTCTCTCTCTCTCTCTCTCTCTCCCTCTCCCCCCCCCTCTCCCTCTCCCCGATCTTCTGCTCACCTGGCAAGCTGGCTTCATGCTGTTCTGGACAAGCTGACACATATTCTTATTGGGCTGGCTCTCCTGCCCTTGAGAGCTGCTGCTTTCTGCTGCTTCCTGTTTCCTGTGGAGACGCAGCAAAGGCAGGAGCCCCGCCCAATAAGCTTGTCAGCTTCTTGGAGAACAGCATGAGTTACACACACACACACAAACACACACACACAGAGAGAGAGACAGAGACAGAGACAGAGACAGAGACAGAGAAGGGAAGCACAAGTGCCTCTCTGTCTCTGTCTCTGCAAATGGCTGGAAGCTGCAGGAGAGCCGCGGGTTGCTGACCCGTGCTTTAACTGGTAACCTTTAGTAATAGCAAGAGCAATAGTAATTACAGTTATATACCACTCCATTGGGTTTTAACACACACTGGGAGCAATTTACAATGTCAGCATATTGCCCCCAACAATCGGGGTTCTCATTTTACTGACCTCAGAAGGATGAAAGGCTGAGTCAAACTTGAGCTGGTCAGGATCAAACAGTTGGCTGTGGGCAGTTCAAGCTTTAGCTGAACTAAGCAACCCAAACTCATTTTATTATAAGGTAGATGACATATTGATTATTTAAAACTGTCTTACTATGACCCTGAAGATGTAAGCAAGGTGTATGCTGCTTTTAATGATTATTTTACCATGATATGTATTTCCATGATTGACATCATGGCAATGTATGCTTTTCAAAATTGCACAAAAGGGGGTCCACTCCAAGCAGAGGTGTGTCCATTCGGAACTTGCTTCTGGGTAGACCTTTTATTTACATATAAAAGGGTTTTTTTTTCCTTTCTACCTGTCTGGTGTGGTTCATTGGGCCTGTATGTTTAGGTAAGAGGACCTGAGTTTTTGGGACAACAATAGTTTTTCGTATCTATCATAAGCTGTGTCTTTTATGCCCTTTGTTATCAGCACCAGCAATAGAGAAAGATTCATTGGTGTACAAGCAGTACCAGACAGGATGAAAACACCGTTATAGGGGGAGCTCTGCAGCCATTAAAAAGACGGAGCTTAATGCGTCTCGGACCAAAACTCTGCAATGCAGATCCATCACTAAGAAGCTAAAACTAAGCTTGTTTTCTTTGGAGTCAGCTAATAATTCTCCCCCAAATAACAGAGATAATTGTGCAAAGCTCTACTGATTAAAATTAAATATAATTAGTATTTCTTTGTATTTTTAACTTTGTAGCCTAAGAAGAATTTTGTACTCTCATGGTTTTGAAAGTAGAAGGAATAGAGATTCATGGATTTTCTACTCAGGCCATGATGACTTCAACATAAGACAGTGATGGGAGTGGTCAGAATCTATATGTGATAAGCTGCTTCGGGCTCATGGATGTACCTATTCCAAAGGACAGAAACTCTTCGCGTTCAATGAACTTCCCATCCTTATCTAAAAAGTGGTTTGGGTTGAATTCTTCAGGTGTCTCCCATTGCTCAGGATCAAGAAGAACAGAGCGCAGGTCTGGCAAAATCTTGGTCCCCTGCAAACAAAGAGATGATTAAACAGAGCAGTTTCATAAGGGAAACAGGCAAAAATGCTAAAACAAATATTGATGAAACATTTGGTTTTAGCTTGTCTTGACAGACCCATATTTATTCATTTCCAAATCAGTTTCCGAGAGCAAAGTCTCTTCTTAGCATTTCTCACCTTTGGAATGTGGTAACCCTTCATCATCACATCTTTTGTACTTTGTCTGGCAGCCCCAAATAGCAAAGCATATTTTACACGCTGTATTTCATGAATCACAGCATTGGTGTAGGGCAGCTTCTTCCGATCCTGATAGGAAATTGAGGCCGAGGAACTAAAGGCTTCTTCAATCTCCTTCTGGACTTTCTCTAGAAAAAAAAATAGAAATAGAAGCCTCATTTTCATTATTATGTTTCATTTACTCGTTTCCAAATTTTAATCCTTAACAAGACTTTAGGACATAGAATAGCCTTTAAATGTAATCCCATCCTTTTAAAAAAATATTATGAAGGTGAGAAGATTGAAAATGAATTTCCTGGGCTCTGGTCATATCCAGCCCAAACAGGTTCAGAATATTGATGCAAGCTGTTGATTCAGTTTAAATATTCCATGGAATCTTTTTCAATCTAAACTGTGTGCATAATTATTAGGCAAGTGAGTATTTTGACCGTATCATCATTTTTATGTGTATATTTTCCACCTCCAAGCTTTATCAATCTGAATGCTTAGTGGATATCAGGTGATGTGTATTTGTGTAATGAGGGAGGGTTTGGCCTAAGGAGATCAACAACCTTTATCAAGGTCTACATAATTATTAGGCAGCTTGTTTTCCTCAGGCAGGAAAGACATTCAATTAACTCTTAAAAAGTCAAATATTGTAAAAGGTCTTTCGGAGGGATGCAGCACTCTTGAAATTGCCACAGAACCATCAAATGTTGTTGTTTTTTTTATATATTTTATTAAAATTCTTTAACTTAACATAAATCCTTGTAAAACAGCATGTTGCCTGGGTAGCATCTACAAGACAATCCTTAACAATTACTTTCTATCATCTATATTCCATATGTTAATTTTATTTGATTTCCTCTTTCCCCAACATATCTTTCTTTGCAAAGCGTTAAGTTAAAACAATTTTGTTTGCTTAACAGCAGTTAAATACATAGTTTCAATAATCCTGTGTAACATTTTAGTTGCCTTATCATAAATCCTGTCACCATGTTTCTCCCCCCAAGTTCTAAATATTTTTACAGTTGGTGGATTTCATTCTGGGTTTTTTTTCCTACGAAGCCTCTCATGCTTTTATATTTCCCAATCAATAGATAAAAAAGTAAAAACAACAAAAAAGAAAGAAAAAGAAAAGCAACTTATTTCTCCCTCCAAGTTTTAAATGTTCTTACTAAATAGCAATCATTTCAACATTCAACTGCATTTGCTTTAGTAGATTTGATTCTGTTTTTTCCACACAAACCCTCTTATGCTTTTATATTTCTTAATAAGCAATAATAAAATAGAAAAAGAAAAAGAAAAGAAACAAAAAAGAAGAGAAAATTAAAAAAGAAAAAGAAAAAAGAGACAAAAGTATTAGGCTGCAAAAGATAACATATGAAAATATATATTTCCCCTAATTTAATATATATTTATTCCCTCAGTTTCTTATTCTATTTAGCTATAGCTAAGAATTTATTTAGTCTATTTAAACTTTAAATATTCCATTCAATAGTTCTAATCATTTAATCCTTTAAATCCCATTCAACAAACAATTTTTTTAAATTTTCTTTATCATCACATTTAAATAGCTAGAACATTTGCTTTTATTTAAATCATTTCAACTTAGAAGAATAGACAGGAAAAGAAGATAAAGAATAATAAAAAAGAGAAAGAAAAACCTCAGTTATATTAATTAGGGGGACAGGAAAAAAGTTTCCCTCTTAAGAATAGTATATTTCAAAATTTTCCCATTTCTTAGCCATATTCAAACAGATGTTTCTTTTTGAAGTATTCATGCTAGTATATTCCATCTCGTTTCAAAAGTTTCATATTAAAAAATTTTCTCTGATCGATGTCTTTCTCAATCAATATGTTTTGCTGTGTCATTTGTTTCCCTGCAGAGAGTTTTTTTCTCATTCATTTCCTTATCTTCAAAGTCGTTTAAACATATTAAAATATTTCCCATTTGGATTAAATCATAACTATTTATTTTATATAATTCCATCTTCAAATTTCCATCCTCAAAATTATACTTAATCATCTCTGTTATATTTTCTTGAGAACATTCTTGAAGTGAAATTAAGTTGAAAATAAGTAGATTCATGCACTCAAGGTTTTTCTGCATTTCCTTGTAGTTTAAAGTCATTGTCCTTTGAATTTTTTGCTGCTTATCATATGTTTCCTTTTGTAAAATAAGTGGATTATAAGGTTCCTTTAAGTCACTATATTCAGAGATTCTTTGAGTCACCTCTACTGTATTTTGAGAGATTTCTTGGAGTGAAATTAGGTTGGAAATAAGTTGAATCATGTTTTCAAAGTTATTCTGAATTTCTATGTAATTTAAGGTCATTGTCTTTTGGAATTGTTGTAGCTCATCACATGTTTCCTTTTGTAGAGTATTCATTACTGCAGCTGTGTTCCAATTTGTTTAAACAGGTGCATTCAAAGCTTAAGAGTTCAAAGGGGGGGGGAAAGAAAAGAAAAAAAAGAAATTCTCCTCCACCAGCATTTGCTCATTTTATGTCTTTCTGTTTTCCTTCTCAAAAAAAAAAGTTTGCCGCCCAAGCGAGAGAGAAGGAACGGAGTCCCCCTCCCCCTTTCCTTCTTCGGAGATCTCTTATTTTGGGGATTTTCTTCTTCAGGAAAGTAGGTAGGATAGAGAAAATCAGTACTCTTACCCAGATTCAAGCATGCAGCTTTGCTATTCACTTAGTTTAATCGCTTGTGACTTCCATTTGCTTCAGCTTCAGCTATGGCTGAACATGACGTTAGTCAGCCTTTTCTTCCATTGGTTTCTGGGAGGCTTCTCCTGGACTGTTCGGAGAGACCACCGTCTCTCCTAAGTCCCTGGGACTTCCTTCCTTCAGTCCACCCCTTCAGGGTGGATTCTGGCCCCTTAGGGTCCCCAACAAAAAGAAATTTCAGCCGGAGGATCCGACGTTTCGAATTCTCCAACTGCTCCGCTGAAGACACCAGAAAGGTGCAGGTGGGGTACTGGTATGTGCTGGTATTATTAAAGATGAGCTAGTTGGACTTTTTCAGGTTGAAGATGCACTCAAAATCATCTCATTTCATTTAGTCACCTGATAATTCTGCTCACTAATAGTTGCCCAATAATTGTGCACACATAGATATTCTTCTAAGAAAGACAAAACTACACTTTAATTTCTTAAATATTCAATCCCAAAGCAGTTTGGAAATCTGATTCTGTTTAAAGAAAGTTCTATAATAATCTTGAAAATAATGTGGATCAAATTTTTGCGCAGCAATCATTTGTTTATTTATTTTTATTATTTTTTAACGTCATTAAATGTATATGCTACCCATCTCATGGTTACAGTGACTTGGAGGGGGAAGCTTACAATATAATAAAAAAACCAAAAAAGATAATACAAAACAATTAAAATAAAGAGGATTAAATAAACTAAAAACCAAGAGGATGGGTAACAAGGAGTAGGGATCTTCTCTCTACCCTGCCAGTCACTCCCAAAGTAGCATTCTTCTATCAGATCACCTGGGTAATTGGCAGAGCCAGGTTTTAAGACTCTTCCTGAACACCCGCAGGGTATGGGTAGACCTCACCTTCAGGAGGAGAAGAGTGTGAGTGCATGCTCACCCCCCTTGCACCAGCACTAGCATCGCTGTGAACCTCTTGCCTGTGCAAGCCTTGCCACGAGCCTTGTGCCCATGCCACCACCCTATTTGCGGAGTGCTCATGCTTGTGGCCCTGTTTGTACACATGTGTCCACAGCCAAATTTGCATGTGTGTGCATGCAGGCATAAAGGTGTCTGCCCCTCCCTTTCCCACTGGGCCACTGACCCAGAAATTGTGGGAGCTCCTGCCCTACACCCACTCCATAAAACACTTTAAATTCACCCTGAACTGGACCCAGAACCAAACTAGCAACCAGCGCAGCTCATGTAACAGTGGTGTTATGTGTGCCACCCAAGGGATCTCGAGAAGTAGCTGCACCACTAGATTTGCTACCAGCTGTACCTTACAAATACTCTTCAAGAGTAGCCCAAGTAGAGCATATTGCATTAATCCAACTGAGGGATTGCAAAGGCTTGAGAGACAATGCACAGATCCTCACAATTCATGAAAGCATACAATTGGCAAATAACATGAAATTACACAAAGGGTCTCCTAGCCTTGATGCCACCTGCTCTTTCAGTTGGAGTTATGAGTCTGGAAGAACCCACAAATTGCACACAGGATCTATCTGGCAAAATGCAGTCCACTCACAACTAAAGATGATAAACCCCTAAATCCTTGAGTCCCTTTCAACCCACAGTGAATCCATCTTACCAAAAGAAGGTGTAGGGTGACATGACAGCAGTGTTCCAATATTTCACGGGTGTTTTTAAAGATGAGGGGGGGGTCAAACTATTTTTCAAAGGACCAAAAGGCAAGACAAGAAACAATGATTGGATATTAACCAAGGATAGAAGCAACCTAGAACTAAGAAGAAATTTCCTAAGGATAAGAGTAATCAGCCAATGGAACAACTTGTCTTTTGAAGTTGTGGGTGCTCCATCACTGGAGGCTTTTGAGAAGAGATTGGACAGCCACTTGCCTGGAATAGTATAGGTCTTCAGCTTGAGGAACATTCCTTCCAATTCTATTCTACTATGTTCTACCAGGGTGAAGCAGAAGCCTGTTGTCCCCCATGCAGACACCCGCTGTGTCCAGGCATTGCAAGAAAAGAGGAGCAATGATGGACGTGTTATCCCCATCCTACTTCCTCCAGAGATCATCCACAAGTATTATTAATGCTGTCTCTGTCCCATAAGCAGGCCTCAACCTGTCTGAAAGGGGTCCAGATAATCCATTTCATCCAAGACCCTCTGGACCAACAGTGCAGCCATTTTTACCACTACTTTCCCTTCACTAAAAAGGGGAGATGGCAAAATGGACAGAAATTGTCAAGATAGGTGTTGTTCAGTGAAGGTGACTTAAGGAAGAGTCAGATCAAGGCCTCCTTAAATGGTGCTGGCAACATCCCCTCTGCAGTGATGTGGCATTTTGTCACTCTAGCACCACGAGGTAAGGACTTAATGGCAACTCTGATCCATGTCCAGTCATATGCATTTTTTGTATTCCTCCAGTGGCATTTGTCTCTTGCCCATTTTCAACATCCTCAATTCCTCCATAACCCACTGGACTGTCAGAAGTGATGGGCCAAGAGAGGGCACAAGGGTACAATCCTGTCCGTGGCTCCAACTGT
Organism: Vipera latastei; assembly: GCA_024294585.1. Classification (NCBI taxonomy): domain Eukaryota; kingdom Metazoa; phylum Chordata; class Lepidosauria; order Squamata; family Viperidae; genus Vipera; species Vipera latastei. Next base: position 6,945,136 of record CM044358.1, read on the forward strand.
TTTCTGATTCCAGGCTGTGGCCAGAACCTCCAAAGGGCCATGCAGCAGATCCCCCAGGACAATCCCACAGCTCCTTCTGGAATCTGAATGGTCCATCAGTCATGAAGAAGGGAGTATGTGCATAGTTCCAGCCTCCCTGCAGAGGAGGCAGTGCTGGAAAATCTCAAGGATACCACTGTGTAGTCTGATCATGACAGAGGGAATAATGATAACTCCCAGAGCAGATCTCATTGTCACTGTTTTGACAATAAGATCATATCTTCAAGGGTGTCCACTATCCTGGGTTGGGCCATGGCTAACTGAGAAAGCTGGCATGGTGGCCATGAATACTTAAGCTGCTTCTGGGGCTTGCCCCCAGCACCTATTTATATTCCTACCAATCACTATTTGAATTGCTTTTCCTAAACCAGGGGTCAGCAACCTGAAACAGTGAAAGAGCCACTCGGAACCGGTTCCCTCACAAAAGGAAAAACTGGGAGCCGCAAAAAATGTGTGCACATGTGCGTACATGCGCACATGTGCAGAACAGGGTTTGACTGAAGAGTGGAGCCAAGGCGAGATATGCACCTACCCTGCATATTTGAATTGAACTTTTTTAGTCCCACTTTTTTTTGGACTGCACATGGCAGAGGACTGGGAGCCGCAGGAGACGGCTGAAAGAGCCACATGCGGCTCCGGAGCCGCGGGTTGCAGACCTGTGTCCTAAACCCTATGAGATGTTCTTCTACCCCTAAACCTGACCTCCTGCTGTGCTGGCAGACCTGCCATTCTGCCAGTCGTACAGATTCACCCAATGTGTGGCATTTTCACTGTAGCTCTTAGTGCCAATGGGAATCCAGCTTCTGGGCTCTCCATGTGTTGGAATTCAAATGTTTGCTGCCATAACCTGGTGTTGAATACCAGAAGGCTCCAAATCCACCTCTGATTTCTGGGACTTGTGCTCCTCCTTTCCATCTCTGATCTGGGTCACATACTTCACTGCGAAGACCCCTGTTGATTCTCTGGGCCAGTTCTTGCTTCCTTTCCATTCCAGTGTGACATCCTTTGGGGCTGTCTACAGCTCCAACTCCAAGCTGGTTCTTCCCTATACCTCCACCAGCCTTCCACCCTCAGCACAAACTCTTTGGCATGGCTTCCAGCCCTTCAACCCTTTCAGACTGGCACTGGGTCAGACTCAAGGCCACCTCTCTACTTCCCACCAGTTTCATTGGAGCATGGTGGCTCACATGGTTAGAATGTTTGGCTGACAATCTGCAAGACCTTGTTTGAGACCTGAGGGCTCCTTTGTTGTTGAGTGAGCTCCTGATATTTGCTGCAGCTCCTGCTGATCTAGCAGTGTGAAAGCTTGCAAACATGAATAGATAAATAGGTACCACTTTGGTGGGCTTATTTAGGGGACATGAAAGAAATCCCTAAAAGAACATTCCCCAAGCATCATGATGATACTAGTTAATACTTTTAACAACTTGGTACTTCCAATAATTTACGACGATGAACAGTCTGTTGTCCTAGTTGTGTCCCTCAGTGCTGCAGACAATGGCTCTAGATTAATTGCCCAACCCTCCACCCCAAATCTGTGGTCAGGGGTATTCCCTGGTTGGCAGGATGAAAATACAAGCCTCTGTGGGCTCCCAACTCCAGACCAATCCCCTCTCTTTGCCATACCATTCTAGCTTGGTCTCTTCAGCTTCTGGTCTCCAGTCAAGGAGCAGACCCAGCAGTAGCAGGGCAGGAAGAAAGTAGGATTAAGGAGAAGACTGAGGGCTAAATTTGCTGCTCCAAGTGTTAACCACCCCCGCCCCCATAATTTCCCTGTTTCTTCCCTTCGTGGCAGGGAGCCTTGTGTCGTGCACTTGCTTGCTCCCTCCAACTTGATTTTTTCTGTATTTATTATCATGCTGAAATTTGGTCCTCTATATTCAATTTAGGCCAAAAATAAGTAGCGAATCTGCAAACCATGGTAGATTTGTACATTGAACATATTAAATGTTTTAGATTTGTACTGATTCCAGTTTTTAGTTCCTCACTCAACATTTTATTGAGAGTTCAAAGAAGGCTCTCTGTTTGTACATTCCTGGCTTTCCTTTAATCCTGCTAAGTTCATGCCCCTGCTTATAGGGTCAAGAATATACATAGGAAAATTATTATGAAGAATAGATTCAGTTTCTCATTCAATAGCTTAGAATTCAAATAATTTCTGTATATTATAGAACCTGAGACTGGCCCTTGTTCCCACAGCCCAGATTTCTCTCACCTTGGATGTCAGGATGATTAGTCAAGAGGAGCAGTGCCCACATCAGAGTAGCCAAATTTGTCTCTGTCCCAGCACCAAAAAAATCAACAATACACTGAGCCAGGTTGTCTTCATTGTAGGTAGAGTTGGGGTCATTCCTGCTCTGATGTTTAAAATGGAAAATGAAAATTACAATGTATTCTATGCAAGTTTTCTTTAGTTTTTTTTGTCTCTGTGTAGTAAGTCATGAGAGTAAATATATTCTGGCTTCCGGTTTGCGATCATGGTGCTGGTGGACTTTTGGTGACAATGCTCCCTCCACCGGCCAATTTTCTCCCACAAGGGGACCCTGAAGAGGGTTGGAAGTCACCTTGTAGGGGCAATGAGCAGGAAGAGGACCCTCAAGTGACTGCGGAAGGGTGACAGCCCTTCCGTTTGATCCGGGCCAGCTCTTCGAACTGTTGGGGAAAAGATCAGCCATTCATGGCCCATCATCAAGGTGCTGACAGCTGAGGCCAACTTACTACCAAGCACCTTGACAGTAACATGGTAAAATTGGGTGAAATTTTACCTTCTCTCTACCCCAAGTACCTTTCCTGTTAAAAGCATTTTGAAAATCTATCCCCTTCTTAGGAGAGAGGGAAGGGAAGTCCATTACCACACCCTCTAAAATGGCGGGTCCTGCTTACTCAGAGGAAACAAAGCTTTGAAAAGTTTAACTTACCACAATTGGATATTTGTCTTCTGTTTGGAATTAGGCACCCAAAAAGTTCCTATTCTCACTGGAATCTGCTATTTTGCTTTATTTGCAAAAAGAAGTTAAACCGAGTAAGAATGAAGCCTGGGATCTGAAATAGACTCTAAATGCTATCAGGGACGTCTAAATGCTATCGGGGACAACATGTGGAAAAGCTCGGTATAGCAGTTTTATTAACTCTGAAAAACAGACTTGTTCACTTCACAGATCTGACCTTAGTATTATCTTTCAGTGAGTTTATTTTGAAAGAGCAGCTGGGTAATGCAATTGGTAGGAACGGTGGAAGTGAACGCTTACTGACTCTTGTTTAATAGATAGCCTTCACTAGAAAGACTGTCTCTAACTATGTCAGAAATGGAGGAGGATCAACAAAAGATCTCAGATATGCTAAGACTTATACTTGAAATCATCTTGGCAAACACTGAAAAACTCAAAGCTAATTTGAAAGACAAAGGTGCCAGCTTACCTCCAGAAAGCGAAATCCTGATTGCAGCTAGAAAATGATTAACTCAAAAAACAACAGGAGTGGAACAAGTGGATACCAAGACAGAGGGATTTACAGAACAACAAGCACAGTCTACTGAAAATCCAGTCCATGAAACAATAACTCCAAAACTGGAAATGACCTTCTATGCAAACCAGAAGAAATTTGAGGGGGGAAAGACCAGATCAAATTGAAGACAACTCTATCAGAACAAATACGGGAATCTGGGATATCAGGGCGACAGCCTAATGATTATATATGAACCAGATTTTTCAGAAAATTGGCAATGAGATGGTCTCCCTTAATTCAAATAATACATACAAGAATGAAGGGAGATCTATTTGATGATTTAAAAACATTGGCATGGAAGCCTGGTTGGCAAAAGAAGGAAGCTAGAATTAGGATGAAAAACTGGGGCCTTTTGATTTATTAGAGAGGACCCTACACTGTCAGCTACTGGGCTAAAGGGAGATTTTAAGACAAAGGGAAATTTGATTACTAGATTTAAAATAGTTGGAAAATAGCAAAAAAAAAGTGATTAATCTGCTTAATATTGAAGATTTAGATATACAAGGGAAATGTAAACTAACTATTAGAAAATAGGTTTGAATTATTGACTAGCCCAGAGAATATAGATGATGGATTTGAGCTAATAAAGCACACTCTGTTATCAAGGTGGTGACATATTAGGGTGGGAAGTAGAAAATGTTTACGGAATAGAATAAGAATATAGTTTAAAAAGCCAACACAGTGCTAGGCTGCATTAACAGAGGGATAGAATCAAGATCACGTGAAGTACTAATACCACTTTACAATGCCTTGGTAAGGCCACACCTGGAATACTGCAACCAGTTTTGGTCACCACGATGTAAAAAAGATGTTGAGACTGTGGAAAGAGTACAGAGAAGGGCAACAAAGATGATTGGGGGACTGGAGGCTAAAACTTATACGGAACGGTTGCTGGAATTGGGTATGTGTAGTTTAACGAAGAGAAGAGTGAGGGGTGACATTATAGCAGTGTTCCAATATCTCAGGGGCTGCCACAAAGAAGAGGGAGCCAAGCTATTCTCCAAATCACCTGAAAACAGGACAAGAAGCAACAGATGGAAAATAGTGAAGGAGAGAAGCAACCTAGAACTAAGGAGAAACTTCCTGACAGTTAGAACAATTAACCTGTGGAACAACCTGCCTCCAGAAATGGTGAATGCTCCAACACTGGACGTTTTTAAGAGGAGACTGGACAACCATTTGTCTGAAATGGTATAGGGTTTCCTGCCTGAGCAGGGGGTTGGACTAGATGACCTCCAATGTCCCTTCCAACTTAGTAGTAGTAGTAGTAGTAACTAATATGTGTATTTTAGATATTATAAATTTTATGAAATGAGATAAAGGAAATTTAGGTTACCTGAAAGTTAAATACTATGGATATTAAAGATCATACTGGAAATATGCAATTAAAAATTAAAATTAGGTAAAATTTAATAAGAGGACATTGATTGTTCATCAAGATTTATTAAGATATGTGTAAGCAAAATTGTATTTATAACTGCAATAATGAAGTTTATACTAAGTTTTGATACTATTAGAAATTAGTTAGCTTAAATATGAAATAGCAAATGTTAAGGAAAACAGAGAAGAAATATTTGACGTTGTAACCTGAGACACCTAGCAAAGATTGTATTACTGAACTATTGTTCAACCCAATTACCACATTGCCTTCTAAATACTTATATGTAAAACTGGAAAATATCTTTTTTTTTAAAAAAAAGTATAAATATATTCCTGGTAGTTATATTGGAAAATCAATGCATGAGAGTAAGAAGTAAAGTGGCAGGTTCACATTGAGTAAGACACTATATTGAAGTAGCCAAGATCCAAGAGAGATTTGGCTTTGGAAGAACTTGAATTCATTTCCTTTTATTTTATTATTAGTTACCTCAGTAAATGCTTCCATGCGGAACGGTGATTAATGTCTACCTACTAGAGCAAATCACAAAACATCACAAGCAGGAGTATCTGCATGCATTGTAATTTAAAGTTATGCCCAAAGGTGATGTACATGACCGATATCACTACCAGCTTTTGTGGCTACTATGCCACACTATGAGAATTCATGCACTTTTTAGAGTGCAGGAACTCCTCAACTTACAACCATTCATTTGGTGATCATTCAAAGTTTCAACAGCAGAGAAAACCATGACTTATGACCAGTTTTCATACCATTGTAGCATCCCCATGGTCACGTGAACAAAATTCAGGGGCTTGGCAACAGGCATGTATTAATGACAGTTGCACTATCCTGGGGTCATGCTATCACCATTTGTAACCTTCCTAGCTGGCTTCTGACAAACAAAGTCAACGGAGAAGCCAGATTCACTTAATGATCCCATGATTGACTTAACAACTGTAGCAAGGAAGGTTATAAAAGGGGGTAGAATTAACTGCCTTGCTTAGCAATAGAAATTTTGGGCCTGGTTGTACATCAGATAGTACCTGTACTGGATTCTTGTGAGACCTCAATACAGTAACCTTTCACCCAACCAGTGTAATGTCATGAAGAATTATGGGACAAATGAGACAATCCAGTCCACCTGCCTATTGATTGAGAAGCATCTTATGAAACAAAACACCAGAGATATGACAATCACTGAGATAGAGAAGCGTTTGAGCATTTACCACATGACCTATGCCTTTCTCAACCACAAATGGGCCAATCGCTCACCATCGCTCTTTATAATTAGTGTGGGCACTGTAACCATTGGCTTCCAGTTGCCCTCCGGGTGAGATTCAAGGTGCTGGTGATGACCTATAAAGCCCTAAATGGCATGGGCCCGGATTATCTAAGGGAGCACCTGCTGCCAGCGTCAATTTCCCATCGTCCTGTGCGCTTCCACAGGGAGGGCCTCCTCAGGGTACCGCTGGTCAAGGATTGCCAGCGGGTGATCCACAGGGGGAGGGCGTTCTCTGTGGGCGCGCCTGCCCTATGGAATCAATGGCCAACGGAACTCCGGACTGCCCCCGACCTTCGTTCATTTCGCCGGGACCTAAAAACCTGGCTCTTTGAGCTATCTGGTCTGGACTGAGGGGTTTAATATTTTTAAATTGTGATTTAATTTTTGCGGCTAGACTTAATTTAATTTATTTTAATTTTATATTGGATTGTTTTTAAATTTTGCCTTGTAAACTGCCCTGAGTCCTTTGGGAATAGGGCGGTATATAAACCAACTAAATAAATAAATAAATAAATAAATAAATAAATAAATAAATAAATAAACCTGAAACCTATAATTGTAACACCCATGGATGCTATTATGTACTGACAATAGCATGATAGACAGTGAAAGATGAACTGAAGAATTGAACCACCCTTGAACCATTAGTACACTCAAGACTGATGTATCAATTAAAGTGACGAAAGGCAACGTGCCTGCAAACTGATAAAAGTTGTTCTTAAAAAAAATCAATCTTTTTCTGAAAACAATGGAGAGGAGGACCTTTATTCCTTGTTTCAACTCTTCTACATTTTTACTTGTGTTCAAATCTGTGAAAATATCTGAGCTTTTCCAACCATTTCAGGGTAAGTATTCGTTTAAGTATGACTCAATCAAAAGACCTTACCTTGTTAATTCTTTTTCTTCTTAATGGAACTTCTTTATAAAAAGGGGAAAGGAGTGGTAGGCACATATTACAGGATGACAAACAGAAACATTTCTAACTTCCCCAAGGAACCTCCCATGTATAACAAGAGTCTAATATTGCAGAGGTACAACATAGTCCTTACATAGAAGCAACTAGAATTTAAAACAGGCAAAATTAAGAATGGGACTTGAATGAAAAAGAAATAACTTCAAGGAAACAATACCAGTATCTCTTCTTCTTTACTTATAGCCAGGAATGTAATAATTCCTTGCCCATGTATTGAACTACAATAAACCCATACCTTCTCCATCTGAAGTAAATAGTGATCAATGAAATCTTGTGGCTCATGCAGAGAGCTGGATTCCTTGTGTTTCTCTACTTCCTGCTTTGCAAAGGACACAATTACATCCACAGCATCCAGGGCGTTCTTGTGAGGACCAGGGAAGTAGATCATTAATTGTGGGAACATAGCAAACATCTAATAGAAATGGAAAAGGAAAGGTTGTTTATTTATTCATTTCCTACTGCAACTAAAGAAGACTCCCAGCAGTTTACAGTAATAGACAGCATTTAATAACCAAAGAAAAACATTGAAACATGGAAAACTTTACATGGTGTCAGGTCCCAAATGTCCTCCAGAAAAGCTGTTTCCAAATTCTTCCAGAAAAGAATCATGTTAGAAGTAGATAGATTATTTTAAAGCTATTATAAAATTCTCTCATTCTCTCCAGGAGCCTTTGTAATTATGGTAACCTATGGCTAACTGAGGGACGTGGTGGCTTAGTGGGTTAGGAGGCTGAGCTTGTTGATCGGAAGGTCGGCAGTTTGGCGGGTCGAATCCCGAGTGCCGTGTATCAGAGTGAGCGCCTGTTACTCATCCCAGCTTCTGCCAACCTAGCAGTTCGAAAGCACATAAAAATGCAAGTAGAAAAATAGGGAGCACTGCGGTGGGAAGGTAACAGCGTTCCGTGCGCCTTTGGCATCTAGTCATGCTGGCCACATGACCACAGAATCATCCTCGGACAAGCGCTGGCTCTTCAGCTTTGAAACGGAGATGAGCACCGGCCCCTAGAGTTGGAAACGACTAGCACACATGTGTGGGGGAACCTTTACCTTTACCCAGTGCTTTTTTTGTAAAAGAAAAAGGTGCCGGAACTCACACATGTCATACAACCTGGCTTGCCTATCCTACAAAGGTTCCATCCAAAAAAGGTGCCGGAACTCCGTTCTGAGCGTTCTATGAGAAAAAAAGCCCTGCCTTTACCTTTACCTATGGCTAACTGATTTAATAAATTAGACCAACTGGATTCACATGTGTAGGAATAAGCCAGAGAAAGAAATATTTTGGGTAATATTAAATAGACAAAATATATGTCCCCAAAGGATCTTAAAGGCAGAAAAGCAAGCCCAGTTTTTCTTAATAGCCCCAAGCAGAAACTCAGCAGAAACCGGCTTTTAGAAATGCAGATGTAATAATCCATTCAGGAAGGTTGGAGCCAGGAATCTAGAAGCTGATGAGATTAAGAAGACTAAGTCCCCTAAAATCTACATATCCAACCCAAACTCTAAAAGACATGACCTTTGGTGACATAATAGGATCAACCCACCATCAGAATACCAAAAGGACACACTGAGACTCAGGTCAAAGTATATGACACAGGAATTACAAAGCCTCATACAGGAACAGGGAATGACCTCAAAAGCCCCAAAAGGTATAAAAACCCACCACTCCCAGCTACATGTGGTCATCTTTCCCAGAGCCATCTTTCTGCCTGGCTCTCCTCTTCAATAAACTGCAACCTTCTTTCTAAAGCAGTCTCCATTTTGTTTATTCCTGGCTTGGACTGGACCGTAATGAAGACTTTTCTTCCAACACATGGCAGGCTAAACAATGAATTAACTACATGGGTTGAATTTTCAGTCTGTTAGCTTTTCATAATGGAATAACAGGGACCTTGGAGGTCTTCTAGGCTAACCCCCAGCAAGAAACTCTACTGTATATTATTTCAGAGAATGGCTAGCCAATCTCTCCTTTAAAATCTCCAGTGGTGGAGCACCCACAACATCTGGAGGCAAGCCGTTACACTGGTTCATTGTTCTCCCTCTCGGGAAATTTCTCCTTTGTTCTAGCTTGGTTCACTCCTTGATTAGTTTCCATCCATTGCTTCGTGTCTTGTCTTAAGGGGCTTTGGAGAATAGGTTGACCCCCTCTTCTTTGCGGCAACCCTTTAGATATTGTACTGCTACCATGGCACCACTAGTCCTTCTTTTCACTAGATTAGATATACCCAATTCCTGCAGTTGTTCTTCATATGTTTTAGTCTCCTGCCCCCTAATCATCTTTGTTGCTCTTCTCTGCACTTTTTCCTGAGTCTCAAGATCTTTTTTATATCGTGGCAACCAAAACTGAATGTAATATTGTAAGTGTGGTCTTATCAAGGCCTTATAAATCAGTACTAATCCTTCATATGATCTTTATTCTATCCCTCTGTTAATGCAGCCTAGGACTGCATTGGCTTTTCTGGTGGCTGCAGCAAAAGAATTTCTGCATGGAAGTAATGGGCTCAAATCATAATGAAGCAGACATTGATTTGCTATTAAGAAAAAATTGAAAGAACTGTTCAATGTCAGACTGACCCAGAAGTGGTGGACCATCTTTTATTGAGATATTTGGAGTATTTGTCCCAACTAAAGCACTAGGTCAGTTGTGTGACACTGGACCAGTTCCTCTCTCTCAGCCCTAGAAAGTGGGCAATGGCAAACCACTTGTAAAATCTTGACAAGGAAAGTGCAAAGACTTGTCTTGGCTACTGGGGATAATAGTAGTGTCACGCTGCGTCCTTGATGACAAACCACAGACACATCCAAGGTATGAGTGACGTTGATTATTCTTCTTGCAGCCAAACAGAAAGACTAAACCGGAGCAAAGTCAGCATTGGCAGCACCCTGCTCCAATGCTCCTTTAACAACTGAACACACCCTGGCCCCACCCCGCCAACACAAACCCACATTTGCCCACAATCTAACAAAGACCCCACCCATCTCCTCCCTGCATGCCTGCTCTGCACTGTGCATGACAGCGGCAACTGTTTGGTGAGTCTGCCAGGCATCCCCTGGCCTGGTCCCTAAATCCCCTCCTCGCGCTTCCCCATCCATCCCATTCACATCCCCACCACCCAAGCTTCTCAGACCCCTCCACACGTGCAAACCCTCAAACCCCATCACCCCTTGCCGTGTCCGACCCGTCCCCGCCGTTTGTCCAACCCGACAGCCATGTTCTGCTCTGTCCATAATAGCTGCTTGCGCCGTTCCAAATCGGCCATGCCCGGCCGGTTGCTGAGGAGGCCTGAGAGCCCTTGTTGGAGGCCTGACAGAGTGAAGAAACTGCGCAGACGTGGCCGTCAGCTGTTTGGCGGCCACCTGCGTGGGCCCCGGATGTTCGGCTGCTGCAGATGCTTCCCGCACCGCGTGGAGGGGTGGAAGAAACTGTGCAGATGCGGCCGTCAGCTGTTCGGTGGCCGCCTGCGCTGGCCCTGGATATTCGGCTGCTGCGGAGGCTTCCCACGCCACATGGGGGGGTGGACTAGCCCTCCGCGCTGCTACGGACCTGCTGGCAGGAACCTGAGGCTGGCAGGCACATCGGGAGGTAGGTATCCCCAGGCTGGCTGGTGTTCCCTGGAGAGTAGCGAGCCAGCAAGGCTCGACAGGTGGCTCCCTCTACCAAGGACCCACCTGAAAGGCAAGAACGGGGGACTGAGTGTTTACCTGCCGGAGTTACTGGTTTCCTCTCACCACTGCCTGTTTTACCCGGATGTTTGTGGTGAAATGCCATGACCAAGCGGGCTGCCTGTACATCCCCTTCCACCACCCATGATGCCTCTGTCACTGGGTATCCTTTCCACAACACTAGGTACTGTATTCATCCCCTCCATACCCTCAAGTCGAGGACTGCCTGTATCTCATACTGATCCCCATGAACCAGACCTGGACCTGCTCCACCCACCACCTCAGGTAGTCCCCGAGCAGGCTTCAACAAGCTGCTGTGGAAGACAGGGTGGGCCTTCCCCAGGAACTGTGGCAACCTGAGTTGCACCGTCACAGGGTTAAACACTCGGACTACTTGGAACGGACCTTGGTATTTGGGTCCATGCTTTCTGCTGGGTATCTGCAGTTGCAGATACTTGGTAGAAAGATACACCCAATCCCCTGCTTCGGGGGTTACAAACGGTTCTCATTTTTTATTCGCTTGCTCCTTGGTCCTAGCCAAGGCTTTTGTCAATGCCTTTTTAGCGGCTTTCCAGACCCCTTCCATCTGGTCTACCCACTCTCTTGGCCTGCAAGGTGCTGACATTCCCTGATCATATTCAGGAATGGGTACAAAGTCGTAACCCGCTACCACCCTAAAAGGCATCAAACCCGTGCTGCTGTGAACAGCGTTATTATGAGTGACCTCAGCAAATGCTAATAGGTCTGTCCAGTCTGTTTGCTGATATGTTACGTAACATCTGAGCAAACGCTCTACTGTGGCGTTGGCTCTCTAAGCTGCTCCATTGGTGCACAGGTGATATCCTCAACTCAGTCCTTGGGTGGACCCAATATGTCTGATAAACTCCTTCCAAAACTGTGCTGTGAATTGAACTCCGCGATTGGAGATTATTCGTCGAGGAACCCCATGCAACCGGTAAATGTGGGAGAGGAACATCCAGGCTAGTCTCCTGGCCGACAGTAGGCCTTTGCAGGGGATGAAATGTGCCTGTTTTGAAAACAGGTCTACAACTGTCCAAATCACGTTATAGCCCCTGCTCTCTGGTAGTCCCACGATAAAATCAATGGCTATATCTTGCCATGGTCGCATGGGATCAGACACCGGCTGCAGTAAACCCAATGGTTTTCCTGTATGAGGTTTTGCCATGGCACACATATGGCAGTTCCAGACGTATTGTTCAATGTCTGCCTTCATACATGGCCACCAAAACTGCCGCTGCGTCAGGTGTAAAGTCTTGAGAAAACCAAAATGACCGGCCTGTTTGGCATCATGACACCGGTACAGAATAGTAGGATGAAGCGCTGAAGGTATGTACAGTCTGTCCCCATGCCAAGCCAAACCATCATGTAGAGTGAGGAGACCAGAATGCTCCTTCAGCCAGGCATCCTTTTTCAATGCTTCACACAAAACACGAGATAAATCATCCATCGCTTCGCATACTATGTGTTTGTCGTTCGTTGGGTTATCTGGTGGAATGAGTGCCTGGACTACCTCTTCTCATTTGTTGTCATATTGGGGTAGGCATGACAATGCGTCAGCAAGGAAGTTCTTTCCCCCGAAATGTATTTCAACACGAAATTAAAGCGTCGGAAGTAAAGAGCCCACCTGATGTGTTTGGGTGCCAGTTTCCTTGGTGATTGCAGAATTTCCAGGTTTTTATGGTCTGTCCACACTTCAAAGGGATAGGCCGCCCCCTCCAATAGATGTCGCCACATCTCCAGGGCTGAGCGAATGGCAAATGCTTCTTTTTCCCATATTGCCCATGCACGCTCTGTGGATGTCAGTTTTTTGGAAGAGTACGCACACGGTTGAAGTGCACCATCAGCGTTTCATTGCAGTAACACAGCCCCCACCACAACGTCACTGGCATCCTCTTGGACCACAAATGGTACATCCGGGTTAGGATGCGCCAATACAGGTTCTCTAGCAAACAGAGCCTTCAGAGACTCAAACGCCTGTTGGCACTTAGTGGACCATGCCAATTTCAGCCCAGGACGTGGTTTCTCTCTAGAGTGTCATGTACGCAACAGGTCCGTTAATGGCAAGGCTATCACAGCAAAGCCTGGGATGAATTGCCGGTAAAAATTAGCAAAACCCAGGAAACTTTGCAGCTGCCTACGCATTTGTGGTGCTTGCCACTGTTGAATGGCTTCCACTTTCCGGGGGTCCATCTCCAACCCATCCACTGATACCCGATACCCCAGGTAATCCAGACTGGACCTATGAAACTCACGTATAAGCAGGCAGCCAACAATTTCTTCAGAACCTGCCGAACAAGGGTGACATGCTCCTCCATAGTGTTGGTATATATTAAAATATCATCAAGGTAAACGAGCACCCCTCGGTACAGATGTTCATGTAGTACCTGATTTATGAGTTGCATGAATACTGCTGGGGCTCCCTGGAGACCAAACGGCATTACCCAAAACTGGTAGCTGCCCAGTGGGCAATTGAATGCTGTTTTCCATTCGTCCCCAGCCTTAATTCTTACCCTATAATATGCTTCTCGTAAATCCAATCTCGTAAATATCTGTCCTGTTGACAGGTGCGCCAGTAGGTCCTTCATAAGGAGCAGTGGATATAGATGTTTGATGCAGACCACATTGACACCGTGGAAATCAACACACATGAGGAGCGTGCCATCCTTCTTCTCCCGGAACAATATAGGCGCCGCTATTCTGGACCGGGCAGGCTGAATGAACCCCCTCGTGAGGTTCTTGTCAATATATTGTCTCAACTCATGCATCTCACGGGGTGTCAAGGCATAAATACGCAGTTTCGGCAACTTGACACCTGGCTCCAATTCAATAGCACAGTCTGTTGATCGGTGCGGTGGCAGGACGTCACACTCCCTTTGGTCAAATACTTCAGCCAGGTCAGAATAAATCTGTGGTATTTGAATCTCTGCTGCCCCATCCACCCCTTGGGCCTTCTCGTCTCCTTGCCGACCATCAGGCCCCACAAAAGCATGGTGTGGTGGTTGTGGGCCTGTCCCAAGACGTAGATGGCAACACCCCCCTTCCCACCATATCGTAGGGCTCCACTTGTCTAACCAGGTGAGCCCCAGGATCACCGCCTCTGTCATTGACGGGACCACAATGAAATGCAACACCTCCAAATGGGTCCCCATTTCCAGGCGAACTGGTTCCGTCACATGGGTCACTGGTGCCCCCCCCAGAAGGGACCCATCCACCTGTTAAAAGCGGAGAGGGGTTTTCATCTGTCTCACCCCAATGCCTACCTGGGTGACAATTGCCTGACTGATAAGACATCGAGTACTGCCTGAATCGATCAGAGTGGAATATTCCCCCCTCCGACCCGTCTGAGGGCTCACAGGCATTATCGGGACCGCAAAGGGCACCACCGGGGCACTTACCATAGGGTCCTCCTCCTGCTCCTCCCAACTATCATACGGTTCAGGTTCGTCAGTGATCGGTGTTTCCGTCCTTGGTTGTGGTGTTGTCTTGGGTGTAACAGTCAACAACTGATGGGCCACCCTTGACCGCTCCACCAACTTTCTAGCTGTAGCACTCTTCCCAGGCATGGTGGCTGGGCCCGCACAGGCCGCTGGAAGTGGGCAGTCGGCGGCCCGATGTCCCGGCTGATCACACCGGAAGCACCTGATGACCGGCCTTGACAGTGGTATGGGTGGTTTCGCTGTTGTTGCCATGGACCTCCGGTCCTCCTCCTTTGGTTTGTCAGTGAGCTTGTGAGGTCCAAATGCGCCCTCCGCTCGTCCCCTACACTCCCGTAGCCCAACATCAAGTTCAACAGCAACTTGGAACCATTCCAGCAGTCTATTGGGAACACCCCGTACCACACACGCCCTGCGCAGAACTCCATCCAACTCTGCCTGGAAATGGTGTATCAAGAGACGTTCTGGCCATGATTGTAGCTTGCGGGCCACCTGTCGGAATTCACCGACATATTCCACCGCAGGCCTACCTTGCTGTCGTAGCCCCACCACCTCCGCCTCAGCTCTGTGTATACAGGCCACGTCCTCAAACTGCGTGCACAGTGCATCCAGGAACAGACCTACATCAGCCAATTCCCTGGCATGTTCGCTGTAGAGGTCAGCCGCCCACGCCACAGCCTCTCCCTGCAGGCTCGCAGTGACTGCCACCACCATGGCCCATTGAGATGCATAGGTCGTGCCGTACTGATCCAAGTGGTGGATTGTTTGACTCAGGAACATAGCAAGCCGGTCGGGATGCCTGTCATATGTAACTGTCAGGGGCGGAGGACCCCAAACCATCCCCAGACCCCAGGGTCCCCCCTGGGGTCTGGGACCTCTCATAACCGGCACCTGTTGATGCCCAACCATTGGTCTGGTGGAACCACCATCTGCCGCTGCCCACGCATTTGGTTCACTTTGATCTGTTGCTCTTGCAGGGGTCTGTACAGACCGTTCAGATCCCAGAACTGTTGGCTGAGTTGGTGGGCCACGAAACCTCAGGCTGGCCAAACGGATCCTAGACTGGCCTGACCAAACTGGCATCGTCTCCTCCTGTGACCATTGCCTTGGCTCACGGCCCAGTGCGGCAGGTGACCAGGATGCTGGTTCTTGGCATCCGAACTCTCCAAACCAGTCCCTCAAGATGTCCACCGTATAAGCCCCTGGTGCCATAGAGTAACTCCACTCCTCACCATCCTCCTCTGTCATCCGCCGCTCCCTCCAAGCTGAAGCCAAAAGCCCCGAGCGGAAAGTCTTTCCATGAGCAAGGTCCATCTGGTCTAATGCAGGGCTAAACCACCATTATCCACTCCGAGCCCAGGGCCCTGTTTCCAGGGCTCCATCACTGTCAGACGTAGGAGCAGTACCCATGACCTTGGGCCTTACCACTGGCTGGGCCCCCTCTACTCCAGCTGGGTCCTGTGGTGCTGCAGTAGCTCCCACAAGCCCTTCCTCCGCAGCTGCCAGAGTGGTCCCTTGTGGTTCCTCTGCCATGCCACCCACTGAGCTTAGTAATGGCAAGAGGGAAACCAGGGATAACGCTGACTTACTGTCACACTGCATCCTTAATGACAAACCACAGACACATCCAAGGTACGAGTGATGTTGTTTATTCTTCTTGCAGCCAAACGGAAAGACTAAACCGGAGCAAAGTCAGCATTGGCAGCACCCTGCTCCACCGCTCCTTTAACAACCGAACACACCCCGGCCCCACCCCACCAACACAAACCCACATCCGCCCACAATCTAACAAAGGCCCCACCCATCTCCTCCCTGCATGCCTGCTCCGCGCTGCGCGTGACGGCAGCAACCGTTTGGTGAGTCTGCCAGGCATCCCCTGGCCTGGTCCCTAAATCCCCTCCTCGCACTTCCCCGTCCATCCCATTCACATCCCCACCACCCGTGCTTCTCAGACCCCTCCACACGCACAAACCCTCAATCCCCATCACCCCTTGCCATGTCCGACCCGTCCCCGCCGTTTGTCCAACCCGACAGCCATGTTCTGCTCTGTCCGTAATAGCTGCTTGCACTGTTCCGAATCGGCCAAGCCCGGCTGGTTGCTGAGGAGGCCCAAGGGCCCTTGTCGGAGGCCTGACAGAGTGAAGAAACTGCGCAGACGTGGCCATCAGCTGTTTGGCGGCCGCCTGCGTGGGCCCCGGTTGTTCGGCTGCTGCGGAGTCTTCCCGTGCCACGTGGAGGGGTGGAAGAAACTGCACAGACATGGCCGTCAGCTGTTCGGAGGCCGCCTGCAGTGGCCCTGGATATTCGGCTGCTGCGGAGGCTTCCCGCGCTGCGTGGGGGGGTGGACAAGCCCTCCGCACTGCTATGGACCTGCTGGCAGGAACCAGAGGCTGGCAGGCACGTCGGGAGGTAGGTATCCCTGGGCTGGCTGGTGTTCCCCGGAGAGTGGCGAGCCAGCGAGGCTCGACAGATAGGCGATTTCCAAGGCTTCCTCCATGAATTCCATTTGTGATTACATGAAAATATTAATGGAAATAGTTTTGTCTCTTGAACAGAAAACATTACTCACCGCATGAAAAAAGCTACCACTGAATTTCACAATAGTTTCAAGGGCTTGAATTAGCTTTTGGAAGTTTTCATCTTCAGGAGCAAACTGTTGTCCAAAACTCAAAGCACATATGACATTAGAAACTGCACTTGTTATTGGTATTGAAGGGTCAAATGGCTGTCCTGCAAATGAAGATATTTGATAACCAATTATTAAAGAACAGGACTTCTATGCAATGAACAACATTATTGGGAACTACAATTGTTTCAAAAAAATTAAAAAATCTTATCAAATATGTCTGTTCTTCTTTGAAATACACAGAATGGAAAAAAATTCTGTAGACACTTGAGCGATTAGCCCAAATTGCACACCTTTTGTTTTTGTAAATGTTTCCACCAACGTCTGAGCTGTGTCTTCTATCTGATGCTCAATGCTCTTCTTCCCCAGGCCCAGCTTCCGCAGAGAAGTGATGCCAATGTGTCGCTGCTGTTTCCAGATGTGGCCATTGGAGAAAATAATACCTGAGGGCATCAGCAGAGAATTATAAGTGATTCCTGAGGACATTCATGTTTAAAAATAAAACAGGTTTAGAAGTTCTTGCAAACATTTCTATGAATTTCAGGTGAGAATATCAAGCCTTTGTGCAATGTTGCCATTTTGTAGGACTCTGGCTATGTTAATTTTTATTATAATAATATTTGTTCATGTTGGGAGTCACATGGACACTGAGAGACAAGTGTGGTATGGTGACCACAGTGGCAGTGCTTGCCAGCCTCTATCTTATATGATGCATATCAAAAGCTTCTAAGATGATGTAAACGTTCATGTACAAGAACATTTTATAAGCACAAGGGAAAGGATGTCAGTGGTAATAGAATCCATTTGTAACATCCTCTTACAAGATCTATGGAGATTCTCAGTCATCCAGGTCATGGTTGTCCCAAAAGTCCTTTTTCAGAAGGCAACTGAACTTTCTTGTTTTTCTTTGAAGACGTTTTGCTTCTCATCCAAGAAGATCCTTCAGCTCTGACTGGGTTGTGGGGAATGGAAGGATTTATACTCCTTGCAGACTGCTAGTCATTTGCATTCTTGTAGATAGTCATTGAGGCCACTTGGAGGTTTACCTGTGTCCTCAGGGTCACCTCTGTAGTACAAACGTGCGTTGAACCTTCTTGGCTGCAGGATATTTTCTGCACTGTGTCCCTTCACTGTTGAAGACAGGCACAGGCTGTTGGGGATGAGTCTGTGATGTCTTCATCTCAAACTGAATCAGTCGATTAGTGAGAATCTCCATAGACATTTGCAGACATTTCATTCCTCAAACTAGATAACATTATCAGTTCTCTATTTGACAAGTTTCCATCCATTACAGGTAGTCCTTGACTAACACCAATTTGTTTAGTGACTGTTTGAAGTTACAATGGCACTAAAAAAAGTGACTTATGGCGACTTTCACACTTACAACCATGCAGCATTCTCATGCTCATGTGATGCTTTGCAACTGGTTCATATTTATGTCCATTGCAGTGTCATGAGATCATGTGATTCCCTTTTGAGACTTTCTGACATACAAAGTCAACGGGGAAGCCAGTTTCACTTAACAAACATGTTACTAATTTAACAACTGCTATGATTCCCTTAACAACTGTGGCAAGAAAAGCTGTAAAATGGGGCAAAATTCACTTAACAAATGTTTCACTTAGCAACATAAATTTTGGGCTCACTTGTGGTTGTATGTCAAGGATTACCTGTACTTCTTGTCCCGTCCTGTGGTCCCTAAAGAATAACTCAAATCCTTCTTTGTGACAGCCCATCTACTGGAAGACAGCTATCACATCTTCTCTAATCCTTCTCTTCTAAACATACCTGTCATTGTACGATTTAACCTCCAGGCCCTTTATCATTTTTGTTCTCTTCTCTGCACATGTTCCAGGGTTTCAATATCTGTATTGTGTCGTGGTGACCAAAACTGGATGCAGTAGTTTAAATGTGGTCTCATCTGAGTGATGTAAAGCTATGAGTTGATGTAAAGTGCTATGAGTTGATGCAGCCTAGAACTACATTGGCTTTTTTGGCAGCTGCAGCAAATCAATGGCTGATACTTAAGAAGTGGTCCACTAGAACACCTTGATCCCTCTCACAAGCACTACTGTTGAGCCAGGTGCCACCTTTTCTATATTTATGCATTTGTTTTTTCCTGGCTAGATGCAGGACAACATGTTTCTCACCTTTGAACTATATCTTGTTGGATAAGGACCAATGCCCAAGTCTGTCCATCCTGAGCCTCATCTTCTCAAGTATTGGCTAACTTAATTTCATCTTCAAATCTGATAAGTTTCCCTTCTATCGCCTCTATGAATTTCCCTTCTATCTCCTTGGAGTAAAAATAAATACAGTTTAAAATACATACTTCCATTCTCTTTAATAAGATCAAAGAATAGCAGAATAAAAATTTTAGCAAGTGAAATAATGTTCATAATATAGCAGTGATGATGAACCTTTTGTGGTTCAAAAGGTAATGATGAACCTTTTTTGTTAAAAATTCACAAAAAGTCTAACTTGTCTCTTCTTTGCCAGTTAGACCTTCTGACCCAGCCGCTGGTGCCTCTCAGAAAAACTGCCTACCTGAGATAGATTGAAGGTCACACAAGACCTTAAAGGGTGGAAACCTTGGAGAGTCCACACCTTGTTCTTGCATGTTTTTGCATGACCCAGAGGCTGCATGAAAGAAGGACCCTCTTGCGTGATTTTCAGAGGGTCTGGAGGCCTGATGTGACATGCATGTCATAGGTTTGCAATCACCACATTAGGGGGAGATTTCTAAATATTTCATGTGTGTTTAGTTCTGACCACCTTCTTCCCCTCCCACCTCCCAGAGTCAAACAGAAATATTGATTATCCTTAAAAAGCAGAGTTTTGGACTTGTCTCCATCTGAATAGATCTAGAGTTTGATGTCTGCCTTCAGTGGTCTTCTCCTGACCATTCTGGAACACTATAATGCAAGAACTGATGTTTCTTCTATTATGTTTCATTACAGATAGTCTCACCTTATGACCACAATTAGGACCAGAATTTCCATTGTTAAGCAAGGTGGTTGTTAAGTGACTCATGCCCAATTTTATGACCTCTTTTGAGATGGTTGTTAAGCACACTCTTTGTTCTTAGTCCATTGAAACTTCAAATGGTTGTAAATCAAGAAGTACATGTAGTCTTCTCCTCCTGAAACTCTCTCTTTCCAACCACTTTCCCTCCCACCTGGGAATGTTTCTATGTACATGGAGCTTAGAGCTTAGAACGCTTTTCCCAGGCCAGGTTTCCTCCTTGCATTTATCAGAAAACAAAAATAGTGGATGGGTCTGGGTGATCATGGATGATGGACGGTGTTGCTACTTTCTCATTCTATCTGAGGTTTAGGAGCTCCGATTCAAGGTATGTAAGTGTGTAAATTGTTATCTTGATTTCAGGTAAGATAATTAAAGCTGCTGATTTTATTCCAATTTTGGAAATTTTATTAGCTTAGAACAGATCCTCAACTAAACCTATTTCTTATACATAGAAAGTACTGAAAGCTCATGGTTATGAATGTGGGTAGTCAGTATGAAATTGGTGCCCTTGGGTGGGTTGCCCATATAGAGAGAATTGGTGAAAATCAAATCTGAAGGAAGAGGCAAAATTTGAAAAAAGAGGCAAAATTTGGGGGGGGGGGGGGGGAAAGAGGCAAGATATGAAACAAAGGAAAGGGCTGAAGAGGTAAGGGAAGATTGGGGAGGTTTTCTTTGAATGGGGATGATGAGAGGCTGAAAAAAGAGGTAGATCATTAGTGAAAAAGAAGTAATGTCTTTAAGTCAATGTATGAATGTAATGGACAAGATAAAATGCAGTTGAAACATATAATAATTTGGCGTAAACTGGATTAGAGCAATATTGTTTTCCTTATCTCATGATTTTAAATCATTTTGTTTATCCTTTACTTACCTTACACCCCAAGTTATGCATATTATAACTGTTTTTTATTTTTTAATCCCATTTATATCCCGCCCTTCTCCGAAGACTCAGGGCAGCTTACAATCTAAAGCACAAATCAATGTGCTTAGCAATAGCCTTCATTCTATGTATATGCCTGCTTATTAGGGCTTTCGCCCCCCCCCCCAAGCGGCATTATTACAAAGTCAGCTTATTGCCCCCAACAATCTGGGTCCTCATTTTACCTACCTCGGAAGGATGGAAGGCTGAGTCAACCTTGAGCCTGGTGGGACGCGAACCTGCACTAATTGCAGGCAGTGGTTTGCATAATATTTTAAAGCGACAAAGTATCCTGCACTCATCCAACTCAGTAAACCACAAAACAATATGCAAAAATCTAACTCAGATAACTACTGTCCTACTCTGAGGTATAATGAAGAGAAGGACAAGGGGTGACATAATAGCAGTGTTCCAGTATCTCAGGGGCTGCCAAAAAGAAGAGGGAGTCAAGCTATTCTCCAAAGCACCGAAAGGCAGGACAATAAGGAATGGATGGAAACTCACAAAAGAGAGAAGCAGCCTAGAACGAAGGAGAAATTTCCTGACAGTAAGAACAACTAACCAGTGGAACAACTTGCCTCCAGAAGCTGTGAATGCGCCAACACTGGAAGTTTTTAAGAAGAGACTAGACAGCCATTTCTCTGAAATGGTGTAGGGTTTCCTGCCTGAGCAGGGGGTTGGACTAGATGACCTCCAAAGTCCCTTCCAACTTTATTATTATTGTTTATTATTGTTATAAAACTTTTATTCATAAAACATGAAACTCAGTCAACTGAACACTCAAATTGACTGGCACTAATGGTTAACACGGGCTGCTGCCAGCATCCCAAGTATCAACCAGGTACCTCCTTAAAATGTAAGATGTTCCGAGTAGCGCAGTTTTTTTGTAGCTTTGCTGGAGTTATTGCAGGAAGCTGCAATTTCTTGATGTATTTTGCAAAGTTTTTGGACATAGTTCCCAGTGCCCCGATGACAATGGGTATCACTGTTATGCGTTTCATCCATAATCGTGCAGTTTCAATGGCCAGGTCACAGTATATTTCATATTTTTTCCAGTTCTTTTTCTTCGACTCTGGCATCTCCTGGTACAGCGATATCAATCAGCTGTACGCTTCGGTTTTCTACAACTGGCATGTTGTGTTCCAAATGGCAATCTGTCTGTATTCAGAAGTCCCACAAGATCTTCACCCTCTCATTCTCAACAACTTTTTTCACCGTATGTTCCCATGACTTTTCGGACACAGGCAAGTCGTATTTTTTACACAATGCCCAGTGGATTTGTTTAGCAACTCAGTCATGTCTAGCTTTGTAATCAGTTTGCACGATTTTGCTGCACTCACATATTATATGTGAAACAGTTTCAACTTTGTTGTTGCAAAGTCGGCAATTTGGATTGTCAGTATCTTCGCTTTCATGGCATTAGTTTGTAGTGCTTGTTCTTGAGCATCCAGTATTAAGTCTTCTGTTTCTTTCTTGATGGTTCCCATCTTAAACCATGCCCATGTCAAGTTGTTATCACATTTTTCTTCAATGTTTTTCAAATGTTGCCATGCAAAGCTTTGGTTTTCCATCTATTTAATCTATCATCCAGCCGTTTTTCCTTATATTCTGCCTTTGTTTCTGTTATTTTGATAATGCTCTCTGTTTTCACAGCATGCAGCAATTTTCCTGTACTTTGATTTACATAGTCATTTAAATTTTGTTTTTATTCTTCTACAGTTTGGTGGATTTGCAGTAGCCCTCTGCCCCCTATTCTTCTTGGCAGGTACAATCTGTTGATGTCACTTTGTGGATGTAGAGCATGATGCATGTTCAAAAGTTTACGCGTTTTCCGGTCTAGGTGTTCCAATTCGGCCAATGTCCAGTTGATAATTCCAGCTGGGTAGCATATCCCTGGGACTGCCCATGTATTAATGGCTTTAATTATATTTCCAGCATTCAGCTTTGATTTTAATATTTTGCAGACTCTTCTGATGTATTCCTTTTGTGTTGACTCTTTGACTTTTCCATTCAAGATGTTATCTGCTTCCAATATGCCTAGGTATTTGTAACCATCATCCTTAGCTAGTGCTGTCATAATACTTCCGTTTCCCAGTTCTATTCCTTCTATTTTTCCCATTGTTCCTCATTGGATGGATAATATAGCACATTTTCCAAGTCCAAAGTCCATTCTGATGTTGCTGCTAAACAGTTGAACTACACTGAGTATTGATTCAAGTTCAGTGTGGCTTTTCGCATACAGTTTTAAGTCATCCATGTATAGTAGATGGTTTATCTTGCCATGCTGGCTTGAGATGTGGTATCCCAGTTTTGTGTTTCGTAATATTATTGTCAATGGAATTAATACAATGTTGAACAGTAGTGGTGAAAGTGAGTCCCCTTGGAAGATTCCTCGTCTGATGTTGATTTCACCAATGTTCTCCCCATTTGCTGTTAGAACTGTTTTCCATTTTTGCATATTTACTTTCAAAAATGGACAGATATTTTTGCCGATTCCAAAGTTTTCCAAACACGCATTAATCCAACTGTGGGGTTATGAGTCAAATGCTTTCTTGTAATCAATCCATGCCATATTTAAATTTGTTTTTCATCATTTTGCATTTTTAAGTACCATTTTGTCAATGAGCAGCTGATATTTTGTTCCTCTTGATTTTTTATAATTTCCTTTTTGTTCTGCTGGATACAAATTGTTTTCCATCAGATGATTGAATACTGAAAAGTTTGTTGTAAAAAGTTTGAACGTTGTTGGCAGACAAGTAATTGGGTGGTAGTTGCTTGGTTCTGTGTTTTTTTCAGGGTCTTTTATTATCAAGTATGTTCGACCAGCTGTTAACCATTCATCACTTGTGGCATTTTGAAGCATTTCATCAAACTGAGTGGTCATGTGGTGATGGAGGCTGGTCAGGTGTTTCAACCAGTATCCATGCAGCTCGTCCAGGCCAGGTGCACTCCAGTTCTTGACCTTCTTTACTTGTTTTGCAACCATATCAGTGGTTATTACAATATTCTCCATTTTGTTTTGTGTTGCTTGTTTTTGGATATCTTTGATCCAGGAGGCAGTTTTATTATTTTCCACTGGGTTTTCCCACAGTTCTTTCCAAAAGTTTAAAGTTTTTTCTTTATATGGTAGAACAGTAGTTTGGACTTTATTTTTGTCAAGTGACTGATAGAAGAGGTGCTGGTTTCTTCTGAACTGGATGTTTTCACAATATTGTTTTTTTGTCCTTTATATCTTTCAATTTTCTTTGCTGTTGCTATTACATGCTGTTTTAGGTTTTCCATGATTTCTGTTATTGTTTTTTTCCTCCAGGTTATATTTTTTGTATAAACTATTTTTCAGCTTTTCGTTCTTTAGTTTTCCTTCTTTCAAGTATTTCAATTTGCTGACATCTCGTAGATTTTTTGTTTTATTTTCAAGTCTAATTTTCCACTTTGGTGTTCCAGTGGGTTTCTTTTTTGTCATTTTATAACCCAGTTCTGCAGTTATAACGGCAGCTGTACTGTATATTAGTTGGTTTGTTTCATACAGTGTGCTGGATGGGATGGAAGTTAAAATGTTGTTCACAGCATTTAGTAGATCTTTCACTCCTTTGCTATGCACTTCACAGATGGCAGGCAGTCTTTTTCTTTCTGTGTTTTCTTTGATGTGGTTTTCAATCTTTTCTTTCAGAATTTTTTGCTAGATTACTGTTAAGAAATTTGTTGTGCAGAGGTCTCCTTGTGCTACCAAAGAGTTGCACAGACAAGGAAGGGTACTGAGAGCAGCAAGAGTCACACAGTAAACACAAGAGTACACTGAGTTGTAAAAGCAAAAAGTAGTTTACTTGAAGGTGGTGTAAAAACAAAAATGCACAGTCAAAAATAAACAGTCCAAGTAGCAATCCAAAATACAAAGTCTTCTTACCAGTCCAGAAGTCAATACACAGTTCAGGTAACAGAGCAAAAACAGTAATAGTAGAGAGCAGTGAATTCAGAGAGAGAAAGAAGCTACGTTACTAGCTCCTTCTTATGGCCATGAGAACACTTACACACCCATTGGCCAATTAACAGCTTAAAGACATAACATCATGGTTAATATATTTTCAACCCAACATTGTAGGCTAACACCATATGCCTAACAATTACTTAGCTCTACACTTTTGAGTTGTTGCACAGGGGAGTCTTCATCCTGTGTGGTGGCTTCTTCCGCTGGTTGGTCAGTTTGTTGATCAGTTTGTTCAGGTATTGGAACAGTTTCTTCAGCCTGTTCATCATCATTGCTTGTTGTTTTCTTTTTAACCAACGTTCTTAGATGTTGAATTTCCACATCTGTAAAAACTTTATTACGGATGATGAAATGTCTTTGATCCATTAATCATTGTTCGGTTACGTCACTTTCCGGATGCTTTTCCTTCCACAGTTGCATCATTCTTTTTTGAAATCCCCTGGCTGTTGGTTCTGCCTGACAGTAGCATTGGATAATTTTTCGATTTTCTTCGGTTGTTCAGGTTTTGTGCTTTTGTTCCAGTCACTTTACAGTTGTACGCTCTGGTTCCCCAGCAGTAACAACTGAGCCCTGTGGTCCATTTTTTGACAGATGTCCAGGAGCCATAGCATCTGATGCGGTCCTTGTTGACCCAGGCGACGACTGATCTGGTATGGAATTTTTTTTATTTCTTCTCATCATTGGTGATGGGAGGTACCTGGGTTGGTTCACGGTGGCTAAGCCACTACCAATCAGAAGACCGGTAATCCCATAACCATAGGTACCACACCCGATAGCTGTCCAGGCCCAGCCATGGGATTATTATTATTATTATTCACACAAATGGTAACAGTGGTTATTTAGATACAATTCCTTACTATTTGCACTTACCCCTTTTTTTCCCCAAAGCGGTCATGAAAGCATCCTCTAATCTATCAGAGAATTCCTCTGGGAAGCTGGTAATTGCTTCTTTCACAGTTTTGAATCCAGACAGCACTACTACAAGTTGATGTCCAAACCACATGGAGTATATATTTCCATATCGTTTTACAGGCTGCCAAGTGAATCAAAGTTGAGAAATGTTATAATCAAATAAAACAGATTATTCCTAAGCGGTCCTTGGTGCTTTCTAATCTTGCTTGTTTTCATTTCTTTCGTTTAATTATGCTAATTAGGTAACACCATCCTTGCAAGTAAGGAGTGCTGTTTGCTGTCACTTTATGTCCTGATGTCTTTCATATCTGGGTGGGTGGGGGCAGATTCTTTGGTGGGGCTGTTTACTAATGGCTCTGTGGCAGTTTCTTGATTGGGGTATTGCTTACTTGATTGTTGGTCTGAAGGTGACCTTGGAGTTAATCTATGCTGATCTGAGTGCTAATTACTGGTGGAGAAGTGCTCCAGTCTCTTTCTCTTCTGGGCTGATTGATTGTATCCTTTCAACAGTCAATAAATGTTCTTAATGTCTATGTGATCTATTGATTATGTATCTATGTGTCTATTGAGCATTGATTATTTATAGTTAATATGCCACTTACAGTCTTTCCTATATCCTCACTTCTAAGATTTTTTACCATATGCGATTATCTGCTCTTTGGAAATTTATTCCCTCCACCCCCAGATTTCTGCCAAAAACTTTTGCGCTTGTATTTCCTTTATTTTCCTGGGCTGTGCCTTTCTCTTTGTTTCTGCTTGAAACATCTATTTCCTCCATTCCCCCTTGCCTTGGATGAGAGATGGCCTTCTCACTTCCCAATCCTCCTGTGATTGACAGATATGTGAGCCACGGCTTGTCTATGAGTCACATCCTTTGAACACCACCGTTTGGATGGTCTTCAGAGGCTTTCTCAGCCTCTGCCTTCTGCTTTTTTCAGCCATCCACTCCTCAACTTTCCAACTGCAGTTATATTGACAGAACATTCTAGAGACTTGGGCTGCTGAATTAAACCTGAATTAAAATTGGCCACAAGAGTAGTACCATCCATATGAATTATTAGGTAAGTTGTTAAAATAAATGATTGGCTGTCTTTCTTTCTTTTTGTTCTATTTTTATTTTATTCACAGAAAAAGTTAAAATACAAAACTCCAAAAATATTTAAAAACAAAGAAAAAATAGAAAACAAAGATTTTTAAAAGTGCATTAAAAAGAAAAACTAACACACATACACATATTATCCCCCCTAGCTGTATAGATTAATTCATTGCTACAATATTAGTTTTCCACCCCTTGAGAAACTGCCCCCCAATTTTTAAACTTCTAAAACTATTTGCAAATTGTTAACCTGTCATCTATATATTATATTGAGAAAGTAAATAATAATAATAATAATAATAATAATAATAATAATAATAATAATAATAATAATAATAATAATAGCAAAATTAAAGTTTCAAAATCCTCTGTTAAGAACTTGATATTTTAATCAACTCATAGAAAATCTACCATGGCATCTTATCTATCCCAAATCATCCCAAGACTTAACAGTAATTCATCCTAGATTAAATATCAACATTTATTTCTCAGTACTACATCTTTTCAATATTTGTCTGGTTAAATATAATCAATTAAATCTCCAAAGTTGGTCTATCTATCCAAAAAAGACCAGATGAAATTGTTTTCAAGTTAAGTGTGATAAATCCATTCCCCAAATTGCCTTCAATCCTCCTAGGGAAAATCAATTTATCACTTCTCCCCTCAGTTAGGTTTCTGCTGTTGTAAAAGAATTCAGACCTGAACTTCGTGGAGGTGTATGCAATCAACTCAAGTTAGTTCTCAATCTGTACAGTCCATATTTCTTAGAAATGAATCTGCTGCTTTCAAACCACATTCCTTTTGTGAATCTAATTTATCCACAGGTACATGTATCTGAATATTTTCCAAAGCCATTATCATTTCATCAAAGTTTTTAAAAAGGCTTTCTAAACAAAAGATTGCATGTTATCAAAATTTTTATCAGATATCAGACAGATTTGCTGGTCTCTAATCTGATACATTGTTGCTGTGGGTAATTTAGCAATGATACGTGAAAGAAAACATGTAACACAAAATCCTGAAGCAAAGTAAGAAGTAGATAATGAAGCAGTGAAAATATTTTCTGGATATTTTGATCAAAAGTTAAAAGAATAAGAAGAAAATAAGCTCCAAATATTTTGCAAAATTAATAAAATGCAAGAACTCTGTGGTGAGAGTCCAATATAGATGTAAATCAAATGAAAGTATTTCCACTATCCAAGAACATGCTATTTTTCCTTACAGAAAAGCAAACCTTATTCAAAACAACCACATAAATCAAAGAGAAAAAGAAAAAAAAGAAGTTATAAAGCCCAACAAGGGGTTAAAATAAATCAGCATTCTGCCAGAAGTCTACTTTTAAAGATAAAAGGCAAAGTAAAACAAAAGATTCAAAAAGTGAAGGTAAAACCCAGGGATGCTTAAGAAAACGAACTGCTGAGAGGAAGATGGATGATTGGTAACTTTCTGACCACTTCAACGGGGACCTGGAATCTTCACAACTCCCCTTCATGAGCTCTCTTGGCTCATTCCTAAGTGCTCTCATTCAAATCCAGGGAGCAGCACTGCTAGAGAACCAGCTTTGGAAGCAAAATCAGCAGATTGTCGGCAGGAAAATGAAAAATTCCTACCATTCAATAGTCAACTTAAAGGACTTCCGGTGGCGACGCGACGCTGAAGACAGCCACCTCCGGGCTGTCCGCTCCGCGGCTTCGTAGAACTGCTGAAAACAGCGCTGATCAACTGTTTCAGCGGTTTGGAAGCCCCCTCCTCGGTAGAAGAGGAGGGGGTGAGGCCCCAGGTAGGGGTTGAGCTCTCCGGGGCCGCCTGAGCTTTTAGCTCGGGCGGCTGAAGGATCGAGCCCCCCCGAAGCCTGGGTTTGCTTTGGGCTGCGCAGCGCTTCTGCTCCGTGCTTTTGGGAGCAGAACCAAGCGTTAGCAACCACCACTGCCAGAAGGAAGGACTCTGGAGTGTGAAGAGGCAGGCAGAGCGATACAGGAGGTCAAGGTGAAGTGGATTTTTGTTCTCTAGCTCAATGGATTTTATGGACTTTAAAAGTGAAAGTGCGTAGCAAGTGAAAGTGGGGGAAGATGGCGGCTAAAACTTCTAAAGTTCTCCAGAGTGCGGGGGCTTCCCCGGTGCAACAGTCCTCGCTGCAAGCTTTACTGCCTCCTGCACCTGCTCCGGCACTGACGGTTAAAGATTTACAGGATGCTTTGGAAAAGCATTCACAACAAATAGCAGATATTATAGATGAAAAGATGGAAAAGCTGGAGGAGAAGATGGAGGAGAAGCTGGAAAAGCTGGAGGAGAAGTTTACAGCAATGAGGGCAGACATCTTGCCTGCACTTCAAGGTGTGGCTTTATGTATTGAATGCTTGGACGAAAAAATGGAAGATCTCAGCCAAAAGAATTCCAGATTAGAAGCAAAAGTGTTAGAGAATGAAAATGTGATGGATAAAATGGACAGTGATTTGACTCTGGTCCAGTACCACCAGATGGAGTTTGCTATCAGAATCAGAGGCTTAAAAGAGAATCCTAAAGAAGATTTAAAGCAGATAGTCTCTGAGGCTTTGGAAGTGGTACTGGGACAGTCAGCAGCTGAAATTGAGGGAAATATAGACAAAATCTTTCGTCTGAATTCATGGATTGCAAGGCAGAGGAAGCTACCTAGAGATGTGGTGGTTTATTTCACAAAGAGAGCAATCAGGAATGAAGTTATCCAAGTTTCTTATGATACTAAGCTTGTGGTTGCTGAGCAAGAAGTTTTGGTTTTAAAAGAGATTCCTCCAAGAATTTTAAGGAGAAGGAAAGACTTTGCTTTTCTGGCACAGGAACTTAAGAAACGTGACATCAAGTTTAGATGGGAGATACCAGTGGGCATGGTGGTGATGCATGAAGGCACGAGACACCGTTTGATCACAGTGATCCAGGCACGTGATTTTTATAGCCATGTTTTAAAAGCAACCCCTTTACCACTTTTGGAATCTGGCGAGGGAAAGCCTCAAGATGCTGAAGGAACACAGCTATTGGAGGGGATCAAATTACAGCTTCATCGGAAGATGCCAGAGAGCAGAGGATGACGCGTGCTGCCTTGAGACGAGCGAGACAAGAGCAAGAGCAAGACCAGCAGAAAGTTATGGAACCTCCAAAGCGTACCTATAGCGAAGCTGTGGGAGGGGCGCGGCCTAAGGAAGTTAAGGGACTCCTGGCAGATGTGCTCCAGAAGCTTTGGGTCGCCAAGGATGGCGACTAAGTTTCTAACTTGGAATGTCAATGGCTTAAACTCACCACAGAAGAGAAAGAAAGTTTTTCAATATTTAAAACAATTTAAGACTGATGTTATTTGTTTGCAAGAAATACATATTAGGGTTATGGACCAAAAGTACCTATTGAACTCCAGATTGGGTACACAATTTATTGCTTCTGCAATGAATAAGAAAAATGGAGTGGTTATTTATGTTAAGAATACTGTGACAGCGGAGCTAATAGAAGCAGATAAACAAGGAAGATATGTTATAATAGATTTGCTGTTAGAAGGCAAAAAAACGCTTTTGGTTGGACTGTACGCTCCTAATCAACAACAAGCTGACTTTTATAGTTCATTACACAGTAAGATTATTCAGTTGGATTATAAATCTTTTATTTTTATGGGAGATTGGAACGGCGTTTTGGACGTACAACTGGACAAGTGTGGTTCTTTTAGGCATATTCCAAGCCATGCTAGATTGCCTAAATCTTTTTTTGAAATGAAGGATGATTTGGAGTTGCGAGACATTTGGAGAGAAATACATTTACAAGAAAAGGATTACACTTTTTTTTCTGATAGACATCAATCTTTTTCCAGGATTGATTTTATATTACTGACTAATGATTTTTTTTTCCAGAATCAAGAAGATAAAGATTTGTCCAAGAACTATGTCTGACCATAGTCCAGTTTGGTTAGACATTGATAAGGATAATAGAGATAGGCGCTCTTGGCACTTAAATGAGAACTTGTTTAGAGATCAGAGAAACGTGGAAGAATGTAAAAAACAGATGAAGGACTTTTTTGAAATTAACATGAATAAGGGCACTTCTATGGACATGGTTTGGGATGCTAGTAAAGCTTATATGAGAGGGGTGTTAATATATATGAACAACAAATACAGACGTAACTTGGAATTTAGGAGGAAAGAATTGGAGAATGAAATTAGGGAAAAAGAAAAGGCTCTAATTCGGAATCCATCAGATGTGAAGATCAAAGAGGTTATTAATTTGTTAAGAGGACAATTTGATAAGTTGATGGCTGACCAGGTGGCAACTAACTTACGGTTTGCTAGGCATAACACTTTTTGCAATGCCAATAAACCAGGCAGATGGTTAGCTTACAGGTTAAGGAAGAAGCAAAGGGCTTCTAACATAGATAAAATAGAACATAAGGGTAAGGTTGTGTATCAACAGGACCTTATTAAGGAAGCCTTTGTGGACTTTTATTCCAAATTATATGCTAAAGATAAGATTAATGAAGCAGATATTGATGTATATTTGAGGAATGCCAATATCCCGGTTCTTACACAAGAACAAAATGAAGAGATTAATCAACTGATAACAGAAGAAGAAATTCTTTTAGCAATTAAACAATTGAAGGTGGATAAAGCTGCAACGCTCTCTACAACTACTGCAACGCTCTCTACATGGGGCTTCCCTTGAGGACCACCCGGAGGCTCCAACTGGTACAGAATGCAGCCGTGAGAGTTATGTTGGGAGTCTCCCGATACTCCCATGTCACACCTCTGCTCCGTGAGCTGCATTGGTTACCAGTTGTCTTCCGGGTGAGATTCAAGGTGCTAGTAATGGTGTTTAAAGCCCTACATGGCAGGGGTCCGGAGTACCTTAGGGAACACCTGCTGCTGGCGTCTACTTCCCTCCGCCCTGTGCGTTCCCACAGAGAGGGTCTCCTCAGGGTGCCACCGGTCAGAGAATGTCGACTGGTGGCCCCCAGGGGGAGATCCTTCTCTGTGGGCGCCCCGGAGTTATGGAACCAATTACCGGCTGAGCTCCGGACAGCGCCCGATCTTCGCTCCTTTCGCCGCGATCTGAAAACATACTTGTTCGAGCAAGCCGTCCTGGCCTGAGGGGGGATTGGTGGGGTCTTTTTACTATTTTTATTGGGGTTTTTACCATGTATTAACTGTATTTTTTAATCGGGCATGTATTTAATTTTTGTAAATCTCTGTGTTTTATTCTTGCCCTGTACACCGCCCTGAGTCCTCCGGGAGAAGGGCGGAATAGAAATATTAATAAATTAAATTAAATTAAATAAAGCGCCAGGCACGGATGGACTGACTGCGGTGTACTACAAAAACCTACAACTGGAGATGAAAAAGCCACTAAGGGAACTGTTTCAGACAATTCAAAGGGGAGGGAGGGTGCCTCCGTCTTGGAGAACTGCTTTTATTTTTTTGATTCCGAAGGAAGATCAGGACGTCACTCAAGTAAGAAATTATAGACCAATATCACTTTTGAATACGGACTACAAGATATTTGCTAAGGTTTTAGCTAACAGATTGATGAGGGTTCTGCAACAGATAGTTCATGGGCACCAAACTGGGTTTATCAGTGGTAGACAAATGAAAAATAATGTGAGGCATATAGTAGACTTGTTGGAATTTTTGGAAAGGAACAACCAGATCCCTGCGGCGCTGATCTTTTTAGACGCCGAAAAAGCCTTTGATCAACTGGATTGGCAATTTTTGATGAAAGTTTTAGATAAAATGAATTTTGGGGATAAATTCTTACAACCAATTAGGGCATTATATCAAAAACAAACAGCCCGAATAATAGTAAATAATAGTCTGACTGAAGTATGTAATATTGAAAAGGGCACAAGACAAGGGTGTCCGTTATCACCTTTATTATTTATTTTAATATTGGAGATATTATTGATTAAAATACGGAATTCAAAAAAAATTAAGGGAATTCAAATTAGAGATCAGGATTATAGATTGAGGGCGTTTGCAGACGATCTGGTTGTTACGGTGACCCAGCCAAAAAATTCTGTTGTGGACCTGATGGAGATAATAATGCAATATGGAAAAGTTTCTGGATTTAAGGTTAATATACAAAAAACTAAAATTTTAGCCAAAAATATGACAGTATCGCAAAAAGCCCTTCTAGAAGGTTTAACTGGATTTGAGATTGTTAAAAGGGTTAAATATTTGGGGGTGTATTTGTCACCCTCAAATGCAAAGTTATATAAAAATAATTATCAAAAGTTATGGGGAAAAATTCAAAAAGAATTGGAGAGCTGGGAAAAATTGCAATAGTCTCTACTGGGAAGAATTGCAGCAGTGAAAATGAATGTTTTGCCTAAATTTTTATTTTTATTTCAAATGATACCTATTCTTAAAAAAGACTCAAATTTGGAGGAATGGCAAAAGGGTATCAATAAATTTGTATGGGCAGGGAAAAGGCCACGAGTTAAATTTAAGATTATGCAGGATACGTGTGAAAGAGGTGGTCTTAAAATGCCCAACTTTAAATTATATTATGAAGCTGCTGCGTTGTCAGCGATAAGTGATTGGATTAATTTAACACAAGGGAGATTACTAAATCTTGAGGGCCACGACTTGTTATTTGGCTGGCATGCATATTTATTGTATGATAAGAAGGTAGATAATGTGTTTAAAGTACATATTTTAAGACAGGCATTGCTGAGAGTTTGGAAAAAGTATAGACATAAGCTAAACTACAGGATACCTTTATGGGCAATACCGAAACACGCAATAGAAAATATAAATGTTGGGTTCAAACATGATGTGACTACATACAAGGAAATCTTAAGTTTGGAGAGGAACGTATGGTGTTTGAAGCCGTACAATTTTTTACGAGAAGAGAAGATTGTTCAAACCTGGTTTCAATATGGTCAATTACGGGCCAGGTGGAAAGAAGACCAGAAAATTGGTTTCTCAATGACTGATGAAAATCTGGTAAAGCAAATTAGAAATCAGGGTCCAGCACATATCAAACGGATATATCTTGCATTGATAGAAATTGACTCAGAAACAGAACTTGTTAAAGATTGTATGATAAAGTGGGCTCAGAATATTCAAGAAGTTATTACAATGGACACTTGGGAAAAGATTTGGGTGAGGAACGTAAAATTTACGCAAGCTCAAAATTTAAGAGAGAATTTTTACAAAATGTTTTATAGGTGGCATTTAGATCCTAAAAAGCTTGCAAGTATGTATCCGAACTATCAACCTAAATGTTGGAGATGTGGTGGCGAAGACGCAACGTATTTTCATATATGGTGGACATGTAAAAAGGTTAAAGCTTTTTGGATTAAAATCTGGTGGAATATGCAGAAGATATTCAAGCAAAGGATAAAGTTTTGTCCGCAATTGTTTTTATTGGGCATAATTACGGATACTACTGTTGTGGACACTAAGTTGATGTTGAACTTAATTACGGCAGCAAGACTTTTAGTAGGTCAATATTGTAAGAAGGAGGAACTGCCGACTATAGAAGAATGGACTTTAAAAGTTTCTGACCTGGCGGAAATGGCAAAGATTTCGGCTTATTTGAAAGACCATTCGCAACAACGTTATATTATGGAGTGGAAAAAGTGGATTGATTACATCCAGAACAAATATGGGACTAAAAAGTTTCATTTATCATTTGTATAAGTTTTGATGTGATATTAGTATTGCTTGTAGTCATTTTATATGAGCTAAAGTGCGATAGACTTAATAGTTTATTGTTGTTAACATATGGTTGTTTATGATTGTTTTTACTTTTATACCTTGTATTTAGCTCTGGCAAGTCGGGGAAGGGGGAGGGGGGAAGGGGTGGGGGGAGGGATAGGGAGGGTTAGGAAGGGTTGGGTGGAGGGAGGGGGGAGGGATTGTTAAAGATAAAATGTATTGTAAAACTTTTCAATAAAAAAAAATAGTCAACTTAAAGAGGAAATACTTCCTTGTAATATCATGACTCATGCAGATAGTGGAAATAGATGTTAGTCTAGAACAAAGTTCCACAGAGCTTTTGAAATCATTACAAAATGTCTAGCTTCATTTAGGCAGAATGAAGGAGAAACCACCCTTCTCTGAAGAACTGGTTCCATTATCAAACATTTCTCGGTAAGACTGAACTGGAATCTGCTGCCTAAAAACTCAGCCCCATTGATTTCACATCCTGCTCTGTGAAACAGTGATGAGCAGGTCTTGGCTTGGATAGTCTGACATGAAGAGGAAAATAATCAAGAGTCATTACTATCATTTAATTAATTATATTCCTCATCAGACAAGAATATTTACTAGGTTAATACATTTTTCTACAGTTATGCTACAGAGAAAATAATTGAGAATGATTTTATATATTTTTGGTTAATTATTTAGAATGAAATACCTTCCGAAAATAATCTTCACGAAGCCAAAATCCATAAGCCCACAAAGTCCCAATGAGAGGTAGAGCCAAAGGACCAGGAGGCAAATGTCTTCGGGTCCAAAGTTGTCTCAGGAAGAGGAGAATCAGCAGAGCAAGCAGCAAAACAAAGAAAATTGTCCCTACAGCCATCATTTTTATGGACTTTTTTTCTTTGATCCTCACTTCTGGATCTGAAGACGGTTGTATCCTTTTGTCTGATGCTTTTTTTTCTCCCTGTTTTATATACTCCACTGATGGGAAACAAATAGCAACATGATGCTGATGCTCTGCCTCATTTATGATGGAACTTTGTCAAGAAGATATTATCACACTAACTCAGGTTAATGAGGTTGCCTCTGACCACGTCCCACAAAAATAACAAAGGCAGAGATTTTTTTTAAAAAAAATCAAGGGTTGTGCAATCCATTCTGTCTCAAACATTATAGTTTGCCAGAATAATTTTAAAATAATAGTATACCACATGGCCCAAGAGATAATATCTACTCCAGGATTATATCCTTGCTTGTCCAGCTTTAGGACATTATCATAAAACTATCTCAATTTTGCATAGAAATAAGGGAATGTCTTCATGAAGGCTTCATACAGTTCAGGACCATTTCTGGTGCTGTGCAGCCTTTTGCAACTAAACTAAGTGTAATTATTGTGCTGATAAGGAAGGCTGTTGTTAATAGATTTTGCAACATCTGTTATTGATTGAAAGATGCCCTTAATCCAAGCATCTAATTATAGGTAGAAAGCTATAAGTGTTTACAAATACCTATGTAAAAAAGATGTCATCAATCAGCTGCCTAACCCATCAGCACATCTGATATGATACATGCTAAAGTTTTAGCAGGGACAATTTACCTGACTCTGAAGTAACATTAAACCCAATAGAGACTGCATGGCTTGAGTAGGACCGAGCCATCCTTTCTGATATTTTGTTTTGCTTTGTTGTTGTTGTTAGCTGCGAAGTCGTGTCCGACCCATCGCAACCCTATGGACAATGTTCCTCCAGGCCTTCCTGTCCTCTACCATCTTCTGGAGTCCATTTAAGCTCACGCCTACTGCTTCATTGTTTTGCTTTATGGTCTAATATTGTTATTGTTCTTTTTATTCCTTATAACTATATTACTGATTGCCATGATGTATCTCATTTTGAGCACAGTCTGAATCTTTGGAAGTTTTTTTTTTGAAGCTCACATCTGCCCTTGTTCCTGAGCTCCAGGTGTTTTCTTTTTCTCCTTGGGAACACAGCAGAACTCAGAATGACTCATGTTTCACTTGGTTCCTAGAGTCATTCCATAATTATCCTTTCATAGGACCATCTTTATGGTAATTGGGTGCCAGGCCATAAGGATAGGGATCCCCCAGTTCTCTCCTTGAATGACCTCCTTGCTTGTTGTTAATTTACTTATTTACTCAATGTATAAATTATCTCATTCAGAGCCATGGTGTTACAATGTATTGAGTACTACAGTATTGTAGGCTGACTCTGCCCACTGCCAGCAGTTCAATCCTGAGTGGCTCAAGGTTGACTCAGCCGTCCATCCTTCTGAGGTTGATAAAATGAGAAGCCAGATTATTGGGGCCAATATGCTGACTCGGTGAACTGCTTAGACAGGGCTGTAAAGTACTGTGAAGTGGTACATAAGTCTCAGTGATAATGCTATTGCTAATTCAACAAAGTGACTCTAGGTGATATGCAATATGTTTCTTTCTTTCCCTAACTGCTTTTGCCCCTACCCCAGTCCTTGCCATTCATTTAAAAATTGAAACATGATCAGAGGTATGTGAATTAATGGGCTAATGTCTTGTTAATAAATACCAACACTAATTTGACAGAGCATCAAAAGATGGACTGCTATTAATGTGCAATCAGCAGAGTACAGCCATCAGGAAGAAAAGCTGAAGCATCAGATAAAAGAAAACAACAGCAATTGTAACTGGGACAGGAAAGAGTATCCCCAATCACTATGTGATGAGAAAAGGAAGAGGAAAATTTGGAATACCTGAATCCTTCAAACTAGGTTGCCCTACATAAATCTCTTTATAGAGTTAACATGGCTCGTTGGAATACCAAAAAGAGAGATTGTGTTATTCTTAGGTCCACATCTCTGCTGTCAGCTTCTTCTAATAGGCCCAAAGGGGGCAGAATGGCTACCCTCTAAAAGGGAAAGTAGGAGAGTTGTGCTGACGTTTAAATGCTCTACAATACCTACTTTGCTGCTTAAAATAAAATCTTTTCTGGGTACAGAAATATCCCCACTAGATGTGTTTCAGGATAATAAAATATGGTCACTTTTTCATCCTTCTAAATAAGCTGAAGATCTCCCTCTAGGCTTTGGGATTGATAAGTTGTCTACCACAAAGAGCCTTGAGAGTTTGGCCTTGACTCAAGTCATGTGGTGACAAAAAGGTCTCTCATAAATTTCTAAAAACAGCTCATTCATTTATTTGGAGCCCCACCAAATAGTGACCTAGACAAAATTAATGTATTTACAATGGACATTGTTAACAACTCATACAGCAGCAGAACCTCTGACTGAATTAGTGGCAACATCTCATCTCTAAAAAAGGCTGCATGAAAAATGATAGCAATTTACAAAAATCTCTGATACACTTTGACTTAAATGAGGATTTTCAACTGAAGAGTAACCAGAAGGAAGACAATCTGGCAATTTTAAAAGATGAAGAAAGGTTGATCTTGCACCATTAAAAAAACCAACTGCTTTTTCCTGATTTCATGGTTTTACCAAAGGGACTGCTGGGTAACTGAACCCCACTTCAGAAGAAAATTCACAAAACTTTGGACTAACCCACTGCCATGAACAGACTAACAACACCTCTAGCTCAGCAGACTCAATCAAACATTCAAGACCTTCAGACCTCTTTTAGCATTGAGCCTAAGATGAAGAACCTTAACACCAATCCATTGGAGTGCCAGGTGAAGACTCACAAGGAAATTAGAGGAAACATTGCAACAAAGGGAAGACAATATGGTAGAGAATTGCATCGACCAGGGATGCTGCTTTGGCAAGCAGAGTCTTCAAGGAAAAGCAAAATCACCAATCAGTGTGTATATTTAAATATATCAGGTTCCCAGACTTCCGGTCCTGCACAGTAGTGACTGGTTGCAGGCTTGTGGACCGCCGCACCCCCATAGCCAACGTTCGTCCTGCCTGGAGACCCTAATGGGTCCAAGCCAGCCCAGAGAGGTGGCGAAAAAAGAAGAGTGCCCTGGCGACTCTGGAATGATGGCAGTCATTCTGTTTGTCTTGGGGAAAGCCTTCTAACCCAACAGGAGAAAGGCTGTATTTCATCGATCAGCCCAAGCTACTTGCAACTGGAGTCCAAAAGAACTAACCAGCACTGCAGTAAACAGCATGCTTGAAACTGGGTGAGGAATCTGATTTTCCCTTCTCTTTTCTACATTTAAGGTAAAGGTAAAGGTTCCCCCGCACATGCGTGCTAGTCGTTTCCGACTCTAGGGGCCGGTGCTCATCTCCGTTTCAAAGCCGAAGAGCCAGCGCTTGTCCGAGGACGTCTCCGTGGTCATGTGGCCGGCATGACTAGACGCCAAAGGTGCACGGAACACTGTTACCTTCCCACCGGAGTGGTCCCTATTTTTCTACTTGCATTTTTTACGTGCTTTCGAACTGCTAGGTTGGCAGAAGCTGGGACGAGTAACAGGCGCTCACTCTGTTACGCGGCACTCTAATTTCCTGGAAAAGATCGCCAAGAAGCAAAATACCTCCAAAAGTGAAGGAGGGGGACTTCCACCCAGGCCTTATGCTAATGGAAGCGGTGAATTAAAATTTCTATGGAGGATCAAAATATCAAAATATGGTAGTAAAATAAATTTATAAACTTGAAAGCTAAAATTTAACTTTGGACAAGTTTAAGATTGTTGAATGGTTAAGACTCATTTTAAAGAACATTGTTCATATTGAAAACTAAATAGATGCTGACACCTAGTGCTGGATGAAGATTATGACAGCTATGATTTCCATAGAGAATTTGCCAAAATCTGGGAAAAGCTAATCTTTGTTTGTGACCTTCAAAGCTTTAATAATAAAGCTGTGACAAAAAAAAGAGACAGCAGACAAAGAGAGAATTATAAACTTTAGGGAAAAAAATCTTTCTTGAACTCTTTGGATTACAAATATCTATTTAACCAGGACACTAAATCTATTTGCAGATAAGAAGGAAAACTCCAACTTTTGGTCATCATGGATCAGAGAGATGTAGACAGAACACACCAAGAAAACATAAATACCTCTCAGGAGGAGATATATAGTATACTGCAATTAATTCAAATAACACTGAGTTCAAATCACAAAAAAATCCAAAATAACTTTGAAAATACAAATCAATCTATCTCTACATTAACTTTACAACAAAAAAACTTCCAGGAAACAAATAAGTGGACATAACAAATAAGACAAAACAAATAAGTGGACATAAAATTGAAAATAGAGACCCAAAGGCGGAACTTAATAAAGCAAGAAAACATGATTTAATCCTAGTGGGGAAAAATTTACAAGAAATGGGAAAAACAACTCATCCCTTAAGCCTACAAAATAAATCCAAGGATAAAAAAACAGATTGGATAAAATGGAATGTAGAGATGTTGAAATCATCAGAGAGAATGGAAGTGATAAGAGAAGCAAAGAAGGAGAAAGAGAAAAACATTTTCAAGAAACATGGAAAGGCAAAAGCCTCACATAAAGACACTTTATTCAATTTATTTCTTATACCTACAGCAACATGAATATGTGGGAAAACTTTTTGATTCAGCAAAACACATTGATCAAGAAAGATACTGGTCAAAGGAAAAAGATCAAAGTGAAAATTAAGAAAATAGATGATGGGATCTACCAGAGAGAATATTTCAAAAAGAAACATTTGTTTGAGTATGGTTAAAGAAATAGAAAAGATTCTGAATACATATGTCATTCTAAGAGAGATGAATTCCTTAAATAATACTGTATGCTTTTTTCCCCTTTTTATTTTATTTCTTGATATAAGTAATATAATACTGCTGAAATGGCCTAGATGAAGGAAATGTTTTAGATAATTCAATGTGTCTGAATTTAGGGAAATTATAATGTATAAAAAAGAAAAAATGTTTTGAATAAGAGTTAAAGGATTATTTTTATTTATTTTTTTATTTTAATCCCATTTATATCCCGCCCTTCTCTGAAGACTCAGGGCGGCTTACAATCTAAGCACAAATAAAATGTGCTTAGCAATAGATGACTAGGCAGATTAAATGGAATATTTAAAGATTAAATATATTTTAAATCATCGTTAAAAAGAATAAGAAATTTGGGGAATGAATATATATTAGCTTAGGAGGAATATATATTTTAAGTAGTATTTTATTTTTTATGTTTCTTTACTCTTGCTCTCTTTTCCTTTTCTTTACTGTTTTTACCTATTCTTTAAGAAATGTAAAAGTGTTGAGATGGTTTATATGGGAAAAATGGATTAAATCTTTAAATGTAATTAACTGTTGAGAAAATCTTAACCAGCAAGAATACTTTGAACTTTACGGGAGAAACAAATCTAAATAAGACTGTAACAGGATATAAGATGAGGCAACCAGAATGATTAGATAGAAAAGAAATATTACATTGATGTGATCATTATTTCTAGGAATATTGGGGGAAAAATCATATATATAACTGTTATTTATCAAAATAATAAGAACTGTATTATTTCAAGGTTTGCAAAGGAGACATTTTGGGGAAATGGGGAAATCAACTAAATGTACTATGTGGATTAGGGATTATAGAAACCAATTGTTAATGATTTTTCTTTACAAATGTAAACCCAGCAAACACACTGTTTACCAACTATTAAGTGATTTATGTTTTAAAAAATCAATACAATATATGGGAAAAAATAAATATATCAGGTTCCCTTGATCTCACATCAGCTGATGATTGACAGAATGGGATACATTACAATCTATCACAAAAAAATCTCCTTTTAGCACTCCCGGTTTGCCATCGTGGCTGCGGACGCTGTAAGGCATGCTCTGTCTTCCGCATTTGGTTTCGCTCTGCTGGGGGACTCTGGAAAGGGGCCAGAGTCATTCTGTAGGGGCGATAACCAAAGAGGGGACCCCCGCTTGATGGCAGGAGGGTGGTAGCCCTTGTGCTCGATCCAGGGCACCCCTAAAAATCAGCAGACAAAAGACCGGCCATAAAAATTTGGCTCGTCACTAGGCTGCAGACAGCCAAAGTCAAACTTACCACCAGGCACTTCTAAAGAAGCATGGATGAGACTGGGTGAGATCTGAACATCTCTTCAATCGTAAATATTTTCTTTTCCTGTAAAAACTGCCCAAAATGTCTTCCACCCTGTGAGGAGAGAGGGAAGAAAACTTCTATCCCTAAGAATATCGGCGACTGACTATCCAAAGGAATTAAAACATTGAAAAAATAACCCTCATCTAACTGGATTTACATGCTTCTAAAATTTGGGGCCCCTTCATGGATTACTGCCTTGTCGTGGTGAAGGGGCTTGTGTAATGCAAAAAAGCTATGAGCTATGCCGTGCAGGGCCACCCAAGACGGAAAGGTCATAGCAGAGAGTTCTGACAAAACGTGATCCACTGGAGAAGGAAATGGCAACCCACTCCAGTATCTTTGTCATGAAAACCCTATGGACAGTACCAAAAGGCAAAACGATATGACGCTGG
Source organism: Vipera latastei (assembly GCA_024294585.1). NCBI lineage: Eukaryota > Metazoa > Chordata > Lepidosauria > Squamata > Viperidae > Vipera > Vipera latastei. Next base: position 6,987,095 of record CM044358.1, read on the forward strand.
AAGATGAGCCCCTTAGGTCAGAAGGCATCCAATATGCTACTGGGGAAGAGCAGAGGGCTAGTACTAGTAGTGCCAGAAAGAATGAAGCGACTGGGCCAAAGCCGAAAGGACGCTCAGCTGTGGAAGTGTCTGGTGGTGAAAGGAAAGTCCGATGCTGTAAAGATTTTTTCTCCATAGGAACCTGGAATGTAAGATCCATGAATCAAGGAAAGCTGGACGTGGGCAAACAAGAGATGACAAGACTGAACATTAACATCTTAGGTATCAGTGAACTAAAATGGACAGGAATGGGTGAATTTAATTCAGATGACCATCAGGTATACTACTGCTGGCAAGAATCCCTCAGAAGAAATGGAGTAGCCTTCATAGTCAATAAAAGAGTAGGAAAAGCAATACTGGGATACAATCCTCAAAATGACAGAATGATCTCAGTTCGAATCCAAGGCAAACCATTCAATATCACAGTAGTCCAAGTCTATGCCCCAACCACCAGTGCTGAAGAGGATGAAATTGACCGGATCTATGAAGCCCTACTGCACCTTATAGAACTAACACCAAAAAATGATGTCCTTATCATCATGGGGGATTGGAATGCTAAAGTAGGAAGCCAAAAGATAACCGGAATAACAGGCAAGTTTGGCCTTGGAGTACAAAATGAAGCAGGGCACAGGCTGATAGAATTTTCTCAAGAGAATACGGTGGTCATAGCAAACACTCTTTTCCAACAACCCAAGAGATGGCTCTACATATGGACATCACCAGACGGTCAACACAGAAATCAGATTGACTATATGCTCTGCAGCCAAAGATGGAGAAGCTCTATACAGTCAGTAAAAACAAGACCAGGAACTGACTGTGGCTCAGACCATGAGCTTCTCGTTGCAAAGTTTAGGCTTAAACTGAAGAAAGTAGGGAAAAACACTAGGCCATTCAGGTATGAATTAAGTCATATCCCTGTTGAATATACAGTAGAGGTGACAAACAGATTTAAGGAATTAGATTAGATCTGATTAGATCTGAGTGCCTGAAGAACTATGGACAGAGGTTCGCAACATTGTACAACAGGTAGCAACCAAAACCATCCCAAAGAAAAAGAAATGCAAGAAAGCAAAATGGCTGTCTGAGGAAGCTTTGCAAATAGCAGAGGAAAGGAGGGAAGCGAAAGGCAAGGGAGAAAAAGAAAGATACGCCCAATTGAATGCAAAATTTCCAGAGAATAGCTAGAAGAGATAAGAATGCCTTCTTAAATGAACAGTGCAAAGAAATAGAAGAAAACAATAGAATAGGGAGGACCAGAGATCTTTTCAAGAAAAATGGAGAGATGAAGGGAATGTTTCATGCAAAAATGGGCATGATAAAGGACCAAAATGGCAGGGACCTAACAGAGGCAGAAGAGATTAAGAAGAGGTGGCAAAATTACACAGAAGAACTATACAAGAATGAGCTTAACGTCCCTGACAATCACAATGAGGTGGTCACTGACCTCGAGCCAGACATCCTAGAATGTGAAGTGAAGTGGGCCTTAGAAAAGCTGAGCAACAACAAAGCTAGTGGAGGTGACAGTATTCAAGCTGAGCTATTCAAAATCTTAAAAGACGATGCAGTAAAAGTGCTACACACAATTTGCCAGCAAATTTGGAAAACTCAACAGTGGCCACAGGACTGGAAAAGATCAGTTTATATTCTAATTCCAAAGAAAGGCAGTGCCAAAGAATGTTCAAACTATCGCACCATCGCACTCATTTCTCATGCTAGTAAAGGTATGCTTAAAATCCTACAAGCTAGACTCCAACAGTATGTGGATCGAGAACTACCAGAAGTACAGGCAGGATTTCGAAGAGGCAGAGGAACTAGAGATCAAATTGCCAACATACGCTGGATCATGGAGAAAGCTAGGGAGTTCCAGAAAAACATCTACTTCTGCTTCATTGACTATGCTAAAGCCTTTGATTTTATGGATCATAACAAACTGTGGCAAGTCCTTAAAGAGATGGGAGTACCAGACCATCTTATGGTCTGGTTCTTGGATGAAGCTGACTACCTAGACCCGTACCAATCGGGTTTCAGGCCCGGGTACAGCACGGAGACAGCATTGGTCGCGCTGGTGAATGATCTCTGGCGGGCTTGGGACAGGGGTTGTTCCTCTGTCCTATTCCTTTTAGACCTCTCAGCGGCTTTCGATACCATCGACCATGGTATCCTGCTGCGACGTCTCAGGGGGTTAGGAGTGGGAGGCACAGTTCTCCAGTGGTTCTCCTCTTACCTTCTGGGACGTTCGCAGTCAGTGTTGGCAGGGGGGCAGAGATCGACCCTGAGACCTCTCATTTGTGGAGTTCCTCAGGGATCGGTTCTCTCGCCTCTCCTGTTCAACATCTATATGAAGCCGCTGGGTGAGATCATTCGTGGTTTTGGAGTTGGGTATCACCAATATGCTGATGATACCCAGCTTTTTATTTCGACCCCAAACCACCCCAGTGATGCCCTCGACGTGATGTCCCATTGCCTGGAGGTGGTCCGGGCCTGGATGGGGAGGAACAGGCTTCGACTCAACCCTGACAAGACTGAGTGGCTGTTCGTGCCGGCATCCCGGGAAATTCCAATTATTCCAGCATTGGCCATGGGGGGTGAGCTATTACCCCCCGTAGATAGGGCCCGCAACTTGGGGGTCCTTCTAGACTCACAGCTCTCTTTGGAAGAGCATATTGGAGCTGTGACTAGGGGGGCCTTTGCCCAGGTTCGCCTGGTGCGCCAGTTGCGGCCCTATCTAGACCGGGATGCCTTGCGCACAGTCACTCATGCGCTCGTGACCTCTCGTCTAGACTACTGTAATGCTCTCTACATGGGGCTGCCCTTGAGGTCCACCCGGAGACTCCAACTGGTGCAGAATGCAGCCGCACGAGTTGTCTTGGGAGTTTCCCGATACTCCCATGTTACACCTTTGCTCCGCGAGCTGCATTGGCTACCGGTTGCTCTCCGGGTGAGGTTCAAGGTGTTAGTTATGACTTACAAAGCCCTTCATGGCATGGGCCCGGATTACCTACGGCAACACCTGCGGCCGGCGTCAACTTCCCTCCGTCCAGTGCGCTCCCACAGAGAGGGCCTCCTCAGGGTGCCGCCAATCAAAGAATGCCGATTGGTGACCCCCAGGGGGAGGGCGTTCTCTGTGGGTGCGCCAGACCTTTGGAACCACCTACCGGTTGAGCTCCAGATGGCCCCCGACCTTCGCTCCTTCCGGCACGATCTCAAAACATTTTTTTTCGAACAAGCTGGCCTGGTCTGATGGGATGGGGTTGGGTTTTTAAAACTAGTTTTAACTTTAATATGTATTGATTTTATGGGCATGATGTTTAATGGTTTTTTAATTTTTGTATTCGATTTTTATTGTGTATTGCCCTGTTCACCGCCCTGAGTCCTTCGGGAGAAGGGCGGTATAGAAATCAAATTATTAAATTAAATTAAATTAAATTAAATTTGTCTCTTGAGAAACCTATATGTGGGCCAAGAAACAGCAGTGAGAACTGGACAAAGAACCACTGATTGGTTCAAAATTGGGAAAGGAGTCTGGAAAGGCTGTATACTGTCGCCCTGCCTATTTAACTTATATGCAGAGCAGGCAGGGCTAGATGAATCAAAAGTTGGAATTAAGATTGCCGGAAGAAATATCAACAACCTAAGATATGCAGATGATACCACTCTAATGGCAGAAAGTGAAGAAGAACTAAAGAGCTTCTTGTTGCGGGTGAAGAAAGAGAGTGTAAAACTTGGGTTGAAACTTAACATTAAGAAAACAAAGATCAAGGCATCCGGCCCTCTCAATTCCTGGCAAATAGATAGGGAAGAAATGGAGGTAGTGACAGATTTTATTTTCCTGGGCTCCAAGATCACTGCAGATGGGGACTGTAGCCAAGAAATTAAAAGATGCTTGCTCCTCAGGAGGAAAGCCATGGCAAATCTAGACAGCACACTAAAAAGCAGAGACATCACCCTGTCAACAAAAGTGTGTATAGTCAAGGCTATGGTCTTCCCAGTTGCAATGTATGGCAGTGAAAGTTGGACCATAAAAAAGGCTGAGCGCCAAAGAATTGAGGCCTTTGAACTCTGGTGCTGGAGAAGACTCCTGCGAGTCCCTCGGACTGCAAGGTGATCAAACCGGTCAGTCCTAGAGGAGATCAACCCTGACTGCTCTTTAGAAGGCCAGATCCTAAAGCTAAAACTCAAATCCTTTGGCCACCTAATGAGAAGGAAGGACTTGCTGGAGAAGAGCCTAATGCTGGGAAAGATTGAGGGCAATAGAAGAAGGGGACGACAGAGAATGAGGTGGCTGGATGGAGTCACTGAAGCAGTAGGCGTGAGCTTAAATGGACTCCAGAAGATGATAGAAGACAGGAAGGCCTGGAGGAACGTTGTGCATAGGGTCGTGATGGGTCGGACATGACTTCGCAGCTAACAACAACAACAAAATTTGGGGACCAAAAGATTTCTTACCTTTACTGAAGACTTTGGTTTTTATTTACAAAAAAGAAATAAAATTGGAAAAAGGATTATAAAAATTTTGGACTTAAAAGTTTTTAAATGGCATTGGTGACTTCTTGTGGCCAGGTTTGATATTACAACTTTTTATTGTCTAAAGGAGACTTGGGTTGAAGCCCAGACTACAGATAAGACTTTTTCAACCTGGACAAATATCAGCTGTGAGAAACTCAGCTGTGTTCTATACTCAGTTATAACATTATTTTAATTCTCTGACTTTAAAGCCCTCAATTTAACTCACCATTAAGAGAATATGGATGAAGACCAGGAACAGATTCTTTTTATGTTGAAAGCAACACATGAAACTATTCTTTCAGCTTGTGATGAAATAAGATGCTACAGAAAAGAACAACATGTCAGCCTAGATATATGAACCCAAATTTTGATTACAATTAAAAAATCAACTATGCAGAAGATAACAGAAGAAGTGGAACAATTAAATACTATGATAGAGGATTCAACTGACCAACAAATACAGGTAACGGCAAATCCAGAAAAGTGACTGACAGCACTGAAAATGGAAAAGAATTTTTATATGAACTAGAAGAAATTTGAGGAGCAAGAAGAACAGACCAAAGGGAAGACAAACATATCAGGACAACTATGGGGGTCTGGACTAATAGAGAGACAATTTGCTAGCCCTTCAAAAAAATGGCGACTGGATGGTCTCTTTTATTTCAAATAATATCTATAACAACAGAGGGAGATCTATTTGATGACTTAAAAGCACTAACATGGAAGGTGAGTTGGCAAAGGAAGAAAGCCAGAATAAGGCTGAAGAAAATTTGGGTTTTGATTTATTACAGAGGATTTTATATTTGTTGTTGTTGTTAGCTGCGAAGCCGTGTCCGACCTATCACAACCCTTTCCTTACGAAGGTAGGGGGGTGAGGTTAAAAAGAGGCAAAGCGAGAGGAAAGAAAGGTGGCTGGTGTGGAAGCTTGGCCAAAACTGAAACTTTGCTGTTTCAGTTCCTTTGGTAGTTAAAAAGCTGGGATGTCTACGAAAATCTCTTTTTAGTCTTTGATACAGGTAATCCCTGAGTTACGAGTGTTCACTTAATGCTCGATCAAAGTTATGTGATGAGCACCCCCTAGTGCTTACAAGCAACTCCTGAAATTACAAGTATCGCAGCACCACAGCAGTTGTTTGTCCTTATGAGTGACCGCAGTGGTTCTGCAACACTCACCTGGGTTATTCCTTCCCTCCCCGCCCCCACCACAGGTCTCCCTAGGCACCAGGTTCTCAGTACTCACCCTACAAAGATGGAGAATCTTCGCTTTCTTGGCTGCTCCAGGCCTTCAATGTATTTGCAGAGAATGGAGGCCTAAAATAACGCAAGATGACACGAGATCAGTGGAGCAAGATCTCACACTACTGATCTCGCGTGATCTCATGGTTCTTTAGGCCTCTGTTCTCTGCAACAGAGAACCAATCCGAAGCCGTGGGACACTTCAACATACCTCCGGAAGCTGGATTGGGGCTTTGGAAGCCTGGAAAAGGTCTCTGCTGCCCGGATCCATGGCAGCAGAGTGATTTTGCAGCCTCCCCGTGGTCCAATCTGGGCTCCAAAAGGCCTTTTCCAAGCCTCCGGAGCCCAGATCCGTGACTGGAGTGATTTTGCACACACACACACACACACGTGACCCAATCCGGTCTCCAGGGGTTTAGTAATTAATGGTAACGTTAATAGTATTAACTTACAAAATACTAATGTTTTAGATACACTAAAAATTGAAGGGTTTTTTTCAACTACAAAGGTAAACCTTGTAAGGTAGGCAATGCAGGTTGTATGATGTGTGTGAGTTCTGGCACCTTTCTTTCTTTCTTTCTTTCTTTCTTTCTTTCTTTCTTTCTTTCTTTCTTTCTTTCTTTCTTTCTTTCTTTCTTTCTTTTAACAAAAAAAGCACTTGTTGTAAATCAAGGAGTTGTAAATCAAGGACTACCTGGAAACATCTTCTCCTCCTCCTCTGTTTCTTGCCAGCACATCAGCCCCTTTTCACAATCCCTTCTTCAGGAGAATGTTTCTTTGTATATATAGTATACGAAATGCTTAGAAGAACTCATTTCCCAGGCCAGTTTCCCACCTTGCATTTATCAGAGAACAAAAATGATTGCTCTGCCTGTATGATTATGGATTGTGGAAAGTTCTGTTATTTCTCCATTCTGTCAGAGGTTTAGGAACTCCAATCAAAAGTATCTAGAACCTGTATCGGAAATATTTTGAGTCTTCCATTGCAAACCTGTTAAGCAAAAGTTTCTGATTTACAGTCAGAAGTTAACATGTATATAGTTGGACAAATGGTATTTTCATCCCAGAATGAGGGGTGGAAATTTATTAGATGTAATACATTTTACATATTTAAAATATTTATTAAATATTTTTATTTAAATATAAATCTATTCAAATATACATTTAAATAGATTTTTTTATTAAAAAAGAACATTTCTTAACTATTTGCACTTACCCTTTTCTTTCCCTAAAATAGCAAAGAAAGGATCTTCCAGTCGATCAGAAAATTCTTCTGGGAAGCTGCTTATTGCTTCTTTCACAGTTTTGAATCCATACAGCATTATTATAAGGTAATCCCCAAATGACAAGGTGCATATATTTCCATATTGTTTTACACACTGCCAAGTGAATCAAACACGAGATACATTACAATCAAATAAACAGATTATTTACAGATGATTTGCCACCTAGAGTCTTTCCTAAAACCTACATTTTAGCACATTTCACTGTAGGCAATTCTTAATTCTTTAGAAACTTTTTTTCCCCCTAAGATTCCTGCCAATAACTTCTTTATCTGTTCCTGGGACGTTCCTTTCTCTATGTTTCTGCTAGAAATCCACTGTCTGTCATCTCTTTGTTCCTTTCAACTGATGTGTTACAACCTGAGTTAAGATTGACTACAAGAACAGCACTATCTTCAGAACAACTGTTGCATAAGTAGTTAAAAAATGACCAACTTACTTGAGAAGGATGACTTAAGCAGATATTATGAAGGGGAGCGGTGTTAGTCAATAGTTGCCCCAAATCAAAAATAATCTAATAATAATAATAATAATAATAATAATAATAATAATAATAATAATAATAATAATAACAACAACAACAACAACAACAACAACAACAACAACAACAACAATAATTTAATTTCTATACAGCCCTTCTCCCGAAGGACTCAGGGCGGTGTACAGGGCAAATACAATAAAAATACAATATACAAAACTTAAAAAGGAATTAAATAGTGCAGCCCAATAACAATAAAAATAATACAATTAATATTAATATTAAAATACCCCAAACCCATCAGACCAGGCCAGCTTGTTCGAATAAGTATGTTTTTAGATCACGTCGGAAGGAGCAAAGGTCGGGAGCCATCCGGAGCTCAACCGGTAAACGGTTCCAATGGTCTGGCGCGCCCACAGACAACGCCCTCCCCCTGGGGGTTGCCAGTCGACACTCTTTGACCGACGGCACCCTAAGGAGGCCCTCTCTGTGGGAGCGCACTGGACGAAGGGAAGTTGATGCCGGCAGCAGGTGCTCCCGTAAGTAATCCAGACCCATGCCATTTAGGGCTTTATAGGTCATTACCAGCACCTTGAATCGTACCCGGAGGGCAACCGGAAGCCAATGCAGCTCGCGGAGTAGAGGTGTTACATGGGAGTATCAGGAAACCCCCACCACCACTCGCGCGGCTGCATTCTGCACCAGCTGAAGCCTCGGAGTAGTCCTCAAGGGCAGCCCCATGTAGAGAGCATTGCAGTAGTCGAAACAGGAGGTCACGAGTGCATGAGTGACTGTACATAAGGCATCTCAGTCCAGATAGGGCCGCAACTGGCGTACCAGGCAAATCTGGGTGAAGGCCCCCCTAGTCACAGCTCCGATATGATCTTCCAAGGAGAGCTGTGAATCTAGGAGGACACCCAAGTTGCGAGCCCTATCTATGGGGGGTAATATCTCACCCCCCATGGTTAGAGATGGAATAATCTGAATTTCCCAAGATGCTGGCACATACAGCCACTCAGTCTTGTCGGGGTTGAGCCGAAGCCTGTTCCTCCCCATCCAGACCCGAACCGCCTCCAGGCAACGGGACATCACATCGAGGGCATCACTGGGGTGGTTTGGGGTAGAGATGAAAAGCTGGGTATCATCAGCATATTGATGATACCCAACCCCAAAACCACGAATGATCTCACCCAGCGGCTTCATATAGATGTTGAACAGGAGAGGGGAGAGAACCGACCCCTGAGGAACTCCACAAATAAGAGGCCTCGAGGCCGACCTCTGCCCTCCTGCCAACACCGACTGCGAACGTCCCAGGAGGTAGGAGGAGAACCACCGTAAAACAGTGCGTCCCACTCCCAACCCACTGAAACGCTGCAGTAAGATACCATGGTCGATGGTATCAAAAGCCGCTGAGAGGTCTAATAGGACTAGGACAGAGGAACAACCCCTGTCCCGAGCCCACCAGAGATCATTCACCAGCATGACCAATGCTGTCTCCATGCTGTACCCGGGCCTGAAGCCCGATTGGTACGGGTCCAGATAATCAGCTTCCTCCAGGAACAAAAGAAGCTGATGTGCCACCACACTCTCAACAACCTTCGCAAGAAAGCAAAGGTTGGAAACTGGACGATAGTTGTTTAAAACAGCTGGGTCCAAGGCAGGCTTCTTGAGGAGGGGTCTCACCACCGCCTCCTTCAAGGCAGCGGTGAAACTGCCCTCACTCAAAAAAGCAGTTATCACTGCCTGAAGCCAGCCTCGTGTCCCCTCCTGAGTCGAATAAACCAGCCAGGAGGGGCACGGGTCCAATAAACATGTGGTGGAGCTCCGCTTCCCCATAATCCTGTCCACCTCTTCCAGAGTCACAGGATCGAACTTTTCAGACTATAGGGAACTGTATAACATTCTATGGCAGGGATGTCAAACTCAATTTCATTGAGGGCCGCATCAGCATTGCGGTTGCCCTCAGGGGGCCGGGTGGGTATGGCCTGGGTGGGTGTGGCCTACTGGGTGGGCGTGGCTAGAGTGCCTATGGCCTACTGGGTGGGCATGGCCAGCTCTACATCGTTCGCATCAAGGGTGCCTATGGAGGCCTGGGCAGGAGTGGGACAGATCTGAGGGTCTCTGGCAGAAGGAGGGTCTCTGGGCCAGGGCCAAGGCAATGGGGGCCGTTCCCTCACTGTTTCCAGGATGGCTTCGCGGGCTGCATGAAACCACTTCGCGGGCCGGATCTGGCCCCCAGGCCTTGTGTTTGACATGCCTGTTCTATGGAGAAAGAGGCCATCTTCAATAGAGGACAAATTCACCCTGGTGACACATACATTGCTTTTGGTCCTACCATTTACCATTTGCTCACCAGGAGCAAGATGCTGTGACAGAACCAATTTCTCTGGCTCCAGAAGAAGATAGAAAATCTGAAGCAAAGAATGCACTTGTGTTTCTTGGAAAACAGTCATGAACAACAGTCCCAAGTCATAAACTGTCCCCCCCCACACACACACTTTTTGTTCTGCACACACTAATTGTTGCTTGGAATTGCGTTAGTTTAAGTAAAAGTCTAATGTTATTTCCTTCCAAGGATATAATCTTGATGTTCGTCTGTTATTCTAGTATTCCAAAATAATCTTACACTGCCAAGTTATTTTAAAAAAATTTGCTGCCACAATCTGAATGTTATGGTATTTTTTTTAACCTACATATTGAGTTGTAAGATTCTTTTAACTCTGATTTTCTGATGAAATGCTGGAAACCAGAAGAGGAATGTAGTAATAGTTATCTAGAGAAATATATCATTTATTTATTTTATTGGTTGATTAAATTTCTGTGCCACGCATCTCATGTGGAGGCAACTCTGGGTGGTTTACAAACATTACAAAATGGTAACTGTCAATGCTGCAAACATTGACATGTTTTTGCAGCCTTTTGCTTGCTTTTGGTTTTGAATCACAAAAACATGGGTGGAATGCAACCGGTTGTTTTGACAAGATAAAGGAAGTGAAACTTTGTGTGTTAAATTAATTGGTAAATGTAAGGGAAATTCTGTATGATGTGGTGGGTCAAGGGGAGGAGAATTCAGATTCTGGAATCTACCCATGAGTGCCGATGCTCTGTTTCTGCTCATTATAGACTTTTTAGAATAAATAAACATGAAGTACTCTTTGATGTGTCTTTTCAATCGGAACCATGACAGTAACATTAAAATGACAGAACAGTAAATAGCAATAATAATAATAATAATAATAATAATAATAATAATAATAATAATAATAATAATAATGAGATCTACAATTGACAGATGGAGAAGGAAGAACGAGGTACTAAAGGCCACTCAACTCAACAGAGGAAATTGATTAACTTTTGGCTAATCAATTAACTAAAGTATGTAGGAAGATCAAACACATTCCTGACAGACAACTAAGAACCACCCTAGAACTAAGAAGAAATTTCCTGAGGGCGAGAACAATTAAACAGTGGAACAGCTTGCCTTCAGGAGTTGTGGGTGCTCCATCACTGGAGATTTTTAAGAAAAAGATGGAAAGTTAGTTGTCTGAAGTAGTATACAGTTTCCTGCTTGAACAGGGATTGAACAGAAAAACCTTCAAGTTCCCTTCCAACTCTGTTACTCTGTTAAGTGCATGGGGAGAGATAGGGTCTTCTCTTAATCTGATAGCCACCTCCACTGTACTGAAACCCAAAGGCCATCTGGCAGACCCAGTAATCCAGGCCCTTATGGAAGGTCAGTGCAGGCTGCAGATCTTACCTTCAGGTGTATAGTGTTCCCTTACCAGCATGGCCTACCTACCAGCCCAGCTGGGGTGGGCCAAACTCATTGGGGTGATAGGGTTCCTTATGGAGCCTGGACGGATTGCCTGAATTGCTTTCAAAGTGATAACTAACACTTCAAATTACATCCAGAAAAAAACCAACATACATGTTGTTGTTATTGTTAGCTGCGAAGTCGTGTCCGACCCATCGCCACCCTATGGACAATGTTCCTCCAGGCCTTCCTGTCCTTTACCATCTTCTGGAGTCCATTTAAGCTCATGCTTCAGTGACTCCATCCAGCCACCTCATTCTCTGTCGTCCCTTTCTTTTCTTGCCCTCAATCTTTCCCAGCATTAGGCTCTTCTCCAGTAGGTCCTTCCTTCTCATTAGGTGGCCAAAGTATTTGAGTATCAACTTCAGGATCTGGCCTTCTAAAGAGCAGTCAGGGTTGATCTCCTCTAGGACTGACCAGTTTGATAACCTTGCAGTCCAAGGGACTCACAGGAGTCTTCTCCAGCACCATAGTTCAAAGGCCTCAATTCTTTGGTGCTCGGCCTTTCTTATAGTCCAACTTTCACTGCCATACATTGCAACTGGGAAGACCATAGCCTTGACTATACGCACTTTTGTTGACAGGGTGATATCTCTGCTTTTTAGTGTGCTGTCTAGATTTGCCATGGCTTTCCTCCACAGGAGCAAGGGTCTTTTAATTACTTGGCACAGTCCCCATCTGCAGTGATCTTGGAGCCCAGGAAAATAAAATCTGTCATTACCTCCATTTCTTCCCCATCTATTTGCCAGGAATTGAGAGGGTCAGATGCCATGATCTTGGTTTTCTTAATGTTAAGTTTCAACCCAAGTTTTACACTCTCCTTCTTCACCCGCAACAAGAGGCTCTTTAGTTCTTATTCACTTTCTGCCATTAGAGTGGTATCATCTGCATATGTTACGTTGTTGATATTTCTCACGGCAATCTTAATTCCATCTTTTGATTCATCGCCCTGCCTTTCTCATGATGTGCTCTGCATATAAGTTAAACAGGCAGGGCAACAGTATACAGCCTTGCCGGACTCCTTTCCCAATTTTGAACCAATCAGTGGTTCCGTGTCCAGTTCTCACTGTTGATTCTTGACCCACATATAGGTTTCTCAAGAGACAAATAAGATGGTCTGGTACGCCCATCTCTTTAAGAACTTGCCACAGTTTGTTGTGATCCACACAATCAAAGGCTTTAGCATAGTCAATGAAGCAGAAGTAGATGTTTTTCTGGAACTCCCTAGCTTTCTCCATGATCCAGCATATGTTGGCAATTTGATCTCTAGTTCCTCTGCCTCTTCGAAATCCTGCCTGTACTTCTGGTAGTTCTCGATCCACATACTGTTGGAGTCTAGCTTGTAGGATTTTAAGCATAACTTTACTAGCATGAGAAATGAGTGCAATGGTGCGATAGTTTGAACATTCTGTGGCACTGCCTTTCTTTGGAATTGGAATGTAAACTGATCTTTTCCAATCCCGTGGCCACTGTTGAGTTTTCCAAATTTGCTGGCAAATTGAGTGTAGCACTTTTACTGCATTGTCTTTTAAGATTTTGAATAGCTCAGCTGGAATAGTCACCTCCACTAGCTTTGTTGTTGCTCAGCTTTTCTAAGGCCCACTTCACTTCACATTCTATGATGTCTGGCTCGAGGTCAGTGACCACCTCATCGTGATTGTCAGGCTCATTCTTGTATAGTTCTTCTGTGTAATTTTGCCACCTCTTCTTAATCTCTTGTGCCTCTGTTAGGTCCCTACCATTTTGGTCCTTTATCATGCCCATTTTTGCATGAAATGTTCCCTTCATCTCTCCAATTTTCTTGAAAAGATCTCTGGTCCTCCCTATTCTATTGTTTTCTTCTATTTCTTTGCACTGTTCCTTTAAGAAGGCATTCTTATCTCTTCTAGCTATTCTCTGGAATTCTGCAGTCAATTGGGCGTATCTTTCTTTTTCTCCCTTGCCTTTCGCTTCCCTCCTTTCCTCAGCTATTTACAAAGCTTCCTCAGACAGCCATTTTGCTTTCTTGCATTTCTTTTTCTTTGGGATGGTTTTAGTTGCTACCTTTTGTACAATGTTGCGAACCTCTGTCCATAGTTCTTCAGGCACCCTGTCTATCAGATCTAATTCCTTAAATCTATTTGTCACCTCTACTGTATATTCAACAGGGATATGATTTAATTCATACCTGACTGGCCTAGTGCTTTTTCCTACTTTCTTCAGTTTAAGCCTAAATTTTGCAATGAGAAGCTCATGGTCTGAGCCACAGTCAGCTCCTGGTCTTGTTTTTACTGACTGTATATAGCTTCTCCCTCTTTGGCTGCAGAGGATATAGTCAATCTGATTTCTGTGTTGACCGTCTGGTGATGTCCATGTGTAGAGCCGTCTGTTGGGCTGTTGGGAAAGAGTGTTTGCTATGAGCATCGTATTCTCTTGACAAAATTCTATTAGCCTGTGCCCTGCTTCATTTTGGATTCAAACTGAGATCATTCTGTCATTTTGGGGATTGTATCCCAGTATTGCTTTTCCAACTCTTTTATTGACTATGAAGGCTACTCCATTTCTTCTGAGGGATTCTTGCCCGCAGTAGTATACCTGATGGTCATCTGAATTAAATTCACCTATTCCTGTCCATTTTTGTTCGCTGATACCTAATATGTCGATGTTCAGTCTTCTCATCTCTTGTTTGACTACGTCCAGCTTTCCTTGATTCATGGATCTTACATTCCAGGTTCCTATGGAGAAAAAATCTTTACAGCATCGGACTTTCCTTTCACCACCAGACACATCCACAGCTGAGCGTCCTTTCAGCTTTGGCCGAGTCACTTCATTCTTTCTGACGCTACTAGTACTAGCCCTCTGCTCTTCCCCAGTAGCATATTGGATGCCTTCCGACCTGAGGGGCTCATCTTCCAGCATCATATCGTTTTGCCTTTTGGTACTGTCCATAGGGTTTCATGGCAAAGATACTGGAGTGGGTTGCCATTTCCTTCTCCAGTGGATCACGTTTTGTCAGAACTCTCTGCTATGACCTTTCCTTCTTGGGTGGCCCTGCACAGCACAGCTCATAGCTTCATTGAATTACACAAGCCCCTTTGCCACGACAAGGCAGTAATCCATGAAGGAGATCCTTGATTTACAACCATTCATTTAGTAACTATTGAAGACTACAGTGACATTGAAAAACAGACTTAACAAACGTTCCCACACTTACAGACATTACAGCAACCTCATGCTGATGTAATCAAAATTTGCACTCTTGCCAACTGACATCTATTTATGGATCATGGGATCATCTTTTGCAGCCTTCTGACAAGCAAAGTCAATAGGGAAGTCAGATTTACTTAACAATTGTGTAACTAATTTAACAACTGCAGTGATTCACTCAACAACAATGGCAAGAAAGTTCATAAACTGGGGCAAAATTTATTTAAAAACTATTGTGCTTAGCAATGGACTACCTGAATGAATGAAATCCCAAGGTCCCTCGATTTAACCAATATGCATATGCCCAGAATTAAACATACTGTGACTGAAGATCCTATCTATGGACCCAGATAGATTACCTGAGCATGCTATCTTGCAATTGGGCTAACCAATTTTCAAATGTCTTCACAATGTGGAATCTCCATCCAAATCCCAGTTCAATCTGATCTAAAGGCCAAAGAAGCTGTTAAAGAGTCGTTGATGTGGTTGCCCAGGAGGATAAGCTGTGAGTACTGTTGTTGTACTGCCTCCTCACTGCCCAGGCCTTTGACCTGGAGCTTAATGCAGCTGTGTATTGATTTAGGACTGGCTTTGGACTTTGTTTGGCATTTCTTGGACTGAATCAAAGTAATGGGTATTGCTGGAACAACATGCCCAGTTTCTTGTGTTCCTCTGTTCCTGTTTGCATCTTGATCTCTGGCTCTGTGTATTGATTTAGGACTGGCTTTGGATTTTGTTTGGAATTTCTTGGACTGAATCTTGTCAAGAGTTCATCTTGTAATGAGTTTTGGTTTACTACTGAAACTGTTGAGGGTTTTGAATAAAAATTTTTGAACTGTCCATTCTGAGTGTGTGTGCATGAGTGGGGCAGCACAATGAGGGCCTGGTAGGAGGTGGAAAGCCGAGCCTGATTCTAACCTAGTGCCAATCTGAAAGGGTTGCAGGCTGGGAGGCCAAGGTGAAGAGTGTGTGCTGAGGATGGTTGAGGCACAGTGAAGAGCCAACTTGGAGTCAGAGCTGCAGCACCGAAGGATGACAAGTTGGAGGGGAGTGAAAGCAAGAACTGGCCCAGAAAGTCAACAGGGGCCTTCGCAGTGAATATATGGGCCAGATCAGAGATCAGAGGCCAGAGGGAGCAGTGCAGTGCTCAGAGATCAGAGACGGATTTGGTGCATGTAGTGGCGTAAATGAAAATGAGCTGGCAACTGGCATTGGACATCCGACTGGGGCTGCAAATCTGGAATTGGAGCCCAGATGCTGGCAATAACTTGAAGGAGTCTGAGGGTCTGAGTGGCTCATAAATTCATGGCCACCAAGACAAAACCAAGAAGTTATCATGATGCTCACTCACAGTAAGAGCAATACTTGATCTGGTTTGTTTCTTAGCTAACATGTGATCTGAAGATCTAGGACATTCACGTCACTTGTGGTGAGATTTATTTATTTTATTTATTTATTTATTATATTTTTATACCGCCCTTCTCCCGAAGGACTCAGGGCAGTGTACAGGGCAATAAATACAAAAACAAGATACAAAAGTTAAAAGCGATTAAATAAATGCCCAAGGTTAAAACAATAATTAAGATGTATTTAAAACCCCAACCCTAACCCATCAGACCAGGTCAGACTGCTCAAATAGATACGTTTTTAGATCACGCCGGAAGGAGCGAAGGTCAGGGGCCGTCCGGAGCTCAACCGGTAAGTGGTTCCATAGGTCTGGCGCGCCCACAGAGAACGCTCTCCCCCTGGGGGCCACCAATCGACATTCTTTGATCGGAGGCACCCTGAGGAGGCCCTCTCTGTGGGAGCGCACTGGACGGAGGGAAGTTGACGCTGGCCGCAGGTGTTGCCGTAGGTAATCCGGACCCATGCCATGTAGGGCTTTGTAAGTCATCACTAACACCTTGAACCTCACCCGGAGGACAACCGGTAGCCAATGCAGCTCGCAGAGCAGAGGTGTAACATGGGAGTATCAGGAAACCCCCAGCACAACTCGCGCGGCTGCATTCTGCACCAGTTGGAGCCTCCGAGTGGACTTCAAGGGCAGCCCCATGTAGAGAGCATTACAGTAGTCTAGATGAGAAGTCACGAGCACATGAGTGACTGTATGCAAGGCATCTCGGTCTAGATAGGGTCGCAACTGGCGCACCAGGCGAACCTGGGCGAAGGCCTCCCTAGTCACAGCTCCAATATGCTCTTCTAAAGAGAGCTGTGAATCTATAAGGACCCCCAAGTTGCGCGCCCTATCTACGGGGGGTAATAGCTCACCCCCCATAGCCAGAGATGGGATAATTGGAATTTCCTGGGATGCCGGCACGAACAGCCACTCAGTCTTGTCAGGGTTGAGTCGAAGCCTGTTCCTCCCCATCCAGACCCGGACCGCCTCCAGGCAGCGGGACATCACGTCGAGGGCATCACAGGGGTGGTTTGGGGTCGAAATGAAAAGCTGGGTATCATCAGCATATTGATGATACCCAACTCCAAAACCACGAATGATCTCACCCAGCGGCTTCATATAGATGTTGAACAGGAGAGGCGAGAGAACCAATCCCTGAGGAACTCCACAAATTATTATTATTATTATTATTATTATTATTATTTATTAAATTTATATACCGCCCTTCTCCCGAGGGACTCAGGGCGGTGAACAGGGCACATATAAATAGCAAATTAAAAAGAGAATTAAATACCGTATATACTTGAGTATAAGCCGAATTTTTCAGCCCACTTTTTGGGCTGAAAAATTCCACTTCGGCTTATACTCCAGTCAACAAAAAAAACTTACCGAGGACTTGTGCACGGCCGAGGCTTTGGTGCTTCCGGGATCGCGCGCACCTCTCCCAAGCCACTGCCATCCGCCATCCGGAGACCTGCCGACGTTTGGGGAGGTTTGGGGAGGTGCGCGCACCTCCCCAAACCTCCCCAAACGTCGGCAGGTCTCCGGACCTCCGCGCCTTGCCTGCCTGCTTCTTTCCGCAGCGGAAAGAAGCAGGCAGGCAGGGCGCGGAGGAACGGAGACCTGCCGACGTTTGGGGAGGTTTGGGCGCCTCCCCAAACCTCCCCAGGTCTCCATTCCTCCGCGCAGACCTGCCGACGTTTGGGGAGGTTTGGGCGCCTCCCCAAACCTCCCCAG
The DNA here is from genome assembly GCA_024294585.1 of Vipera latastei. NCBI lineage: Eukaryota > Metazoa > Chordata > Lepidosauria > Squamata > Viperidae > Vipera > Vipera latastei. Next base: position 7,004,770 of record CM044358.1, read on the forward strand.
GTCTCCGTTCCTCCGCACAGACCTGCCGACGTTTGGGGAGGTTTGGGCGCCTCCCCAAACCTCCCCAAACATCGCGCAGGTCTCCGTTCCTCCTGCCGACGTTTGGGGAGGTTTGGGCGCCTCCCCAAACCTCCCCAGGTCTCCGTTCCTCCGCGCAGACCTGCCGATGTTTGGGGAGGTTTGGGCGCCTCCCCAAACCTCCCCAGGTCTCTGTTCCTCCGCGCAGACCTGCCGACGTTTGGGGAGGTTTGGGCGCCTCCCCAAACCTCCCCAAACGTCGCGCAGGTCTCCGTTCCTCCTGCCGATGTTTGGGGAGGTTTGGGCGCCTCCCCAAACCTCCCCAGGTCTCCGTTCCTCCGCGCAGACCTGCCGATGTTTGGGGAGGTTTGGGCGCCTCCCCAAACCTCCCCAGGTCTCTGTTCCTCCGCGCAGACCTGCCGACGTTTGGGGAGGTTTGGGCGCCTCCCCAAACCTCCCCAAACGTCGCGCAGGTCTCCGTTCCTCCTGCCGATGTTTGGGGAGGTTTGGGCGCCTCCCCAAACCTCCCCAGGTCTCCGTTCCTCCGCGCAGACCTGCCGACGTTTGGGGAGGTTTGGGCGCCTCCCCAAACCTCCCCAAACGTCACGCAGGTCTCCGTTCCTCCTGCCGATGTTTGGGGAGGTTTGGGCGCCTCCCCAAACCTCCCCAGGTCTCCGTTCCTCCGCGCAGACCTGCCGACGTTTGGGGAGGTTTGGGCGCCTCCCCAAACGTCGCGCAGGTCTCCGTTCCTCCTGCCGATGTTTGGGGAGGTTTGGGCGCCTCCCCAAACCTCCCCAGGTCTCCGTTCCTCCGCGCAGACCTGCCGACGTTTGGGGAGGTTTGGGCGCCTCCCCAAACCTCCCCAAATGTCGCGCAGGTCTCCGTTCCTCCTGCCGATGTTTGGGGAGGTTTGGGCGCCTCCCCAAACGTCGCGCAGGTCTCTGTTCCTCCTGCTGATGTTTGGGGAGGTTTGGGCGCCTCCCCAAACCTCCCCAGGTCTCCGTTCCTCCGCACAGACCTGCCGACGTTTGGGGAAGTTTGCGCAGAGGAACGGAGACCTGGGGAGGTTTGGGGAGGCGCCCAAACCTCCCCAAACATCGGCAGGAGGAACGGAGACCTGCGCAACGTTTGGGGAGGTTTGGGGAGGCGCCCAAACCTCCCCAAACGTCGGCAGGTCTCCGTTCCTCCGTGCCCTGCCTGCCTGCTTCTTTCCGCTGCGGAAAGAAGCAGGCAGGCAGGGCGCGGAGGTCCGGAGACCTGCCGACGTTTGGGGAGGTTTGGGGAGGTGCGCGCGCACCTCCCCAAACCTCCCCAAACTTCGGCAGGTCTCCGGACAGCGGCGGCTTGGGAGAGGTGCGCGCGATCCTGGAAGCACCGAAGCCTCGGCCGCGCGCAAGTCCTCGGTAAGCTCCGGGCGGTCACTTGCTTCGCGTCTTCTGAGGGAAGGGGGGGCGACTGGAGCGGGCGTGTTTCCTCGCCTGCTGGGCGCCGCGATTTGCCCGGGGAACGCGCAGGCCCCGAATGGCAGCGGGGAGCGAGGAAGCGGACAGCCAGGGCTTCCCCGAGAGCCGCGGCCACACAGGGTATTCCTGTGTATTCAGGCTTGCAAAATGGCGGATCGAGCCTCTGCTGGCGGCAGAGGCTTGCAGAGCGCGGATCCAGCCTCCGCCGGTGGCGGAGGCTTGCAGAGCGCGGATCCAGCCTCCGCCGGTGGCGGAGGCTTGCAGAACGGCGGATCGGCTTATACTCGAGTCAACAACTTTTCCCAGTTTTTGGGGGTGAAATTGGGGGTCTCGGCTTATACTCGAGTCGGCTTATACTCAAGTATATACGGTAATCGCCCAGTAAAACAATACAGTATAAAAACCCATTAAAAACCCTAAAATCCCCCCATCAGGCCAGGCCAGCTTGTTCGAATAAGTGGGTCTTCAGACCGTGTCGGAAGGTCCGGTGCCGTCCGGAGCTCGACCGGCAGCTGGTTCAATAAAGCCGGAGCGCCCACAGAGAAGGCCCTCCCCCTGGGGGCCGCCAGCCGACATTCTCTGACCGGAGGCACCCTGAGGAGGCCCTCTCTGTGGGAACGCACAGGGCGGAGGGAAGTTGACGCCGGCAGCAGGTGGTCCCCAAGGTACTCCGGACCCATGCCATGTAGGGACTTAAAGACCATAACTAGAACCTTGAACCTCACCCGGAAGACAACTGGTAACCAATGTAGCTCACGGAGCAAAGGTGTAACATGGGAGTACCAGGAAACTCCCAAGACAACTCTCGTGGCCGCATTCTGTACCAGTTGGAGCCTCCGGGTGGTCTTCAAGGGAAGCCCCATGTAAAGAGCATTGCAGTAGTTCAGACGAGAGGTCACGAGTGCATGAGTGACCGTACACAGGGCATCCCGGTCTAGATAGGGCCGCAACTGGTCTCAAGGTCGATCTCTGCCCCCCTGCCAACACTGACTGCGAGCGTCCCAGAAGGTAGGAGGAGAACCACTGGAGAACTGTGCCTCCCACTCCTAACCCCCTGAGACATCGCAGCAGGATACCATGGTCGATGGTATCAAAAGCCGCTGAGAGGTCTAAAAGGACTAGGACAGAGGAGCAGCCCCTGTCCCGAGCCCGCCAGAGATCATTCACCAGCGCGACCAATGCCGTCTCCGTGCTGTACCCGGGCCTGAAACCTGATTGGTACGGGTCTAGATAATCAGCTTCATCCAAGAACAAAGGGAGCTGTTGCGCCACCACGCTCTCAACAACCTTCGCCAGAAAGCGAAGGTTGGAGACCGGACGAAAGTTGTTTAATATTGCTGGGTCCAAGGCAGGCTTCTTGAGGAGGGGTCTCACCACCGCCTCCTTCAAGGCGGCGGGAAAGCTACCCTCACTCAAAGAGGCAGTAATCACTGCCTGGAGCCAGCCTCGTGTCCCATCCCTGGCCGCATAAGTCAGCCAGGAGGGACACGGGTCCAACAAACACGTGGTGGAGCTCAGCTTCCCCATGATCTTGTCCACTTCTTCAGGAGTCACAGGGTCGAACTCTTCCCAGATTAAATCGACAAGGCTGCCCGTATCCTCATCATCAGACTCTGCCCAGTCGGAGTCCAGACCGGTCCGGATCCGAGCGATTTTGTCTGACAGAAATCGACTAAACTCCTCGGCTCGACCCTGCAAGGGGTCCTCCCTCACCTCCCGATTAAGGAGAGAGCGAGTTACTCTAAACAGAGTGGCCGGGCGATTATCTGTGGACGCGATGAGGGTGGCAAAGTGGTTAGATCTTGCCACCCTCATCGCCGCGAGATAAGTTCTCATAAACGTCAGCTCTCTGTTTCGATTGTGTCATTCAGATCCAACTGGTTTCCAGGAGGCACTTAAGGAAATGTCCCACAAGCCTAGCAGGCCCTTCTGTTGGGAATTTACTCAGTCTCCATAATACTGGGATAGCAAAGGGACCAGGCAGGATTAAGCCCAAGGGGCCTCTTTCTTTGCATTGATTCAGAGGAAGATTTTGAATAAGAATTCTGGGAGAGGAATTGTCAGAAACTGGCAGAACTGGTGCAATACAAATAATCCTCAACTTATGGTCACAAGTGATCCCAAAGTTTTTGTTGTTAAGTGAGACATTTGTTAAGTGAGTTTTGACCCATTTTACAAATTTTCTTCCCTTGCTTGTTAAATAAATCACTGCAATTGATAAGTTAGTGACCCAGATGAAAGCAAATTTGGTTTCCCCATTGATTTTGCTCATCAGAAGATTGCAAAAAGTGATCCCATGATTTTTGGACACAGCAGTGGTCATAAACATGAACCATTTGCCAAGCTTCTGAATTTTGATCACAGGATCATGGGGATGCTGCAAACGTCGTAACTTTAAAAAGTGGTCATAGTTCATTTTTCAGGGCTGTTCTAACGTTGAAAGGTCATTCAGTGAACTGTTGTAAGTTGAGGAGTACCTGTACTGGCAAAAATATTTGGGGAAGGTTATAGAGAAAGTGATTAGGCTGTAGAGGGCTTCAGATGAAGCACAGAATTAGATCCAGTCTAGGTTCAGCTCTAAGTGTGGGATGAAAAATGGATTGGTTGCTCTAGTGCAGGGGTGTCAAACTCAATTTCATTGAGGGCCGCATCAGCATTGTGGTTGCCCTCAGCGGGCCGGGTGGGTATGGCCAGGGTGGGCGTGGCCTACTGGGTGGGCATGGCTAGAGTGCGTATGGCCTGCTGGGTGGGCGTAGCCAGCTCTACATCGTTTGCATCAAGGGTGCCTATGGGGGCCTGGGCAGGAGTGGGACAGATCTGAGGGTCTCTGGCAGGAGGAGGGTCTCTGGGCCAGGGCCAAGGCAGTGGGGGCCGTTCCCTCACTGTTTCCAGGATGGCTTCGCGGGCCGCATGAAACCACTTCACGGGCCGGATCTGGCCCCCGGGCCTTGTGTTTGACATGTCTGCTCTAGTGGATGCTCTGCCCTGGGATGTGGATGGGAGCTACACTCTTTCTTTGCATGTTTGTTCTCTCAGCATCATTTCAACCTTTCAAGCATGGCATCCTTTTGGTCTATCTATGAGGTTTGCACAGAGTGGGGAACATGGTCCATAGATGAAATTTAGTAAAAATGAAAAAGATATGAAAAATACATGGAAAGTAATATGTTTTATTGGCACCTAAAAGGAAACAAAGATAAAGCATGATAAGCATAGTTAGCACATTTTTCAAACCTAGTCATTGGTTGACCTTGTTAGGTATGTTGTGTGAACCCAGCAATAGGTTGAAGAAGTTTCAGTATTGAGTAAATAGAAGCAAAACACAATATTAAGTCAATAGGTACATAGGAAACATTTATCATACTGAATAGTTACTCTGTAATAATTTAATGCCTTTTATGCTATTTAGTTTTAAGCCTTTGTGGGAATAGCACACAGTTTGTAAGGGTGTGGATGGATTCCCACATTTACAATAGGGGCTTCATTGAGTTGTTTCACTCCTTCAGGCAACCGGAAGCTGAAGGCCCTCAAAAGCCTGGTCAGAAAGGTGAAGATCTCAATTCTTGCCAGCTGCTCTCCCAAACAGATGCGTTCACCTGTAGATATAAGAGCGTGCATGAAGGGGATAATAATCAATTCTCTAGAATTTATCCCATCAGCAAGGAAACGTGAAAGAAGATTGAATCTTCCTATCTTCTAGTATTGCTTATTAGTTAGCACATTATTTAGTACACAGGAACAGTTTTGGGGGATAATGCTTTGAGTCTATTGACGTGGTTAGCCATTGGTCAAACTGCTTTGTTAAAGAGGTTTATGAGCCCTGGTGGGGCATTGGTTAGAATGCAGTACTGAGGTAACTGCCAGGAGTTTGATTATGACTGGCTCAAGATTAACTCATCCTTCCATTCTTCCAAGGTCGGTAAAACAAGGACCCAGATTGTTTGGGGCAATATGCTGATTCTGTAAACCACTTAGAGAGAGCTATAAAAGCTGTCAGGACCCACCCCAAACCATGTCTTAGGAAGACAAAAACTCTTGGAGTCAGTTCTAGTCCAAAAGGAATCTTTACTAGGACATGCTTGGTTGTGGGAATACAAGACAGGACTTAGTATTGTTTTACGAATTGAAATTTTATAAAGGGTACTCAGTTCAACCCCCCCTTCCCTCGACCCCATTTGGTCAGCCCCCATCCTTCTACTTTGTGTCAACCCTTTTGTGGGAAAGAAAAAAAAGAAAAAAAAGGAACTTCGAATCTTTATGGTTATTGCCTTCTTCCTCTCCCCCTCCCTTTTGATCCCCCTAGTTCAAAAGGTTTCCCTGGTCTTTGAAATAACCTAAGGCAGGCTGAATTCACATATGCGCCTCCTTCCTCGGGAGATGGCAGAATCCGTATGGGGGGGGAATAATGTTTTAAATATACATTTATGAATGTGATATAAATGGATTCTGACATCCCGCTCTCCTTAAAAGAAAGATATGTCCATCTGTAGGGAAAGAAAAAAAAACATATATAAATGTTAACTCGGTTTGTTCGGATATTCTGTATGAAATCTCTTAAGCACCTTTGGTGCTTTAACGTGGCATTTGCTGACCCATTTGTTTTCTGAGGAAGGGAGGTATTTCCAAGCCACTAAATATTGGGTCGTTCCATGATGTTTCCTGGAATCCAAAATTTCTTTCACTCAAAATGTTGTTCCCCTTCCACCATGATGGGAGGTGGTGGTGGTGGGATTTTTGTTCGTAGGGGAGATTGTTGTTCTCTCTTTATTAGGCTGCAGTGAAAGATTGGGTGTATTTGTCTAAGATTTTTAGGTAGTCCTATTTCAACTGTTACTGGGTTTATGATTCTTTTAATAGGAAAAGGTCCAATATATTTTGGTCCTAGTTTTTTGCAGGGTTGGAGTGATTTAAGGTATTTTGTGGACAGATATACCATCTCTCCCACTTTGAACGGTGTGGGATCGGCTCTTTTCCTGTCTGCCTGTGTTTTGTATGCTAGTCTAGCATCTGTTAACACTTTTCTGACAATAGGCCAGGTGTATTGTAATTGAGCGATCCATTCCTTTAGTCCTTTAGTTTCCATTCCTTTAGTTCTGGAATTACCGGTTCTTTTGGGGTTAGCTCAGGTATGGGGTTGAAGCTTTGGCCTGTAGATACTTGAAAAGGAGTGTAACCTGTGCTGGAGTGGACTACATTATTATATGCCACTTCTGCAAAAGGCAGCAGGTCTGTCCAATTGTTCTGCTGAAACTGTACATAACATCTTAAATATTGCTCAAGTACTGCATTAGATCTCTCACATTGCCCGTTACCTTGAGGATGATGACTAGATGTCAATCCTTGGGTAGTTCCTAACTGTTCTGAACCAGCCTGCTACCGGCCTTGCAATAAGGCAAACCCCTGTTCACACAGTAGAGACTGGAGAGCGTCTGAGGCTGAAAAGCGTCTGCCAAGATTTATTACAACAACAACAGAACAAGGAACAAAAACACTGGAACTTGAATCCTCAAGTGAAAACGGTTGCTTTCAGCAACCAGCCCTTCCCCAAACACTCCTTTTATTCAGAGTTCAGGGCGTGGCCTCCCTGTGCCTCCTCCCGAGGAGTCCCACAGCCTTCCTCTGCTTGTTCCTGCTCGACTGCCTCCTGCGTCGGGCGTCCTTGAACAGGGCCAGCTGTGGGTCATCATCCTCCGCACTATCGGGCTCACGCAGCTGAGAAGAGGGCCCCGGCTGGGGGCTCTGCGAAGCCTCCAAGCCATCATCAGCCGGTTCGTCTACCACACGCTCCTCCTCCCCCTCATCTGAGTCATCCGACACATCTGAGCCGGCTGCCGGACCCACAGGCTGGCCCTGAGTCACAACACTAACAGGGATAAGAATTCCTTCCAAAATGCTGAGGTAAATTGCACCTCTCTGTCAGATATGATGCGTGTTGGTGCCCCGTGCACTCTGTAAATATGCTGTACAATCGTGATGGCTCCCCCTTGAATTTTGTTTCCAGGGGTAGGAGTCTTTGACTGGAGCATAGTCTGTGCCGCAGACAGTCTCTCTCCTCCCCGTCTGGGATTCTGGGGGGGTGGGTACTGCTGAGGCAGTGACTCCTGTTCCATTGGACGGACCGGGGGTTTCAGGTGCTGGATCCCCTCCATTACCTCTCCAGTTGCAGCCTCAGGCGCTGCCTCAGTTGCATTTTTCAGCCCTCTCCTCTCTTAGTGAGCTCAGGGTTGCTTTCCTCAGATCAATGGCTTTTTCCAGGATCTGCTCCTCCTCACTGGCATGCAGGGAGCTCTCCATATCTTGCCTCCAGTCCGGTTGGTGGTTGCTCCGCCTCAGGGTCACTTCTCTTGAAGGCTTTTCCCACTCACTTTTCCTTCCAACGCCCATCGACCACCGGGGCTTTCGGTCATGCTGCTCCACCACTTCTTCCCTGGGGAAATATGCTGCTTCAGCTTCCCATCAGCTCTGGGATTCCATTCGGGGGGAAGACACCCTCTCCATGGGGCTTCCCCCCTCTCTTGCTTCGTCGCCAGACATTGTATTTGTTGCAAACTCCCCCGGTAAGAGTTCTCCCCTTACCGGGGGACTGCCAGTGCAAGTCCTGTCTACTCTCAGGACCCACCCCAAACCATGTCTTAGGAAGACAAAAACTTTTGGAGTCAGTTCTAGTCCAAAAGGAATCTTTACTAGGACATGCTTGGTTGTGGGAATACAAGACAGGACTTAGTATTGTTTTACAAATTGAAATTTTATAAAGGGTACCCAGTTCAACCCCCTTTCCTCAACCCCATTTGGTCAGCCCCCATCCTTCTACTTCATGTCAACCCTTTCGTGGGAAAAAGAAAAAAAAGGAACTTCAAATCTTTATGGTTATTGCCTTCTTTCCTCTCCCCCTCCCTTTTGATCCCCCTACACAGAAGAACTATACAAGAATGAGTTTAATGTTCCTGATAATCACAATGAGGTGGTCACTGACCTCGAGCCAGACATCCTAGAATGTGAAGTGAAGTGGGCCTTAGAAAAGCTGAGCAACAACAAAGCTAATGGAGGTGACAGTATTCCAGCTGAGCTATTCAAACTCTTAAAAGACGATGCAGTAAAAGTGTTACACTCAATTTACAGCAAATTTGGAAAACTCAACAGTGGCCACAGGATTGGAAAAGTTCAATTTACATTCCAATTCCAAAGAAAGGCAGTGCCAAAGAATGTTCAAACTATCGCACCATTGCACTCATTTCACATGCTAGTAAAGTTATGCTTAAAATCCTACCACAGCTAGACTCCAGCAATATGTGGATCGAGAACTACCAGAAGTACAGGCAGGATTTCGAAGAGGCAGAGGAACTAGAGATCAAATTGCCAACATACGCTGGATCATGGAGAAATCTAGGGAGTTCCAAAAAAACATCTACTGTACTTCTGCTTCATTGACTATGCTAAAGCCTTTGATTTTGTGGATCACAACAAACTGTGGCAAGTTCTTAAAGAGATGGGTGTACCAGACCATCTTATTTGTCTCTTGAGAAACCTGTATCTGGGTCAAGAAGCAACAGTGAGAAGTGGACACAGAACCACGGATTGGTTCAAAATTGGGAAAGGAGTCCGGCAAGGCTGTATACTGTCGCCCTGCCTATTTAACCTATATGCAGAGCACATCATGAGAAAGGCAGGGCTAGATGAATCAAAAGTTGGAATTAAGATTGCCGGGAGAAATATCAACAACCTAAGATATGCAGATGATACCACTCAAATGGCAGAAACTGAAGAGGAACTAAAGAGCCTCTTGTTGCAGTTGAAGAAAGAGAGTGCAAAAGTTGGCTTGAAACTTAACATTAAGAAAACCAAGATCTGGCCCTCTCAATTCCTGGCAAATAGATGGGGAAGAAATGGAGGTAGTGACAGATTTTATCTGGCCCTCTCAATTCCTGGCAAATAGATGGGGAAGAAATGGAGGTAGTGACAGATTTCATTTTCCTGGGCTCCAAGATCACCTCCGATGGGGACTGCAGCCAAGAAATTAAAAGATGCTTGCTCCTGGGGAGGAAAGCCATGGCAAATCTAGACAGCACATTAAAAACCCTGCCAGCAAATGTGCATATAGTCAAGGCTATGGTCTTCCCAGTTGTAATGTATTGCTGTGAAAGTTGGACCATAAGAATGGCTGAGCACCAAAGAATTGAGGCCTTTGAACTATGGTGCTGGAGAAGACTCCTGTGAGTCCCTTGGACTGCAAGGCGATCAAACTGGTCAGTCCTAGAGATCAATGCTGACTGCTCTTTAGAAGGCCAGATCCTGAAGTTGAACTCAAATACTTTGGCCACCTATTGAGAAGAAACGACTCACTGGGGAGGAGCCTAATGCTGAGAAAGATTGAGGGCAAGAGAAGAAGGGGACGACGGAGAATAACGTGGCTAGATGGAGTCACTGAAGCAGTAGGCATGAGCTTAAGTGAACTCCAGAAGATGGTAGAGGACAGAAAGGCCTGGAGGAACGTTGTCCATGGGGTCGCGATGGGTCGGACACGACTTCACAACTAACAACAACAACAAAAACAACATCTATTTCTTGCTCAAAAATCCCTGACCATAAAGGTGATGGGCAGGAGCAGGATACCAAATTGCATAGGAAGGTTTATAGTAAGGAGGAACACTATTGGTGATATTGATAAAGTCTTAGACTACTTTGTAACCTTTAACATGTAACCTTTAGCAATAGCAATTATAATAGTGGTTAGAGTTATATACCACTCCATAGGGCTTTACCACATTCTTCTGAGCGATTTACATTGTCAGCATATTGCCCCCAACAATCAGGGTTCTCATTTTACTGACCTCGGAAGGATGGAAGGCTGAGTCAATCTTGACTCAGGATCGAAGAGCTGGCTGTGGGCAGTTCAAGCTTTAGCTGAACTAAGCAACCCAAACTCATTTTATTATAAGGTAGATGACATATTGATTAATTAAACCTGTCTTACTATGACCCTGAAGATGTAAGCAAGGTGTATGCTGCTTTTAATGATTATTTTACCATGATATGTATTTCCATGATTGGCATCATGGCAATGTATGCTTTTCAAAATTGCATAAAAGGGGGTCCACACCAAGCAGAGGTGTGCCCATTCGGAACTTGCTTCTGGGTAGACCTTTTATTAACATATAAAAGGTTTTTTTCCTTTCCACCTGGCTGGTGTGGTTCATTGGGACTGTATGTTTAGGTAAGAGGACCTGAGTTTTGGGAGACAAAAATATTTTTTCATATCTATTGTTATGTATTGGGCTTGTGGTACCATACCACATCCGTTAATGGAGAGCTAAAGGTTTCCAAGAAACCCAGACAGGCCATCTCCAGTCCTGCAATTGGTCAGCCCCAGGTGGCAAGCGCAGGTTAAATCCTATTGGCTGCTTCCGTAGGGCTAGGCTATATATTGTGGCCAGGTGCGGCCCAAGTTCAAGTACAGTTCCAGCGACAATAAAGAATGAGTTTCTCTGTACTCAGCCTTGTGTCTTCCTTCCTGCTCACCAGAGCCCACGACTTAACAGTGGTGATGAAGGTGGGATCCTGTTTCACCATTTAAAGGGGCTGATGTCAACGAGGGGTCGGCAATACACACTGGAGGGAAGAGGCTCTCCCCCCCCAGGCCAGCTAGTAAAGCCATACTAGCAGCTGTGTGCTCAGTGGACGTATTCCCTGAGCCTAGGTAGCAGGATCCAAGAATGCAGGAATCAAGGAAGATGCTAAAGGTCGGCAAACTCAGAGAGTTCGATGTTAAACATCCAGAAGACTGGCCGTCTTACCTCTCACAAGTGGAGAACTATGTATGAGCAAACCAAATTGCAGAGGAAGGCCTAAAAGCAGCCACTCTGTGGCCTTCGAGATAGAATTCTTCAGCAGAGACTGTTTGCTAGACCCAATCACACATTCTCCAAGGCACAGGATGAGGTCATGGCCGATGAAGCCGCAGGGGTGCACTGCAGACTGCAGCCCACCAAATCTTCAAAAGGTGAAGATTTCGTCCATCTCGAGGTCACCAAATGCATCAGTGAATTGTCAGAAGATGAAGAACACGAAATCAACAAGCTCCAAAGACAACCAAATTCGCAAAACCAAGGCAACCACCAATAGGAGAACAATTACAAGGCAGTTCTTTTACCTAGATATAAGGGATGCGGAGGCAACCATCTTCACGCCAATTGCAGATTTTGCTTGGCCACGTGTAGAGCTTGCGGAAGGACCGGCCACATTGCAATGGTTTGCAGAGCACGCCAGAGAGACAGACCACCCAAACACCAGTTGGAAGAACCGACTAGGAGAGTTACTGGGGCCCAGGGTCCAGTTAGTGTGGGGTTCTTGAGAAGCCGGAGAAGCATTTGCCACACTGGAGCTCATCACCCCCTCAAGCCTAAACTCAAACTCTCAGTAGAGCTACAAGGAGTTCCATGTAAGATGGACTCCGACTCGGCAGTATCAATCATTTCGCAAGACACATTCAACTTTGTATGCAGGCGCAGTAACAATTGGGCTAAACTAAGGCCCTCACATATTATTTTAATGGATTTTCAGAATGCTCATGTTAAAGTTAAGGGGGAAGCCACATTATCGGTAAAATTTAAAGAGTTTGGGGGGTACCTGGATGTAATAGTAGTAGAGGGCCAAAGAACGAGTCTTATTGGACTTGATTGGTTTGATGCTTTAGGCATTCAAATTACAGGCATTAATCGGACACAAACAGCAGAACTCATGACTGTTTGCAAGGAATACGCAGATGTTTTTGAGTCAACCCTGGGGACTTACACGGGCCCACCAATTTCTTTTAAGTTAGATCCTAACATTGTACCTATTAGAATTAAGCCTCGCAGGGTTCCTTTTGCCCTAAAGCACAAAATCGATTCCGAAATCAATAAGCTAGTAGAACAGGGCATATTACAGCCTGTTGATGGTGGGGAGTGGGAAACTCCTATTGTCACCCCTTTGAAGTCCAACAGGGAAGTTTGCATTTGTGCAGATAATAAGTGCACATTAAATAAGGCCCTAAATCAACATGCTTACCCGGTTCCTGTAGTCAGCCATATTTTATCCTCTTTGCAAGGGGGCACCATTTTTCCTAAACTTGATTTAGCACAGGTGTATCAGCAATTGCCGGTTGATGAGGCCACAGCCGCGGTTCAAACAATAGTAACTCACAAAGGGGCATTCAAAGTCAAACGCTTACAGTTTGGAGTCAGTGCACCAGGTATTTTCCAAGGGATTATGGAAGGTACACTTAAGGGTATTCAGGGTGTCTGCCCCTATTTTGATGATGTTCTCATTGCCAGAGAATCCCCAGAAGTGTTGGCCAATATGTTCAGGGCTGTTTTGCAGAGGCTCTGCAATGCAGGCCTCAAATTGAAGAAAAACAAATGTAGTATTGGGATCTCATCAACGGAATTCTTGGGGTTCCTATCGATGCTAATGGAATTCGCCCTGCTGATTCAAAAGTGAAGGCCATCAAAATGGCTCCAAGGCCAAATTCAAAGGGAGAGCTGCAAGCATTTCTGGGCCTCCTAAATTTTTATCACACATTCTTAACTCATAAGGCTGCGATAGCAGAGAACCTCCACAGGCTGCTTGATAAAAAAAGCCCCTTGGAAATGAACTAACATGCACACAAAAAATTCCAGGATCTGAAAGCCCTTCTATCAGAAAAGTCCACTGTAACTCATTAAAGGTAAAGGTAAAGGTTCCCCCGCACATGCGTGCTAGTCGTTTCCGACTCTAGGGGCCGGTGCTCATCTCCGTTTCATAGCCGAAGAGCCAGCGCTTGTCTGAGGACGTCTCCGTGGTCATGTGGCCGGCATGACTAGATGCCAAAGGCGCACGGAACGCTGTTACCTTCCCACCGTAGTGGTCCCTATTTTTCTACTTGCATGTTTACGTGCTTTCGAACTGCTAGGTGGGCAGAAGCTGGGACGAGTAACAGGCGCTCACTCTGCTACGCGGCACTCGGGATTCGACCCACCAAACTGCCGACCTTCCGATCGACAAGTTCAGCGTCCTACATTACATAGAGTCTAAACCTGTATCTCTTGCATGTGATGCATTTCCCTATGGGGTGGGGGCAGTCTTAAGCCACATAGAGAAAAATGGGAAACAGGTTCCTATTGCGTTTTATTCTAGGACTTTATCTTCTGCTGAACACAATTATGCACAGATTGATAAAGAAGCCTTGGCCATAGTGGCTGGAGTTAAGAAATTCCATGATTATTTATATGGCAGGGATTTCACTGTCTACACTGATCACAAACCTATTTTGGGGTTCTTCACAACAGACAAACAAACTCCCCACATACTTTCCCCCAGAGTGCTGAGATGGTCTATATTTTTGTCTGCATACAATTTTAAGTTAATTCATAAACCAGGGAAGGAAATGGGCCATGTGGATGTCCTCAGCAGACTACCACTGCCACTAATGGATCCTGATCCAGTTCCTGCTGCTAACATATTGTCCTTTCAGGACTTACCTGAGTTTCCCCTCCATGCAGGAGATATTGCTGCTGAAACTGCCACAGATAAAATTCTGAGCAGAGTGTTGTCATGGGTATACATGGGTTGGTTGGAAAAAAGTCCAGGCTCTGAATTTCAAAGTTATTTTGTCAGGAGACATGAGTTGTCTGCACACAAGGGCTGCATATTATGGGGCAACAGAGCCATAATTCCCACTTCATTGAGGGACAGAGTCTTGCACTTTTTACATGAAGGCCATCCAGGCATTGTAAGAATGAAAGCCTTAGCTAGAAGCTACCTTTGGTGGCCTGGCCTGGATAAGGCTGTAGAGGATCAAGTTCATGGTTGCTCTATATGCCAGCAATCTAGGCTTGAAATGCCTCAGGCCCCAGTTCATAGGTGGGAAGAAACACATACCCGCTGGTCCCGGATTCACATAGATTACACTGGACCTTTTCAAGGACAGCTTTTCCTGATAGTTGTGGATAGCCATTCAAAATGGCTGGAAGTAGTTCCAGTTCCTAATATGACTACTGCTAGGACCATCCAGGTGCTGAGAAAAATCTTTGCAACACATGGGTTGCCTGACATTTTAGTTTCTAATAATGGGGCTCAAGTCACTGCTACGGAGTTTCAGGCTTTTCTGAGGGCTAACCTCATCAGACATGCTATGTCTGCACCATTTCATCCTTCTTCGAATGGACAAGCTGAACGCATGGTGAGGACAATGAAGGAGGCACTCAAGCGTATCATCACAGGTGACTGGCATCACAGATTGGCAGATGTTTTGCTCTGCCAGCATTCTATGCCCTGCACTGCTACAGGTAAAAGTCCTGCTGAGCTACATTGGGGAAGACGTTTAATTACTAAACTGGACAGGTTGCATCCAGACAGAGTGGCATCAGAAGCCTCTAGGCCAAAACCCCTGAGGGGGCTGCAAATGGGCGATTGGGTTTGGGACAGAAACTATGGGCCAGGGAATTTATGGGTTCCTGCTCAAGTAACCAAGGCATCTGGACCACCTATCTTATGAAGTGGGGTTGGAAGGAGGGCGACTGGTCAGAAGACACATCGACCAACTCAGAAAGAGGTTTCCAGAATAGTCACTAAGTGAGGACAGTGGCATAAGTCCCTCCCGAGATCCTCAAACTGGTACCCAAGCCAGCCCACACCAGAACCACCAGGGTTTTCCCTTCTCAGCAGAAGTTGATTCCAAGGAAGAACCAGGAAGCTCAGAAGTGCAACATGGGACCCCTGACCAGGCGAGCCAGCCAAATCTCAGCAACCGCTGTGCCTACTCTGCAGAACAGACTGACTCTGGGGTGGGCCAACCTGGTGAGGCCAACCAGAGCGTTTCAATCCCCCTGGACAATGGAGCACAAGGGGACATGGGTCTACCCAGCCCACTGGGTAAGCTGGTAGACCACAAAGTGAGGGGAACTCCAAGGCATTCCTCCAGGACACACAAACCTCCAGTATATCTCTCTGACTATATTGTAAAATAAAGTGATGCATAGTGTTGTGACAAGTGTACCACTACCTACAGAAATCGAGGGCATTTTAAAACTGTCTGTACTACTTATAAGCATGTTCACTGCTACATTGTTTAATCTCATTGTAGTCCTTACTGCTTTGGCAAGCCATTTAGCCATTGTATAATCTTATTGTAGTCCCTACTATAATGGCACATCTGTAAAGGTCACGTAATGTCATTCTAGCCACCTTGAATTTATAAGCATTATTACTTATTAATTTGTATTTTTTGTTATTATGTTATTTTGGTTGTTGGGAGTGATTCATAAGTCTTGACTGTTGCCAAGCTTATTAAGGGGATTATAGCCTGATCTTAGGAGGGAGGGGTGCTATGTATTGGGCTTGTGGTACCACACCATGTGCATTGATGGAGAGCTAACAGTTTCCAAGAAACCCAGACAGGCCGTCTCCAGTCCTGCAATTGGTCAGCCCCAGGTGGCAAGCGCGGGTTCAATCCTATTGGCTGCTTCCGTACGGCTAGGCTATATATTGTGGCCGGGTGCGGCCCAAAGTCAAGTAGAGTTCCAGCGAGAATAAAGAATGAGTTTCTCTGTACTGAGCCTTGTGTCTTCCTTCCTGCTCACCAGAGCCCACGACTTAACATCTATCATAACTGAAGCTTTGCCTTTTAAGCCCTTTGTTATCAGCACCAGCAATAGAGAAAGATTCATTGGTGTACAAACAGTACCAGACAGGATGAAAACACTGTTATAGGGGGAGCTCTGCAGCCATTAAAAAGACGGAGCTTAATGCATCTAGGATGAAAACTCTGTGATGCAGATCCATCATTAAGAAGCTAAAAGTAGGTTTGCTTTCTTTGGATTTAACTAATGATTCTCTCCCAAATAACAGAGATAATTGTGCAAAGCTCTACTGATTACTATCTAAATATAATTAGTATTTCTTTCTACTTTAAACTTTGTAGCCTAAGAGGAATTTCCGACTCTCATGGTTTTGAAAGTAGAAGGAATAGAGATTCATGGATTTTCTACTCAGAATAACAGAGTGATGGGGGTGGTCAGAAGCTATAAGTGATAAACTGCTTTGGGCTCATGTACGTACCTATTCCAAAGGAAAGAAACTCTTCTCGTTTAATGAACTTCCCATCCTTATCTAAAAAGTGATTTGGGTTGAATTCTTCAGGTGTCTCCCATTGTTCAGGGTCAAGAAGAACAGAGCGCAGATCTGGCAAAATAATGGTCCCCTGCAAAAATATTCAAACAATATTGATGAAATGTTTGGTTTTAGCTTGTTTTGATAGACCCATATTTATTCATTTCCAAAGCAGTTTCTGAGAGCAGTGGCTCTTCTTAGTATTTCTCACCTTTGGAATGTGGTAACCCTTCATCATAACATCCTTTGTACTTTCCCTGGGAAGCCCAAATAGCAAGACATTTTTGAAACGCTGCATTTCATGAATCACAGCATTGGTGTAGGGCAGCTTCTTCCAATCCTGATAGGAAATTGAAGCCGAAGAACTAAAGGCTTCTTCAATCTCCTTCTGGACTTTCTCTAGAAAAAAACAATAGAAATAGAAGCCTCATTCTCATTATTATGCTTCATTTACTCGTTTCTTTATTCTAATCCTTAACAGAACTTTAGCACATAGAATAGCCTTTAGGGCAGACATGTGAAACGCAAGGCCCGGGGGCCAGATGCGGCCCGCGAAGTGGTTTCATGCAGCCCGCAAAGCCATCCTGGGAACAGGGAGGGAACGGCCCCCTGCCTTGGCCCTGGCCCAGAGACCCTCCTCCTGCCAGAGACCCTCAGATCTGTCCCACTCCTGCCCAGGCCTCCAGAGGCACCCTTGACACAAATGATGTAGACCTGGCCATGCCCACCAAGTAGGCCATACGCACTCTAGCCACGCCCACCCAGTAGGCCACACCCACCCTGGCCATACCCACCTGGCCCCCTGAAGGCAACCGCAATGCTGATGCGGCCCTCAATGAAATTGAGTTTGACACCCCTGCTTTAGGGCATTAAATGTAATCCCATCCTTTTAAAAAAATATTATGAAGGAGAGCAGATTGAAAATGCATTTCCTGGGCTCTGATCATATCCAGTCCAAACAGGTTCAGAATATTCATGCAAGCTGTTGATTCAGCACAAACTCTTTGACATGGCTTCCAGCCCTTCAACCCAGCACAAACTCTTTGACATGGCTTCCAGCCCTTTCAGATTGGCACTGGGCCAGACTCAAGGCCACCTCTCTACTTCCCACCAGATTCATTGGATCATGGTGGCTCACATAGTTAGAATGTTTGGCTGACAATCTGCAAGACCTCGTTTGAGACCTGAGGGCTGCTTCATTGTTGGTGAGCTCCTGACATTTGCTGCAGCTCCTGCTGATCTAGAAGTTTGAAAGCTTGCAAACATGAATAGATAAATAGGTACCACATTGGTGGGGTTATTTAGGGGACATGAAAGGAATCCCTAAAAGAACATTCCCCAGGCAGCATGATGATACTAGTTAATACTTTTAACATTTTGGTACATCCAACAATGATGAACAGTCGGTTGTCCTAGTTGTCCCTCAGTGCTGCAGACAATGGCCCTAGATTGATTCCCCAGCCCTTCACCCCAAATCTGTGGTCAGGGGTCTTCCCTGGTTGGCAGGATGAAAATACAAGACTATTATTATGAAGAATAGATTCAGTTCCTCATTCAATAGCTTAGAATTTAAAATAATTTCTGTATATTATAGAACCTGAGACTGGCCCTTGTTCCCACAGCTCTGATTTCTCTCACCTTGGATGTCAGGATGATTAGTCAAGAGGAGCAATGCCCACATCAGAGTAGCGAAAGTTGTCTCTGTCCCAGCACCAAAAAAATCAAAAATACACTGAACCAGGTTGTCTTCATTGTAGGTAGAGTTGGGGTCATTCCTGCTCTGATGTTTAAAACGGAAAATGAAAATTACAATGTATTCTATGCAAGTTTTCTTTAGTTGTTTTTTTTGTCTGTGGTAATAAGTCATGAGAGTAAATATATTCTGGCTTCTGGTTTGCAATCGTGGTTCTGGTGGACTTTTGAGGAGATCCTTCCCTCCACCGGCCAGGTTTCTCCCGCCAGGGGACCCTGAAGAGGTTTTGAAGTTGCCTTGTAGGGGTGATGAGGATGAAGAGGCACCCGAGTGATTGTGGAAGGGTGACAGCCCTCCCGTTTGATCCAGGGCAGCGCTTTGATCTGATGGGGAAAAGATTGGCCATTTATAGCCCATCATCAAGTTGCTGACATCCGAGGCCAAACTTACTACCAAGCACCTTGAAAGCAATGTGGGAAAATTGGGTGAGATTTTACCTTCTCTCTACCCCAAGTACCTTTCCTGTTAAAAGCATTTTAAGGCCCCCGACCTTCGCTCCTTCCGGCATGATCTAAAAACTTATCTATTCGAACAAGCCGGCCTGGCCTGATGGGTTTGGGTTTTAACATTATTTTAACTAACCTACAACATTGGGCAGAATCATTCAACTTTAAATCTTGTAACCTGTATTCTTATTTTTATTGCCCTGTACACCGCCCTGAGTCCTTCAGGAGAAGGGCGGTATATAAATCAAATAAATAAATAAATAAATAAATTTTGAAAATCTATCCCCTTCTGAGGAGAGAGGGAAGGGAAGTCCATTACCAAACCCTCTACAATGACGGCTCCTGCTTACTCAGGGGAAACAAAGCTTTGAAAAGATTAACTTGGATATCTGTCTTCTGTTTGGAATTAGGGACCCAAAAAGTTCCTATTCTCACTGGAATCTGCTAATTTGCTTTATTTGCAAAAAGAACTAAAACCGGATAAGAATCTAGCCCAGGATCTGAAATACTCTAAATGCTATAGGGGATGTCTTGTGGCAAAGCTCAGTATAGCAGTTTTATTAGCTCTGACAAAGAGACTTGTTCACTTCCCAGATCTGACCTTAGTATTATCTTTGAGAGAGTTTATTTTGAGAGAGCAGGTGGGTAATGAAATTGGTAGGAACAGTGGAAGTGAACGCTTACTGACTCTTGCTTAATAGATAGCCTTCACTAGAAAGACCGTCTCTAACTATGTCAGAAATGGAGGAGGATCAACAAAAGATCTCAGATATGCTAAGACTTATACTTGAAATCATCTTGGCAAACACTGAAAAACTCAAAGCTAATTTGAAAGACAAAGGTGCCAGCTTACCTCCAGAAAGCGAAATCCTGATTGCAGCTAGAAAATGATTAACTCAAAAAACAACAGGAGTGGAACAAGTGGATACCAAGACAGAGGGATTTACAGAACAACAAGCACAGTCTACTAAAAATCCAGTCAATGAAACAATAACTCCAAAACTGGAAATGACCTTCTATGCAAACCAGAAGAAATTTGAGGGGGAAAAAGACCAGATCAAATTGAAGACAACTCTATCAGAACAAACACGGGGATCTGGGATATCAGGGCGACAGCCTAATGATTATAAATGGGCCAGATTTTTCAGAAAATTGGCAATGAGATGGTCTCCGTTAATTCAAATAATACATACAAGAATCAAGGGAGATCTGATGATTTAAAAACATTGGTATGGAAGCCTGGTTGGCAAAAGAAGAAAGCTAGAATTGGGATGAAAAACTGGGGCCTTTTGATTTATTAGAGAGGACCCTACACTGTCAGCTACTGGGCTAAAGGGAAATTTTGAGACAAAGGGAAATTTGATTACTAGATTTAAAATAGTTGGAAAATAGCAAAAAATAAGTGATTAATCTGCTTAATATTGAAGATTTAGATATACAAGGGAAATGTAAACTAACTATCAGAAAATAGGTATGAATTATTGACTGGATGATGGATTTGAGCTAATAAAGGACACTGTTATCAAGGTGGTGATGTATTAGGGTGGGAAGTAGAAAATGTTTATGGAATAAAATAAGAATATAGTTAAGTAACTAATATGTGTATTTTAGATATTATAAATTTTATGAAATGAGATAAAGGAAATTTAGGTTACCTGAAAGTTAAATACTATGGATATTAAAGATCATACTGGAAATATGCAATTAAAAATTAAAATTAGGTAAAATTTAATAAGAGGACATTGATTGTTCATCGAGATTTATTAAGATATGTATAAACAAAAAAATGTATTTAGAATTGCGATAATGAAGTTTATACTAAGTTTTGATACAATTAGAAATTATTTAGCTTAAATATGAAATAGCAAATGTTAAGGGAAAAGGAGAAGAAATATTTGATGTTGTAACCTGAGATACCTAGCAAAGATTGTATTACTGAACTATTGTTCAACCCAATTACCACATTGCCTTCTAAACGCTGATGATACCCAGCTTTTTCTTTCGACCCCAAACCACCCCAGTGATGCCCTCAACGTGATGTCCCGTTGCCTGGAGGCGGTTCGGGTCTGGATGGGGAGGAACAGACTTCAACTCAACCCCGACAAGACTGAGTGGCTTTGCATACCTTCATCCCGGGTCTACTCGGATATTCCATCTCTTTCTATGGGGGGTGATCTATTACCCCCGTAGATAGGGCTCGCAACTTGGGAGTCCTCCTAGATTCACGGCTCACCTTGGAAGATCACATAGTGGCTGTGACTAGGGGGGCTTTCACCCAGGTTCGCCTGGTGCGCCAGTTGCGGCCCTATCTAAGCCGGGATGATTTATGCACGGTCACTCATGCACTCGTGACCTCTCGTCTAGACTACTGCAACGCTCTCTACATGGGGCTTCCCTTGAGGACCACCCGGAGGCTCCAGCTGGTACAGAATGCAGCCGCGAGAGTTGTGTTGGGAGTCTCCCGATACTCCCATGTTACACCTCTGCTCCGTGCGCTGCATTGGTTACCAGTTGTCTTCCAGGTGAGATTCAAGGTACTAGTAATGGTGTTTAAAGCCCTACATGGCAGGGGTCCGGAGTACCTTAGGGAACACCTGCTGCCGGCATCAACTTCCCTCCGCCCTGTGCGTTCCCACAGAGAGGGCCTCCTCAGGGTGCCACCGGTCAGAGAATGTAGATTGGTGGCCCCCAGGGGGAGATCCTTCTCTGTGGGCGCCCCAGAACTATGGAACCAGTTACCAGTTGAGCTCCGGACGGCGCCCGATCTTCGCTCCTTTCGCCGCGATCTAAAAACATACTTGTTCGAACAAGCCGGCCTGGCCTGAGGGGGGATTGGTGGGGTTTTTATTGTCATTTTATTGGGGTTTTTATTATGTATTAATTGTTTTTTAGTGGGCATGTATTTAGTTACTTTTTAACTTTTGTAACTCTGTGTTTTTATTCTTGCCCTGTACACCGCCCTGAGTCCTTCGGGAGAAGGGCGGTATAGAAATATTAATAAATTAAATTAAATTAAAATTAAATTAAATACTTATATGTAAAACTGGAAAATATCTTTAAAAAAAGAATAAATATATTCCTAGTAGTTACTGTATATTGGAAAATCAATGCATGAGAGTAAAAAGTACAGTGGCAGGTTCACATTGAGTAAGACACTATATTGAAGTAGCCAAGATCCAAGAGAGATTTGGCTTTGGAAGAACTTGAATTCATTTCCTTTTATTTTATTATTAGTTACCTCAGTAAATGCTTGCATGCGGAACGGTGATTAATGTCTACCTACTAGAGCGATCACAAAACATCACAAGCACATAGTTATAGTTAATGGGGGACTAACAGAGACTTTTAGAATTGAAAAAGGTACAAGGCAGGGCTGCCCCCTATCACCATCATTGTTTGTTTTAACATTAGAGATTTTACTAATTAAAATTCGAGAGTCCTCTTTGATAAAGGGAATTAAAATAAAACAGAATGATTATAGACTGAGAGCTTTTGCTGATGACTTGGTTGTGACAGTATCCCAACCGCTACAGTCGGTTGTAGACTTGATGGAAATTATAACTCAGTATGGCAAGGTTTCTGGGTTTAAGGTGAACAGTAATAAAACTAAGATATTATCCAAGAATTTATCTACGAGTGAAAGGGATATGTTATCTAACTTAACAGGTTTTGAAATAGTGAAGAAGGTTAAATATCTAGGAGTGCATATTGCAGCCTCAAATGTAAAATTGTATAAGAATAATTATGAAACACTATGGTTGAAGGTACAAAGGGACTTAAATAATTGGAAAAAATTACAATTATCACTACTGGGAAGAATTGCAGTTGTTAAAATGAATGTTCTACCAAAGTTCCTCTTTCTGTTTCAGATGATACCTATACTGAAAAAGGATGCCAACCTTGATCAATGGCAGAAGGGTATTAACAAATTTATCTGGGCGGGGAAAAAACCAAGAGTTAAATTCAAGATTTTACAGGATGCCAGGGAAAGAGGGGGACTCAAGGCACCGAATTTGAAATTGTACTATGATGCGGCTGCTTTGACCTGGGTTAGTGATTGGCTTAATTTAACTAACAAGAGAATACTTCATCTTGAGGGACGGGATTTGGTATATGGATGGCATGCATACTTGCTTTATGATAAGAAGGTAGACAGGGCTTTTAAATCCCATATTCTTAGAAGTGCTTTACTGCGTGTCTGGAAAAAGTACTATAATAAGTTAAATTATAAAATACCGATTTGGGGAATTCCTGGACACGCGATAGAGGGTGTATCTATGGGAGTGAGTATGGATATGGTTTCTTATAAGGAACTACTCAAATTGCAAGGGAATGATTGGCAACTTAAATCAGCAGAGGAGTTAAGACAAGAAAACATAAATTACTCTTGGTTTCAATATACCCAATTGAAAGCTAGGTGGAAGTCAGATCAAAAGGTTGGTATCACAATTACAGATCAAAATTTAGTAAAGCAAATTAGAGATTCAAAATGTGCACATATAAAGAGGATATATAATGCTTTAATTGAATTGGATTCGGAAACGGAATTGGTTAAAGATTGCATGATAAAGTGGGCACAAAATATTCAGGAACCAATCTTGTTGGACACCTGGGAGATAATTTGGGTTAGAAATGTTAAATTTACCCAGGCTCAAAATTTAAGAGAAAATTTTTACAAAATGTTTTATAGATGGCATCTGGATCCCAAGAAGTTGTCCAACATGTATCCTAATCTGCAGTCTAAGTGTTGGAGGTGTGGTAGCTTAGAAGCTACCTATTTCCACATGTGGTGGACTTGTAGAAACATAAAAGCCTTCTGGATTAAAATTTGGTGGAACATTCAAAAGATTTTTAAGAGGAAGATAAAGTTTTCCCCACAATTGTTCTTACTGGGTATTGTTGTAAATTGTGATGTCAAAGAGACTAATCTGATGTTGAATATGATAACGGCAGCACGGTTACTGGTGGGACAATATTGGAAGAAGGACAATCTGCCCACGGTAGAAGAATGGGTGTTTAAAGTTTCTAATCTTGCAGAAATGTCCAAGATTTCTGCTTATTTAAAGGATCACTCACAGGAGAGATATATTTCAGTTTGGAGGAGATGGATAAATTATATTGAAAACAAATATGGGACCAAAAAGTTCCATTTAGCTTATGAGTAGAATTTAGTGGGATATTGTTATTGTTAGTAGTTATGCTAAGAGAGAGTTAAAGCGCAGTACGAATTTGGTTGATTGTATATTGTGTAAATTTTTATTTAGAATATGATTGTTGTAACTATAATCCTGTATTTAGCTCTGGGAAGTGGGGGGGGGGAAGTGGGGGGGTTGGGGTGGGAGGGATTTGGGGATATATTGTAAAATATTGTAAAACTCTTTAATTAAAAAAAAAACATCACAAGCAGGAGTATCTGCATGCATTGTAATTTAAAGTTATGCCCAAAGTTGATGTATATGACTGACATCACTACCAGTTTTTATGGCTACTATGCCACACTATGACAATTCATGCAACTTACAACCATTCATTTGGTGATCATTCAAAGTTTCAACAGCAGAGAAAAACATGACTTATGACCAGTTTTCATACCATTGTAGCATCCCCATGGTCACATGAACAAAATTCAGGGGCTTGGCAACAGGCATGTATTAATGACAGTTGCACTATCCTGGGGTCATGCTATCATCATTTGTAACCTTCCTAGCTGGCTTCTGACAAACAAAGTCAATGGAGAAGCCAGATTCACTTAATGATCCCATGATTGACTTAACAACTGTAGCAAGGAAGGTTATAAAAGGGGGTAGAATTAACTGCCTTGCTTAGCAATAGAAATTTTGGGACTGGTTGTACATCAGATAGTACCTGTACTGGATTCTTGTGAGACCTCAATAACCTTTCACCAAACCAGTGTAATGTCATGAAGAATTATGGGACAAATGAGACAATCCAGTCCACCTGCCTATTGATTGAGAAGCATCTTATGAAACAAAACACCAGAGATATGGCAATCACTGAGATAGAGAAGCGTTTGAGCAAGTACCACATGACTTATTCCTTTCCCAACCACAAATGGGCCAATCTCTCACCATCGCTCTTTATAATTAGTGTGGACACTGTAACCAGAAACCTATAATTATAACACCCATGGATGCTACTATGTACTGACAATAGCATGATAGACAGTGAAAGATGAACTGATGAATTGAACCACCCTTGAACCATTAGTACACTCAGGACTGATGCTATCAAATTGTAAATAAAGTGACCAAGGGCAACGTAACTTCAAATTGATAAAAGTTGTTCTTAAAAAAAATCAATCTTTTTCTGAAAACAATGGAGAGAAGGACATTTATTCCTTGTTTCAACTCTTCTACATTTTTACTTGTGTTCAAATCTGTGAAAATATCTGAGCTTTTCCAACCATTTCAGGGTAAAGTATTCGTTTAAGTATGACTCAATCAAAAGACCTTACCTTGTTAATTCTTTTTCTTCTTAATTGAACTTCTTTATAAAAAGGGGAAAGGAGTGGTAGGCAAACATTACAGGATGATAAACAGAAACATTTCTAACTTTCCCAAGGAACCTCCCATGTATAACAAGAGTCTAATATTGCAGAGGTACAATATAGTCCTTATTTAGAAGCAATCAGAAGTTAGAATGGGCAAAATTCAGAATGGGACTTGAATGAAAAAGAAATAACTTCAAGGAAAACAATACCAGTATCTCTTCTTCTTTACTTATAGCCAGGAAAGTAATAATTCCTTGCCCATGTATTGAACTACAATAAACCCATACCTTCTCCATCTGAAGAAGATAGTGATCAATGAAATCTTGTGGCTCATGCAGACACCTTGATTCCTTGTGTTTCTGTACTTCTTGCTTTGCAAAGGAATTGATCACCTCTACTGAAGCCAAGAGATCCTGGTGAGGGCCCGGGAGATAGGTCATTAAACGTGGGAACACTACAAACATCTAATAGAAATGGAAAAGGAAACGTTTATTTATTTATTTCCTACTGCAACTAAAGAAGACTCTCAGCAGTTTACAGTAATAGACAGCACTTAATAACCAAAGAAAACATTGCAAGCACATTAAAACATGGAAAACTTTACATGGTGTCAGGTCCCAAAAGTCCTCCAAAAAAGCTGTTTCCAAATTCTTCCAGAAAAGAATCGTGTTAAAAGTGACTCCCGGGTGGCAAGGCTCCGTTGATGGCGGCTGTTCCAGCCATCAGCCCCGTTGTTTTCCATTGGAGCCGCTAAAACAGCGGCTCGGAAACCCTCTCCTTGGGAGAAGAGGGGGGTGAGCATTCAGGTAGGGGTAGAGCTCCCCTAGACCCACAGAGTTTAAATTCTGGGGGTTGAAGGATGAGAGCCCCCCTGAAGCCTGAACTTACTCCGGATTCGGGGACTCCTCTGCTCCAAGGTTTTGGAGCGGAGCAGGACGCTGCAACCATCCCTGCAATCAACAATTAACTTTGAATTACCTGGATGCAGGCAGAGCTGTGCAGGAGAATATTGGAACAGCAAGTATTCGAACTTTAACTCTGGTTTATTTTGAAAGAAAAAGTTGCAAGCGGTGTGGAAAGTGAAAGTGTGCAATAGAAATTAACTGGGTGCTAAGATGGCTTCTAAACCAACTAAAGTT
Organism: Vipera latastei; assembly: GCA_024294585.1. Lineage (NCBI taxonomy): Eukaryota > Metazoa > Chordata > Lepidosauria > Squamata > Viperidae > Vipera > Vipera latastei. The sequence continues at coordinate 7,031,223 of CM044358.1, forward strand.
CCTAGAAGTGCTGGTGCTTCTCCAGTTTAGCATTCTTTGTTACAGGCTTTGATGCCTCCTCCTGCGGCACCCGCACCCGCATTAACAATAAAAGATTTACAAGATGCTTTACAAGATGCTTTAAAAATACAATCCCAGCAAATAGCTGAACTTATTGAGGAGAAGAATACTGAAATAAGAGCAGACATTTTAGCTGCATTTCAAGGGCTTGCAGTCTGTATTGAGGGTCTGGATGATCGTATGGAAGAGCTGAATCAAAATAATTTGAGATTGGATGCTAAAATGTTGGAAGCTGAAAATGTGATGGAGAAGATTGATGATGATGTAGTTGTGATACAATATAGAGATATGGAGTTTGCTGTGAGGATTAGAGGATTGAAGGAAGACCCAAAGGAAAACTTGAAAGAGTTATTGGCACAAGCCCTCGAACCGGTTTTGGAGCCTCAAGCAGAAGATATTATGAGGGATATAGACAAAATATTTCAGGTTAACTCTTGGATTGCTAGACAAAGAAAATTACCTAGAGATGTGGTGGTTTACTTTACAAAGAGATCAATCAGAAATGTGATTATCCAAGCCTTTTATAACAATAGATTTAAAATTGCTGAGCAAGAAGTTTTGATTCTGAAAGAGATTCCTCCAAGAATTTTAAGGAGAAGAAAAGAATTTGCTTTTTTGGCAGAGGAATTAAAGAAATGGCAGCTTCAGTTTAGATGGGAGATTCCAGTAGGCTTGGTGGTGAATTATGCTGGCACAAGATATCATCTTAATACAGTTTTGAAGGCACGCGATTTTTATTCTAACATATTGAAGGCAGGTTCTCCACCATCTTCAGAATTTAAAGAAAGGAAGGACAAAGGAGAGCGTCAGATTCCAGTGGAGAGTATACAAGGAGCTGAAGGAGTTACTTTGCAGAAGGATAAAGAATCTCAGCAAATTTCAGAAGTTGAGCAGTCCCAGACGTCATCAGAAGAGGTTAGAGAATAAAGAATGACATGGGCTGCAATTAAATGAATGAGACAAGAAAAAGAGCAACAGAAAGCTACAGTTACATCTCAAGAACCTACTTATAGTGAAGCAGTGGGAGGAGCGAAACCGAAGAGGCAGGTGCAGGTGGTTTTGCAAGAGGCACTCCGAAAGATTCAGGTCGCAAAAGATGGCGACAAAGTTTCTAACCTGGAACGTTAATGGATTAAATTCCCCACACAAGAGAAAGAAAGTATTTCAGTATTTGAAACAATTTAAAAATGATGTTATTTGTTTACAGGAAATGCATATTCAAGCAGCTGATCAAAAATATTTGATAAACTTTAGATTGGGTACACAGTTTAATGCGTCTGCTCCAGATAAGAAAAATGGAGTAGTTATTTACGTGAAGAAGAATTTAACAGCTAATTTAATTGAAACAGACAAACAGAAGATATGTTATAATTGAATTGTTAATAGAAGGCAAGAAAATACTTTTGGTTGGATTATATGCTCCTAATCAACAGCAAGGAGAATTTTATAAACTTTTACATAGCAAGATAATTCAATGGGATTATAAATCGTGTATTTTGATGGGAGATTGGAATGGTGTCCTGGATGTACAAAAAGACAAAAAAGGTCTTTTTAGAAGTATACCAAATCATGCTAGATTGCCTAAATCTTTTTTTGAGATGAAAGATGACTTGGAATTGAGAGATGTTTGGAGAGAAAGAAATTTGGAAGAAAAAGATTTTACCTTTTTTTCCAATAGACATCAATCTTTTTCTAGGATCGATTTTGTATTAATTACTAATGATTTTTTTTCTAGGATTAAGAAGATTAAGATATGTCCAAGAACTCTATCAGATCATAGTCCAGTATGGCTGGAACTGGAAAAAGAGAGTGGAGAGAGGAGGTCTTGGAGACTGAATGAAAATTTGTTCAGATATCAAGAAAATGTGGAAGAATGTAAAAAAAAGATGAAAGAATTTTTTAATATAAATATGCACAAGGGTACTTCTATTGAAATGGTTTGGGATGCAAGTAAAGCTTATATGAGAGGAGTGTTAATATATTTGAATAATAAACATAGGCGTAAACTGGAATATAAGCGAAAAGAGTTAGAGGAGAAAATTAAGAGGAAAGAGAAGGCTCTAATTTTGAATCCATCTGATAAAAAGATTAAAGAAGCAATTACTTTGTTAAGAGGTCAGTTTAATATGTTCATGGCAGATCAAGTGGCAACCAATTTACAGTATGTTAAACATAATACTTTTTCTAATGCTAATAAGCCAGGTAGATGGTTAGCTTACTTGTTAAGAAAGAAACAAAGGTCACGTAATATAGATAGAATACAAGGGTAAAGAGGTGTTTCAGCAGAATCTTATTAAAAAGACTTTTGTTGAATTTTACTCTAAGTTATATGTTAGGGATAAGATTCAATATGTAGATATAGATAGATATCTACAAGAAGTGAATATCCCTGTTCTTACACAAGAGCAAAGGGAAGGGATGAATCAACTGATAAATGATGAAGAAATCATTTTAGCAATTAAACAATTAAAGGTGGGGAAAGCACCAGGAACAGATGGCTTGACTGCCATTTACTATAAAGACTTACAGTTAGAAATGGTGGGACCTTTAAAAGAATTATTTAGAACAATTCAATCTGGAGGAGAAGTGCCTCCATCGTGGAAAACAGCTTTTATATCACTGATTCTGAAGGAAGATCAAGATCTCACCCAAACCAAAAATTACAGGCCAATATCGCTTTTAAATACTGATTATAAGATATTTGCAAAAGATTAGCAAATAGTGTTAAGGAATTTGTTGTGCAGAGGTCTCCTTGTGCTACCAAGGAGTTGCACAGACAAGGAAGGGTACTGAGAGCAGCAAAAGTCACACAAGAGTACACTGAGTTGTAAAAGCAAAAAGTAGTTTACTTGAAGGTGGTGTAAAAACAAAAATGCACAATCAAAAATAAACAGTCCAGGTCATACACAAGAGCAACGGTCCAAGATGTAATCCAAAATACAAAGTCTTCTTACCAGTCCAGAGGTCAATACACAGTTCAGGTAACAGAGCAAAAACAGTAATAGTAGAGAGCAGTGAATTCAGAGAGAGAGAGAAGCTATGTTACTAGCTCCTTCTTATGGCCATGAGAACACTTACACACCCATTGGCCAATTAACAACTTAAAGACATAGCATTATGGTTAATATATTTTCAACCCAACATTGTAGGCTAACACCATATGCCTAACATTCTCCCCTTTGGGTAGAATAATATATAACCCTTACAATCTTATGCACATTCTTTCACAATTAGCATTGTGTTTCACAGCACTTTGTACCTTCGTAAAATGGTCTGCAATATTTACATCAGATGGGCAATACTCTAGCTGTATTAATTTATCTTTGACACATTGTCTGACATTTAAATAACGAAGATCAGTATGTTTAGATCTTGTTCTTACTGCAGCATTATTTGCCATCTTTATCGCAGCTTGATTTTCCTCATATACAATAAATGGATTATTTACATTTAAACCCATATCTAACAATAATTGTTTGTACACTAGCAGTTCTGTACATAACACTGATAGACATGAAAATTCAGCCTCCATTGTAGATAAGCTTATGTGTTTTTGCCTAATGGACTTCCATCCATTCAAAGAATCACCCAACATTATAGCCAACCCTGAAGTAGATTTACGAGTGCTTGTATCAGAGGCAAAACTCGCATCTGCATATGCAGTGAGGATTAACTCACGATTTGGCTCTAAATATAACGAGTAGTGAATAGTCTGCTTCAAATACCTTAATACTCGTTTAGCTGATTGCCAGTGTCTAACAGTTGGATTATTGTTGTACCTAGCCAATTGGTTTACACAGTAAGAAATATCAGGTCTAGTCCAATTACTAAGATACATAAAGCTTCCTATCAAAGATTGGTACATAGTCTTATCAAATACAGGACTCTCAGCATTAGTGTCCTTAAAATCCATAGCCATCGGAGTTTTTGCTGGTTTACACATTTCCATATTGTATCTCTTTAATAACTGAGATATTTTACTGGCTTGCGACACCTTAAAACCCCTATTCGTTTTCACAATATCTAACCCCAAATATTTATTTATTTATTTAATTGAATTTTTATACCGCCCTTCTCCCGAAGGACTCAGGGCGGTATAAATAGTGGCTTATTTCTCCAAGATTTCTAATTGTGAATTTATTTTGCAATCTTGAAATGATAGTTTGTGCTTCTAACTCAGTTTTTGTTATTATTGCAATATCATCTGTGAATAATAAAAGAAAAGATAATGCTCCATTGTGTTCTCTTCTAAACAAACAAGGATCAGCATTACTGGCTACAAAACCTAATGCACTTAACTCATTAACTATACATTTATTCCACTCATAGCCTGATTGTTTCAATCCATAGAGGCTTTTCTTTAATTCCCAACAATCATGGTCTCTATCATTGGTCAATCCTGGTGGTATTCTTAAATAAATAGTATGTTGCAATGGAGCATGTAAATATGCAGTTTCAACATCTACATGGTTAACCATATATTGGTTTTTAGCTGCCCATACTAAAGCTGCTCTTAAAGTAGTTGCCCTCAGACTGGGTGCAAACACCTCGTCATAATCCTCAGTAGTTTGGGCAAAACCTTGTGCAACCAAACATGCCTTATGAGTTACGGTCCCATCTACACCCTTCTTTATTTTATATATCCATTTACAACCTATAGCTTGCTCACCAGGTGGCAGTTTTGCTTTCTCATAGACCTTAAGATCCTGCAAAGACTTCAACTCCCTGTTCATTGCAGCTTTCCATGATGCCTGTTCCTTTTCAGGATACATCCTGATCTCATCATAGTTAGAAGGTACTGAACTAACTTGACATATTATACTAGCTTCATAGCGATCAGGTGGACGTCTGATGCGTGTTGAACGCCAAGGAATTACAGGGCTTTGAATTTCTGACTCCTTTCCTTCCTCTGATTCATCCTTTATCTCCCCTATCTCCTCTTCATCTTTTATATTTACAGGAGATGTATTATCATTACTAGTTACGTTATCAGAGGAGTCCTCAAACACTAGAGGATCAGTATTAACAGTTTCTTGCTCTAACCTATCCCAACCAACGTGCTCAAGGAATTTGGCACTTGCACTATTATATACATTAGTTGTGCCTCGTTCCCGGAAACGATAGGATCTGTGATTAGCTTCGTAACCTACGGAGTATAATTGCCTAGCCCTATGTTGGCCTTTACTCCTGAGTTGTGCAGGAATGTGGACCCAAGCTGGGGTGCCAAACGTGTGCAGATAATCAAGGTTTGGTTTTCTACCACGCCATATTGTGTATGGTATTTTACCAGTAGAAGTATTAACAACTATATTCAGAACATGGTTTGCACATTTTGCTGCCTCCCCCCACAGTCTATCTGTTAAGCCAGAATCTTTTAACATGGTTCTCATCATGGCTTGTAATGTTTGCCCACGTCTCTCAACAAATGCATTATGTTGAGGCCTATAAGGAGCTGAACGTTTATGCTCAATGCCAGCTGATTGTAGCATATCAACAAAGCGCTTGTTTGTAAATTCAGTGCCATTATCAGTAATTATGCACTGAACCTTTCTCTTTGTTTTCCTCTCGACGAATTTGAGCCAGTTTGCAAATTGTTGGAAAGTATCTGCTTTTGACTTAAGCAGATAACAAAATCCATATTGAGAGTAATGATCCAATATATTTAAAATATAGCATGATCCTCCTAAACTTGGTTTCATGGGTCCAATTAAATCTGCAAACACAACTTCCAAAGGAACAGTTGTTTTGAAGCCATTTAACCTGTTTGCAGGAGTTGCCTGACTCTTTTCCTGATTACAGGCATTGCAATTCAAATACTTACTACATGGCATCAGTTTAATTCCTTCTACTAACTCAACTGTTTTACGTAGTGAGTTAAAGTTTACATGCCCTAACCGCCTATGCAATAAATGTATACATTCATCATGTGGCTTCTTGTTTTCACATATTGAATTAGCTTTTACTGTACTAACCTGGTTACTTGTGAGAACAAATAAACCATTTTTCAAATTAGCAGTTACACAGGTTCCATTCCTTTCAATAGTGCATTGTTCCCCTCTGAATGTTACCACAAACCCAACTTTAACCAATTCCCTTACAGATAACAGGTTGAATCTTAACTTAGGTATATATAACATAGATAACTGTTCATCAATGCATGGACAATAGGAATTACCTTCACCAGAGGCCTTCATCTTCCAACCGTTTGCCAGTGAAACATATTGATTGCTGTTTTTCATATTAATAAACCTCTCTTTCACTTTAGTGATACATTGTGAAGCCCCACTATCAACAACCCACAATTCATTATTTCTGGATGTTGGTTCACCAGAAACAGCCAAACCAATGCCCTTCTTAGCCTTCCCACTGCTATTTACATTCTGTTTTTTACCCTTCCTACAGAATTTGGCTATATGCCCTCTAGCCCCACAAGAATAACATTTCTTGACGTTGTAAGCAGTGGTGAATGGCTGCTCCTCTTGTAGCTGTGTCTCTCTCAGCTGGTCTCTGTCACGCCTCCTTCTGGACTCTTCTAGCAGTCTCCCAGTAATGTTAGTCAATGTCAGTTCCTCTCTGGTCAGGACTTCCAAAGAAGAAACATACTCGTCATAACTTTCATCCAAAGATGACAGAATAATGTAGACCTGATGCAACTCTGAAAAAATCAGCTCCTTTTCATGAAGCTCTTGAAAAGTTGCCTTCATGTAGTTTAAATGGGTCAGCATATCTCCATTCTTCTGCAGACGAGCCCTAAACAGCTTATGTGTAAGGTGTATATGTGCTCCCACACTGTCACGAACATAAAGCCTTCGCAAAACAGCCCAACACCTAGCAGCAGACTCCTCAACACGAATATGGACAAGCTGCTGGTCATTCAGTGTTAGTCCAATAATGCAAAGAGCTTTCTCATTGTTTCTTTTAAAGTCATCTATCTTCTTTGCATCCTCTTCGTTATTTGCATCCCAAGCAGTAGTATCTGGTGGGTTATTTACAACAGTCCATAGTCCTTCCTTGCGCAAAAGCAAGCAGCATTTTGTGGACCAGGAAACATAGTTTGTCCCATCCAACTGGGTTATCCAGGAGATGCCTGACAACAGTTCTTGTGCCATTTTACACCAAATAGCTAAAACAAACTCAGCTAGGAATACTGTGTGTACTAACTCTCAGTACAGGCCTGGGCCCATAACCAGTGTTAAGGAATTTGTTGTGCAGAGGTCTCCTTGTGCTACCAAGGAGTTGCACAGACAAGGAAGGGTACTGAGAGCAGCAAAAGTCACACAAGAGTACACTGAGTTGTAAAAGCAAAAAGTAGTTTACTTGAAGGTGGTATAAAAACAAAAATGCACAATCAAAAATAAACAGTCCAGGCCATACACAATAGCAACGGTCCAAGATGTAATCCAAAATACAAAGTCTTCTTACCAGTCCAGAGGTCAATACACAGTTCAGGTAACAGAGCAAAAACAGTAATAGTAGAGAGCAGTGAATTCAGAGAGAGAGAGAAGCTACGTTACTAGCTCCCTCTTATGGCCATGAGAACACTTACACACCCATTGGCCAATTAACAACTTAAAGACATAGCATTATGGTTAATATATTTTCAACCCAACATTGTAGGTTAACACCATATGCCTAACATAGATTAATGAAGGTAATGCAGCAAATGATTCATAGTGACCAAACAGGATTTACAAGTGGTAGACAAATGAAGAATAATGTGAGACATATTGTAGATTTATTGGAATGTTTGGAAAGAAATAACCAGGTCTCTGCAGCGCTGATTTTTTTGGATGCTGAAAAAGCTTTTGATCAATTGGACTGGCAATTTTTATTTAAGGTACTGGAGAAAATGGAGTTTGGGCATAATTTTTTACAACCTATTAGGGCAATATATCAGAAGCAAACAGGTCAAATAATAATTAATGGTAGTTTGACAGAAACATGTAATATTGAAAAGGGTACAAGACAGGGGTGTCTGTTGTCACCTTTTTTGTTTGTTTTAACATTGGAAATATTATTGATTAAGATACGAGACTCAAATAAAATTAAGGGAATTAAAATAAGAGATCAAGATTATAGATTGAGAGCATTTGTGGATGACTTGGTTATTACATTAAGTCAACCGACTTACTCAGTTGTAGACTTGATGGAGATAATATTGTTATATGGAAAAGTTTCTGGATTTAAGAAACTAAAATTTTGTCTAAAAATATGACTACAGAACAAAAGGTTGTTTTAGAAGAGCTAACTGGATTTGAAATAGTTAAAAAGATTAAATATTTGGGGGTATATCTTTCAGCTTCAAATGTAAAATTATATAAAAATAATTATGAATTGTTATGGTTAAAAATACAAAAAGAGTTAGATAGTTGAAAAAAATTACAATTATCTTTACTGGGAAGAATTGCAGCAGTAAAAATGAATGTTTTGCCAAAATTTTTATTTTTGTTTCAAATGATACCTATACTTAAAAAAGATTCAAACTTGGAGGAATGGCAGAAAGGTATTAATAAATTTGTTTGGGCAGGGAAAAGACCAAGAGTTAAATTTAAGATAATGCAAGATGTACGTGAGAGAGGTGGTCTTAAAATGCCCAATTTTAAATTATATTATGAGGCTGCTGCTTTATCATCAATTAGTGATTGGTTTAATTTAACACAAGGGAGATTATTGAATGTTGAGGGTTATGATTTGTTATTTGGTTGGCATGCATATTTATTGTATGACAAGGAGGTGGATAATGTTTTTAAGACACATATATTAAGGTATGCTCTGTTGCGAGTTTGGAAAAAATATTGACATAAGTTAAATTATAAAATACCAATTTGGGCAATACCTAAACATGCAATAGAAAATATAATTGTGGGATTTAAACATGATGTGATTACATACAAAGTAATTCTTAGGATGGAAAGGAATGTATGGCAATTAAAGCCATATAATATTTTAAAGAAAGGAAAATAGTACAAACTTGGTTCCAGTATGGGCAGCTACAAGCTAGATGGAAAGAAGATCAGAAAGTTGGTATTTCGACAACTGATGGAAATTTGGTAAAACAAATTAGAGATCAAGGTCAAGCACATATAAGAAGGATATATAATGCATTGATAGAAATAGACTCAGAAACGGAACTTGTTAAAGATTGTATGATAAAGTGGGCCCAGAATTTTCAGGAGGTTATTACAATGGATACTTGGGAAAAGATATGGGTCAGAAATGTAAAATTTACACAGGCTCAAAATTTAAGAGAGAATTTTTATAAAATGTTTTATAGATGGCATTTAGATCCTAAAAAATAAGCAAGTATGTATCCGAACTGCCAGCCTAAATGTTGGAGGTGTGGTTGTGAGGATGCAACGTATTATCATATATGGTGGACTTGTAAAAAGTCAGAGCTTTTTGGATTAAAATTTGGTGGAACATGCAGAAGATATTTAAGAAAAAGATAAGGTTTTCTCCACAGTTATTTCTGTTGGGTATTATTACAGATTGTACTGTCATATATACTAAATTTATGTTGAATTTAATTACGGCAGCAAGACTTTTAGTAGCGCAATATTGGAAGAAAGAGGAACTGCCTACTATAGAAGAGTGAAATTTTCAAACCTGGCGGAAATGGCAAAGATTTCAGCATATTTGAAAGAACAATCACAACAGAGATATATTGTGGAATGGAGAAAATGGATTGAATATATTCAGAATAAATACGGGACTAAAAAGTTTCATTTAGCATTTGAATAAATATAAGTTTTATATGATGTATTATTAGTTATTCATTATTGGTTAGTAATTTAGTTATGTTTAAGGGGAGTTAAAGTGCGATAGAATTTAATATGTCTTTTTTTAGTTATTTAGCATATTTTAGCTTAAGTTTGTAAAGTTAATACCCTGTATTCAGCTCTGGGAAGTCCGGGGGGGAGGGGAAGGGAGGGCAAGGGGGGGGGGGGAGGGGAGGGGGAGGGAGGGAGTTTATGTTTTTAAAAATGTATTTAAAACTTTTCAATAAGAAGAATCGTGTTAGAAGTAGATAGATTATTTTAGAGCTAATATAAAATTCTCTTATTCTCTCATTCTCTCCAGGAGCCTTTGTAATTATGGTAACCTATGGCTAACTGATTTAATAAATTAAACCAACTGGATTCACATGTGTAGGAATAAGCCAGAGAAAGAAATATTTTTGGAAATATTAAATAGGCAAAATATATGTCCCCAAAGGGTCTTAAAGGCAGAAAAGCAAGCCCACTTTATCTTAATAGCCCCAAGCAGAAACTCAACAGAAACCAGCTTTTAGAAATGCAGATGTAATAATCCATTCAGGAAGGTTGGAGCCAGGAATCTAGAAGCTGATGAGACTAAGAAGACAGACCCCTAAAATCTACATATCCAACCAAAACTCTAAAAGACATGACCTTTGGTGACATAATAGGATCAACCCACCATCAGAATACCAAAAGGACACACTGAGACTCAGGTCAAAGTATATGACACAGGAATTACAAAGCCTCAAACAGGAACAGGGAAGGGCCTCAAAAGCCCAAAAAGGTATAAAAACCCACCACTCCCAGCTACATGTGGTCATCTTTCCCAGAGCCATCTTTCTGCCTGGCTCTCCTCTTCAATAAACAACAACCTTCTTTCTAAAGCAGTCACCATTTTGTTTATTCCCGGCTTGGACTGGACCCTAATGAAGACTTTTCTTGAACACCTGGCAGGTTAAATAATGAATTATCTACATGGGTTGAATTTTCGGTCTGTTAGCTTTTCATAACGGAATAACAGGGACCTTGGAGGTCTTCTAGGCTAACACCCAGTTCATGCAAGAGACTCTATATTATTTCAGAGAATGGCTGGCCAATCTCTCCTTTAAAATCTCCAGTGGTGGAGCACCCACAACATCTGGAAGCAAGCCATTCCACTGGTTAATTCTTCTCCCTGTCAGGAAATTTCTCCTTCATTCTAGCTTGGTTCATTCCTTGATTAGTTTCCATCCATTGCTTCGTGTCTTGTCTTAAGAGGCTTTGGAGAGTAGGTTGACCCCCTCTTCTTTGTGGCAACCCTTTAGATATTGTACTGCTACCATGGCACCACTAGTCCTTCTTTTCACTAGATTAAATATACCCAATTCCTGCAGTTGTTCTTCATATGTTTTAGTCTCCTACCCCCTAATCATCTTTGTTGCTCTTCTTTCCACTTTTTCCAGAGTCTAAAGATCTTTTTTATATCATGGCAACCAAAACTGAATGTGATATTGCAAGTGTGGTCTTATCAAGGCCTTATAAATCAGTACTAAGCCTTCATGTGATCTTTATTCTATCCCTCTGTTAATGCAGCCTAGGATGGCATTGGCTTTTCTGGTGGCTGCAGCAAAAGAATTTCTGCATGGAACCAATGGGCTTAAATCATAATTAAGCAAAAATTGAAAGAACTGTTCAATGTCAGACTGACCCAGGAAGTGTTGGACCATCTTTTATTGAGATATTCTGAGTATTTGTCCCAACTAAACCACTAAGTCAATCGGGTGACACTGGACCAGTCCCTCTCTCTCAGCCCTAGAAAGTGGACAATGGCAAGGAAACTTGACTTGTCTTGGCTACTGGGGATAATAGTACAATAGACAATTTCCAAGGCTTCCTCCGTGAATTCCATTTGTCATTACATGAAAATATTCATGGAAATAGTTTTGTCTCTTGAACAGAAAACATTACTCACCACATGAAAAAAGGTACCACTGAATTTCACAATAAATTCAATTGCTTGAATTAGCTTTTGGAAGTTTTTATCTTCAGGAGCAAACTGTTCTCCAAAACTCAAAGCACATATGACATTAGAAACTGCAGTTGTTATTGGAATTGAAGGGTCAAATGGCTGTCCTGCAAATGAAGATATTTCATAATCAATTATTAAAGAACAGGACTTCTATGAAATGAACAACATTACTGGGAACAGCAATTGTTTCAAAAAAATTAAAAAATCTTATCAAATATGTCTGTTCTTATTTGAAATAAACAGAATGGAAAAAAATTCTGCAGACACTTGAGCAATTAGCCCAAATTGCATACCTTTCATTTTTGTAAATCTTTCCACCAACATCTGAGCTGTGTCTTCTATCTGATGCTCAATGCTCTTCTTCCCCAGGCCCAGCTTCCGCAGAGAAGTGATGCCAATGTGTCGCTGCTGTTTCCAGATGTGGCCATTGGAGAAAACAATACCTGAGGGCATCAGCAGAGAAAGATAAGTGATTCCTGAGGACATTCATGTTTAAAAATAAAACAGGTCTAGAAGTTCTTGCAAACATTTCTATGAATTTCAGGTGGGAATACCAATCCTTTGTGCAATGTTGCCATTTTGTAGGATTCTGGCTATGTTAATTTTTATTATAATAATATTTATTCATGTTGGGAGTCAGATGGACACTGAGAGACACGTGTGGTATTGTGACCACAGTTGCAGTGCTTGTCAGCCTCTATCTTATGTGATGCACATCAAAAGCTTCTAAGATGATGTAAACGTTCACGTACGAGAACATGTTATAGGCACAAGCGACAGGATGTTCTCAATGGTAGTAGAATCCATTTGTAACTTTCTCCTACAAGTTCTATGGAGATTCTCAGTCATCATGGTTGTCCCAAAGGTCCTTTTTCAGGAGGCAACTGGACTTTCTTGTTTTTCTTTGAAGATGTTTCACTTCTCATCCAAGAAGCTCCTTCAGCTCTGACTGAATTGTTTGGAATGACTGCTGGTCATTTGCATTTTTTGAGAGAGTCATTGAGGGCATTCAGAGGTTTACCTGTGTTCTCAGGGTCCCCTGAGTACTGCAAATGGGTGTGGAGCCTACTTGGCTGCAGGATGTTTTCTGCCCTGTATCCCTTCACTGTTGAAGACAAGTGAGGGCTGTTGGGGATGAGTCTGTGATGTCTTCATCTCAAACTGAAGCACTGAATTACTGAGAATCTCCCTAGACATTTGCAGATGTTTCATTCCCCAAACTAGGTAACATCATCAGTTCTCTCTTTGACTAGTTTCCACCCATTACAGGTAGTCCTTGACTAACACCAATTTGTTTAGTGACAGTTTGAACTTGCAATGGCACTAAAAAAGTGACTTATGGCCACTTTCACATTTACAAACATGCAGCATTCCCATGCTCACGTGATGCTTTGCAACTGGTTCATATTTATGTCAGTTGCAGTGTCGTGAGATCACGTGATCCCATTTTGAGACTTTCTGACATACAAAGTCAATGGGCAAGACAGTTTCACTTAACAAACTTGTTACTAATTTAACAACTGCTATGATTCCATTCCCCTTCATGCATTACTGCCTTGTTGTGGCGAAGGGGCGTGTGTAATTCAATGAAGCTATGAGCTATGCCGTGCAGGTCCACCCAAGACAGACAAACGTGATCCACTGGAGAAGGAAATGGCAAACCACTCCAGTATCTTTGCCATGAAAACCCTATGGACAGTACCAAAAGGCAATACGATATGACACTGGAAGATGAGCCCCTCAGGTCAGAAGGCATCCAATATGCTACTGGGGAAGAGCAGAGGGCTAGTACTAGTAGTGCCAGAAAGAATGAAGCGACTGGGCCAAAGCCGAAAGGACGCTCAGCTGTGGAAGTGTCTGGTGGTGAAAGGAAAGTCCGATGCTGCAAAGATTTTTTCTCCATAGGAACCTGGAATGTAAGATCCATGAATCAAGGAAAGCTGGATGTGGGCAAACAAGAGATGACAAGACTGAACATCAACATCTTAGGTATCAGTGAACTAAAATGGACAGGAATGGGTGAATTTAATTCAGATGACCATCAGGTATACTACTGCTGGCAAGAATCCCTCAGAAGAAATGGAGTAGTCTTCATAGTCAATAAAAGAGTAGAAGAAGCAATACTGGGATACAATCCTCAAAATGACAGAAAGATCTCAGTTCGAATCCAAGGCAAACCATTGAATATCACAGTAGTCCAAATCTATGCCCCAACTACCAGTGCTGAAGAGGATGAAATTGACTGATTCTATGAAGCCCTACTGCACCTTATAGAACTAACACCAAAAAATGATGTCCTTATCATCATGGGGGATTGGAATGCTAAAGTAGGAAGCCAAAAGATAACCGGAATAACAGGCAAGTTTGGCCTTGGAGTACAAAATGAAGCAGAGCACAGGCTGATAGAATTTTGTCAAGAGAATACAATGGTCATAGCAAACACTCTTTTCCAACAACCCAAGAGACGGCTCTACACATGGACATCACCAGACGGTCAACACAGAAATCAGATTGACTATATGCTCTGCAGTCAAAGATGGAGGAGCTCTATACAGTCAGTAAAAACAAGACCAGGAGCTGACTGTGGCTCAGACCATGAGCTTCTCGTTGCAAAGTTTAGGCTTAAACTGAAGAAAGAAGGAAAAAGCACTAGACCACTCAGGTATGAATTAAATCATATGCCTGTTGAATATACAGTAGAGGTGACAAATAGATTTAAGGAATTAGATCTGATAGACAGGGTGCCTGAAGAACTATGGACAGAGGTTCGCAACATTGTAGAAGAGGTAGCAACCAAAACCATCCCAAAGAAAAAGAAATGCAAGAAAGCAAAATGGCTGTCTGAGGAAGCTTTGCAAATAGCTGAGGAAAGGAGGGAAGTGAAAAGCAAGGGAGAAAAAGAAAGATACGCCCAATTGAATGCAGAATTCCAGAGAATAGCTAGAAGAGATAAGAATGCCTTCTTAAATGAACAGTGCAAAGAAATAGAAGAAAACAATAGAATAGGGAGGACCAGAGATCTCTTCAAGAAAATTGGAGAGATGAAGGGAACGTTTAATGCAAAAATGGGTATGATAAAGGACCAAAATGGTAGGGACCTAACAGAGGCAGAAGAGATTAAGAAGAGGTGGCAAAATTACACAGAAGAAGTATACAAGAATGAGCTTAATGTCCCTGATAATCACAATGAAGTGGTCACTGACCTCGAGCCAGACATCCTAGAATGTGAAGTGAAGTGGGCCTTAGAAAAGCTGAGCAACAACAAAGCTAGTGGAGGTGACAGTATTCCAGCTGAGGTATTCAAAATCTTAAAAGACAATGCAGTAAAAGTGCTACACTCAATTTTCAAGCAAATTTGGAAAATTCAACAGTGGCCACAGGATTGGAAAAGATCAGTTTGCATTCCAATTCCAAAGAAAGGCAGTGCCAAAGAATGTTCAAACTATCGCACCATTGCACTCATTTCTCATGCTAGTAAAGTTATGCTTAAAATCCTACAAGCTCAACTCCAGCAGTATGTGGACCAAGAACTACCAGAAGTACAGGCAGGATTTTGAAGAGGCAGAGGAACTAGAGATCAAATTGCTAACATACGCTGGATCATGGAGAAAGCTAGAGAGTTCCAGAAAAACATCTACTTCTGCTTCATTGACTATGCTAAAGCCTTTGATTGTGTGGATCATAACAAACTGTGGCAAGTTCTCAAAGAGATGGGCGTACCAGACCATCTTATTTGTCTCTTGAGAAACCTATATGCGGACCAAGAAGCAACAGTGAGAACTGGACACGGAACCACTGATTGGTTCAAAATTGGGAAAGGAGTCCGGCAAGGCTGTATACTGTCGCCTTGCCTATTTAACTTATATGCAGAGCACATCATGAGAAAGGCAGGGCTAGATGAATCAAAAGTTGGAATTAAGATTGCCGGAAGAAACATCAACAACCTAAGATATGCAGATGATACCACTCTATGTTGTGATTCAGGGTCAGCCTGTGGGTTCGGCAGTTGGGTCTGACTACTCAGAGGAGGAGGAGGGGGGTGTTGAAGAGCTTGCTGATGATGGCCTTGAGGCTCCGCAGAGCCCTCAGCCGGGCCCCTCCCACCTGGTCATGACGGAGACCCAGCTGTGTGAGCCTGACAGCGTGGATGAAGATGACCCACAGCTGGCCCTGTTCAAGGACGCCCGACGCAGGAGGCAGTCAATCAGGAGTAAACAGAGGAAGGCAATGGGGCACCTCGGAAGGAGGCAGAGAGAGGCCACGCCCTGAACTGTATTTAAGGGGAATGTGTGGGAGGGCTGGTTTGCTGAAGGCAACCGCTTGGATAGTTCCTGTTTCATAGCTCCTGTTTCATGGTTGGTGTCTTGTCTTGCTCTGTTTTATGTTAATAAATTTGGCAGGCTTTATTCCAGCCTCTTGCCGTTTGTAAAGGGGTTGTCCCTGCTTTTGCTGCAGGGCCGGTAGCAGGCTGGTACAGAACACTCTAATGGCAGAAAGTGAAGAGGAACTAAAGAGCCTCTGTTGCGAGTGAAGAAGGAGAGTGCAAAACTTGGGTTGAAACTAAACATTAAGAAAACCAAGATCATGGCATCTGGCCCTCTTAATTCCTGGCAAATAGATGGGGAAGAAATGGAGGTAGTGACAGATTTTATTTTCCTGGGCTCCAAGGTCACTGCAGATGGGGACTGCAGCCAAGAAATTAAAAGACGCTTGCTCCTGGGGAGGAAAGCAATGGCAAATCTAGACAGCACACTAAAAAGCAGAGACATCACCCTGTCAACAAAAGTGCGTATAGTCAAGGCTATGGTCTTCTCAGTTGCAATGTATGGCAGTGAAAGTTGGAGCATAAGAAAGGCTGAGCGCCAAAGAATTGAAGCCTTTGAACTATGGTGCTGGAGAAGACTCCTGCGAGTCCCTTGGACTGCAAGACGATCAAACCGGTCAGTCCTAGAGGAGATCAACCCTGACTGCTCTTTAGAAGGCCAGATCCTGAAGCTAAAACTCAAATACTTTGGCCACTTAATGAGAAGGAAGGACTCACTGGAGAAGAGCCTAATGCTGGGAAAGATTGAGGGCAATAGAAGAAGGGGACAACAGAGAATGAGGTGGCTGGATGTAGTCACTGAAGCAGTAGGCGTGAGATTAAATGGACTCCAGAAGATGGTAGAGGACAGGAAGGCCTGGAGGAATGTTGTCCATAGGGTCGCGATGGGTCGGACACGACTTTGCAACTAACAACAACAAGATATGCAGATGATACCACTCTAAAGGCAGAAACTGAAGAGGAACTAAAGAGCCTCTTGTTGCGGGTGAAGAAGGAGTGTGCAAAAGTTGGGTTGAAACTTAACATTAAGAAAACCAAGATCATGGCATCCGGCCCTCTCAATTCCTGGCAAATAGATGGGGAAGAAATGGAGGTAGTGACAGATTTTATTTTCCTGGGCTCCAAGATCACTGCAGATGGGGACTGTAGCCAAGAAATTAAAAGACGCTTGCTCCTGGGGAGGAAAGCAATGGCAAATCTAGACAGCACACTAAAAAGCAGAGACATCACCCTGTCAACAAAAGTACGTATAGTCAAGGCTATGGTCTTCCCAGTTGCAATGTATGGCAGTGAAAGCTGGACCATAAAAAAGGCTGAGCGCCAAAGAATTGAGGCCTTTGAACTATGGTGCTGGAGAAGACTCCTGTGAGTCCCTTGGACTGCAAGGCGATCAAACCGGTCAGTCCTGAAGGAGATCAACCCTGACTGCTCCTTAGAAGGCCAGATCCTGAAGCTAAAACTCAAATACTTTGGCCACCAAATGAGAAGGAAGGACTCACTGGAGAAGAGCCTAATGCTGGGAAAGATTGAGGGCAATAGCAGGGGACGATAGAGAATGAGGTGGCTGGATGGAGTCACTGAAGTGATAGGCGTGAGCTTAAATGGACTCCAGAAGATGGTAGAGGACAGGAAAGCCTAGAGGAACGTTGTCCATAGTGTCGCGATGAGTCGGACACGACTTCGCAGCTAACAACTGTTGCGCTGAGCGACCGGTCAGGGTTCTGGCCTCAACTCTTAGAGCCCCGTAACAGGGGTGAGAATTTAGAGGGACCCTCGCAAGGGTAAACACCTTGAATAGGGAAGGATTTAGCCCTTTGCCACCGACCCAGTGTGCCGGACGTTCCAACGGTCACACTTGGGAACTGCGATAGCTCAGAGACAGAGTCCTAGGACAAACTGAGGCACCAATACAAGTTTGTTCAAGGTGAGAGAGCACAGAGTGCCCGGGGTGGATGTTTGTTGCCCCCGAACAGCTTCGCACACCCTCTTTTTATTAGGCTGTTTCATAAGGGAGGGGGAAACACACTCATGAGGGAGCAACATATGGAAGGTCAAAAGGAAAACATAACTCATTGTATACAACTGCTAATGAAGAGAGCAAAAGTCATCACAGGAAACAATAAAACATAGTTTATGCTAACAGAGAACTGCTAATGAAGAGGGCAAAGGTCATTACAGGAAACAATAATGCATAGCTTATCTTATACAAATGTTAACAAAGAATCATAGGAAGACATAACTTGAGGCAGGGATGATTGCAGGAGACAGGAACCATATACAAATGCTAACAGGGAAGACAAAGGTTATCACAGGAAGACATGACTTGAAAGACATAGTCTTGAAGCAGAGACAATTTACAGGAGACAGGAAGCCATATCTTGAGGCATGGGCAATTACATGAAACAAGTCTTGTAAATGAAGAATCTCCAGAGGCAGGAATGTGGTTGTAAAAGAGTTTTATCACCAGAGGCAGGAATGTGATGCAGGAATGTGACCTTACAATTGCAGATGGGGGGAAAGGCAGAAGTGTTAAACTTTTAATATGGGAATCAAAAGGGTCTTTTGCAGGCAGAGGAAAGCAGATTTTACAATTGCAGAAATGTTATCACTAGAGACAGGAAGGGAGAACTTTGTAACTTTTAATATAGGAATCAAAAAAGGTCTTTTGGGAGTCTGGGATATCTACAAACAACCACAATGATTCCCTTAACAACTGTGGCAAGAAAGGCTGTAAAATGGGGTAAAATTCACTTAACAAATGTTTCACTTAGCAACATAAATTTTTGGGCTCAATTGTGGTCGCATGTCAAGGATTACCTGTACTTCTTTTCCTGTCCCATGGTCCCTAAAGAATAACTCAAATCCTTCTTTGTGACAGCCTATCTACTGGAAGACAGCTATCACATCTTCTCTAATCCTTCTCTTCTAGACATACCTGTCATTGTATGATTTAACCTCCAGGCCCTTTATCATTTTTGTTCTCTTCTCTGCACATGTTCCAGGGTTTCAATATCTGTTTTGTGTCGTGGTGACCAAAACTGGATGCAGTAGTTTAAATGTGGTCTCATCTGAGTGATGTAAAGCAGTGCTATGATGCAGCATAGAATTATATTGGCTTTTTTTGGCAGCTGCAGCAAATCAATGGCTCACACTTAAGAAGTGGTCCACTAGGACACCTTGATCCCACTCACAAGCACTACTGTTCAGCCAGTACCACCTTTTCTATATTTATGCATTTGTTTTTTCCTGGCTAGATGCAGGACATGTTTCTCACCTTTGAACGATATCTTGTTGGATAAGGACCAATGCCCAAGTCTGTCCATCCTGAGCCTCATCTTCTCAAGTATTGGCTATTCCCTCTAACTTAATTTCATCTTAAAATCTGGTGAGTTTCCCTTCTATCCCCTCTATGAATTTTCCTTCTATCTCCTTGGAGTAAAAATAAATAGAGTTTAAAATACATACTTCTATTCTCTTTAATAAGATCAAAGGATAGCAGAATAAAAATTCTAGCAAGTGAAATAATGTTCATAATATAGCAGTGATGATGAACCTTTTGTGGTTCAAAAGGTAATGATGAACCTTTTGTGTCAAAAACTCACAAAAAAGTCTAACTTGTCTCTTCTTTGCCAGTTAGACCTTCTGACCCAGCCGCTGGTGCCTCTCAGAAAAACTGCCTACCTGAGATAGATTGAAGGTCACACAAGACCTTAAAGGGTGGAAACCTTGGACAGTCCACACCTTGTTCTTGCATGTTTTTGCATGACCCAGAGGCTGCATGAAAGAAGGACACTCTTGTGGGATTTTCAGAGGGTCTGGAGGTCTGATGTGTCACCTGTGACATGCATGTCATAGGTTTGCAATCATAACATTAGGGGAGATTTCTAAATATTTCATGTGTGTTTAGTTCTGACCACCTTCTTCCCCTCCCACCTCCCAGAGTCAAACAGAGGTATTGATTATCCTTAAAAAGCAGAGTATTGTAATCCTGGACTTTTGTCCATCTGAATAGATCTAGAGTTTGATGTCTGCCTTCAGTGGTCTTCTCCTGACCATTCTGGAACTCTAATGCAAGAAGCGATGTTTCTTCTCTCATGTTTCATTACAGATAGTCTCAACTTATAACCACAATTAGGACCAGAATTTCCATTGTTAAGCAAGGTAATAATAATAATAATAATAATAATAATAATAATAATAATAATAATAATAATAATAATAATAATGATGATGATGATGTTGGAAGGGACCTTGGAGGTCATCTAGTCCAACCCCCTGCTCAGGCAGGAAACCCTATACCATTTCACACAAGTGGCTGGCCAGTCTTTTCTTTAAAACGTCCAGTGTTGGAGCATTCATCACTTCTGGAGGCAGGTTGTTCCACTGGTTAATTGTTCTAACTGTCAGGAAGTTTCTCCTTAGTCTCTCCTTGACTAGTTTCCATCCGTTGCTTCTTGTCCTGCTTTCAGGTGCTTTGGAGAATAGCTTGACTCCCTCTTCTTTGTGGCAGCCCCTGAGATATTGGAACACTGCTATATTGTCACCCCTCACCCTTCTCTTCATTAAACTACACATACCCAAGTCCAGCAACCGTTGGACCGGATTGCTGGAGAGAAGGAGTTTTGATCTTTTTGTTTCCTTTTGGGTTTTTTGAGTGATGTAGATGATGATGATGATGATGATGATGATGATGATGATGATGATGATGATGATGATAATAATAATAATAATAATAATAATAATAAGAAGAAGAAGAAGAAGAAGAAGAAGAAGAAGAAGAAGAAGAAGAAGAAGAAGAAGAAGAAGAAGAAGAAGAAGAAGAAGAAGAAGAAGAAGAAGAAGTTGGAAGGGACCTTGGAGGTCATCTAGTCCAACCCCCTGCTCAGGCAGGAAACCTTATACCATTTCAGGCAAATGGCTGTCCAGTCTCTTCTTAAAAACCTCCAGTGTTGGAGCATTCACCACCTCTGGAGGCAGGTTGTTCCACTGTTAATTGTTCTAACTGTCAGGAAGTTTCTCACCCCTCACTCTTCTCTTTGTTAAACTACACATACCCAATTCCAGCAACCGTTCTCTATATGTTTTAGCCTCCAGCCCCCTAATCATCTTTGTTGCTCTTCTCTGTACTCTTTCTAGAGTCTCGACATCTTTTTTACATCGTGGTGACCAAAACTGGATGCAGTATTCCAGGTGTGGCCTTACCAAGGCATTGTAAAGTGGTATTAGTACTTCACGCGATCTTGATTCTATCCCTCTGTTAATGCAGCCTAGCACTGTGTTGGCTTTTTTGGCAGCTGCAGCACACTGCTGGCTCATACTTAAGTGATTGTCCACTAGGACTCCGAGATCTCTCTCACAGTTGCTACTATTGAGCAAGGTACCACCTATACTATACCTGTGCATTTGATTTTTCCTGCCTAAATGCAGAACCTTACTTTTTTCACCATTGAATTTCATTTTGTTAGATAGTGCCCAGTGTTCGAGTCTGTCCAGATCCTCCTGTATCTTAAGCCTATCTTCTGGAGTATTGGCTGTTCCTGCCAGTTTGGTGTCGTCTGCAAATTTGATGAGTTCCCCATCTATCCCCTCATCCAAATCGTTGATGAAGATGTTGAAGAGCACTGGGCCCAGAACAGAGCCCTGGGGCACCCCACTACACACTTCCTTCCATGTAGATGCGGTTCCATTGAGGACCACACGCTGAGTACGGCCTGTCAGCCAGCTACGAATCCATCTGGTGGTGATGCTATCTAACCCATATTTTTCTATCTTATCAAGTAGTAGGTTGTGATCTACTTTATCAAATGCCTTACTGAAGTCCAAGTAAATTATATCTACAGCATTCCTCTGGTCCACTAGTTTTGTCACTTGGTCAAAGAATGCAATAAGATTTGTCTGGCATGATCTGTTTTTGACAAACCCATGTTGGCTTTTAATGATAACTTTGTTCGCATCAAGGTGTTCACTGATTTGTTGTTTGATTATCTTTTCCAGAATCTTCCCAGGTATTGAGGTCAGGCTGATAGGTCTATAGTTTCCTGGATCTATTTTTTCCCTTTTTTGAAGATGGGAACTACATCAGCTCTCTTCCAGTCCTCTGGTAGTTCCCCAGTGCTCCAGGATCTTTAAAAAATATAGTTCAGTGGTTCTGAGATCACGTCTGCCAGTTCCTTGAGAACCTTGGGGTGTAATCCATCTGGTCCTGGTGATTTGAACTCATCTAGGCTGGTTGTTAAGTGACTCATGCCCAATTTTATGACCTCTTTTGAGATGGTTATTAAGCAAACTCATTGTTTTTATCCATTGAAACTTCAAATGGTTGTAAATCAAGAAGTACATGTAGTCCTCTCCTCCTAAAACTCTCTTTCCAACCACTTTCCCTCCCACCTGGGACTGTTTCTATGTACATGGAGTATATGCTTAGAGCTTAGAATGCTTTTCCCAGGCCAGGTTTCCTCCTTGCATTGATCAGAAAACAAAAAAAGTTGATGGGTCTGGGTGTTCATGGATGATGGACAGTGTTGCTATTTTCTCATTCTATCTGAGGTTTAGGAGCTCCAATTCAAGGTATGTAAGTGTTTTAACTGTTATCTTGATTTCAGGTAAGATAATTAAAGCTGCTGATTTTATTCCAATTTTGGAATTTTTATTAGCTTAGAACAGATCCTCAACTAAACCTATTTCTTTTTTTTAATTGAAGTTTTACAGTAGATTTTAAACATAAATTGCCTCCACCTCCCCATAAAACCCACCCTTCCCTCCCTCTATCCCCCAACTTCCCCCCTCCCCATAAAACCCACCCTTCCCTCCTCCTCTACCCCCCCCCCCCCGACTTCCCAGAGCTGAATACAGGGTATTGCATCTAACAAGCTTGAGCTAGAATATGCTAACAATCTACAAATACACTTTAAATCCTATCGCACTTTAACTCCCGTTAAGCATTACTAAACAATAATACATCTTATTAAATTCTAATACTCATTCATATGCTAAATAAAACTTTTTAGTCCCATATTTATTCAGAATGTAATCAATCCATCTTCTCCATTCCGAAATGTATCTTTGCTGCAATTAACCTTTCAAATATACTGAAATTTTTACCATTTCTACTAAGTTTGAAACTTTTAACGTCCACTCATCTATAATAGGCAGATCCTCCTTCTTCCAATATTATGATACCCAAAGTCTTGCTGCCGCTATTAAATTCTATTCTATAACAATACAATCTGTAATAATGTCCAACAGAAATAACTGCAAAGAAAACCTTATCTTTTTCTTAAATATCTTCTACGTATTCCACCAAATTTTAATCCAAAAATCCCTTTGCTCTTATAGGTGCATATATTCCAATTAAAAGTATTTTCTTCCCTTCTATTAAGCTTTGTCGCCATCTTTTGCAGCTTGAAGCTTTCGGAACATATCTTGCAGATCCATAAACACCTGCCTCTTTGGTCTCACTCCTCCCACTGGTTCGGTATTAGTAGATTCTTTTTTTTTTATTGAAAAGTTTTACGGTATATTTTATCTTTAACAATCCCCCCCTCCCCCCACCCCTCCCTAACCCTCCCTATCCCTCCCCCCCATTTCCCCCTCCCCCCCGGACTTCCCAGAGCTAAGCACAAGGTATAAAAACAAAAAACAATCATAAACATCCATATGCTAACAACAATAAACTATTAAATCTATCGCTCTCTTGCTCATATAAGATAACCAAGCAATATTAATATACATATAAAAAGAAAAAGAAAAGAAAAAAGAAAGGAAGACTTATTCAAATGCTAAATGAAACTTTTTAGTCCCATATTTGTTCTGGATATAATCAATCCATTTTTTCCACTCCATAACATAACGTTCTTGCAAATGATCTTTCAAATAAGCCGAAATCTTTGCCATTTCCGCCAGGTCAGAGACCTTTAGAGTCCATTCTTCTATAGTCGGCAGTTCCTCCTTCTTCCAATATTGACCTATTAAAAGTCTTGCTGCTGTAATTAAGTTCAACATCAACTTAGTGTCCACAACAGTAGCATCTGTAATTATGCCCAACAAAAACAATTGCGGACAAAACTTTATCCTTTGCTTAAAGATCTTCTGCATATTCCACCAAATTTTTATCCAAAAAGCCTTAACCTTTTTGCAGGTCCACCATATATGAAAATACGTTGCATCTTCGCCACCACACCTCCAACATTTTGGCTGATAGTTCGGATACATACTTGCAAGCTTTTTAGGATCCAAATGCCATCTATAAAACATTTTATAAAAGTTCTCTCTTAGGTTTTGAGCTTGCGTAAACTTTACGTTTCTCACCCAGATCTTTTCCCACGTGTCCATTGTAATAACTTCTTGAATATTCTGGGCCCATTTTATCATACAATCTTTAACAAGTTCTGTTTCTGAGTCAATTTCTATCAATGCAAGATATATCCGTTTGATATGTGCTGGACCCTGATTTCTAATTTGCTTTATCAAATTTTCATCAGTCTTTGCAAAACCAATTTTCTGATCTTCTTTCCACCTGGCCCGTAACTGAGTATATTGAAACCAAGTTTGAACAATCTTCTCATCTCGCAAAAGGTTGTACGGCTTCAAACACCAGACATTTCTTTCCAAGCTTAAAATCTCCTTATACGTAGTCACATCATGTTTGAAGCCAACATTTATGTTTTCTATTGCGTGTTTGGGGATTGCCCACAACGGCATCTTGTAATCTAGCTTATGTCTATACTTCTTCCAAACTCTCAACAATGCCTGTCTTAAAATATGCACTTTAAACACATTATCTACCTTCTTATCATACAACAAATATGCATGCCAGCCAAATAACAAGTCATGGCCCTCAAGATTTAATAATCTCTCTTGTGTCAAATTAATCCAATCACTTATTCCTGATAATGCAGCAGCTTCATAATATAATTTAAGATTAGGCATTTTAAGACCACCTCTTTCACGAGTATCCTGCATAATCTTAAGTTTAACTCGTGGCCTTTTCCCTGCCGAAATAAATTTATTGATACCCCGTTGCCATTCTTCCAGATTAGAGTCTTTTTTAAGAATCGGTATCATTTGGAATAAAAATAAAAATTTAGGCAGGACATTCATTTTCACTGCTGCAATTCTTCCCAGTAAAGACAATTGCAATTTTTCCCAGCTCTCCAATTCTTTTTGAATTTTTCCCCATAACTTTTCATAATTATTTTTATATAACTTTGCATTTGAGGGTGACAAATACACCCCCAGATATTTAACCCTTTTAACAATCTCAAATCCAGTTAAACCTTCTAAAAGGGCCTTTTGCGATACTGTCATATTTTTGGCCAAAATTTTAGTTTTTTGTGCATTAACCTTAAATCCAGAAACCTTCCCATATTGCATTATTATCTCCATCAGGTCCACAACAGAGTTTTCTGGCTGGGTCACCGTAACAACCAGATCGTCTGCAAACGCTCTCAGTCTGTAATCCTGATCTCTAATTTGAATACCCTTAATTCTTTCCGAATTCCGTATTTTTACCAATAATATCTCCAATGTTAAGACAAATAATAAAGGTGATAACGGACACCCTTGTCTTGTGCCCTTCTCAATATTGCATACTTCAGTCAAACTATTGTTAACTATTATTCGGGCAGTTTGTTTTTGATATAACGCCCTAATTGGTTGCAAAAATTTATCCCCAAAATTCATTTTTTCTAAAACTTTCATCAAAAATTGCCAATTCAATTGATCAAAAGCTTTTTCAGCATCTAGAAAAATTAGCGCCGCAGGGATCTGGTTGTTCCTTTCCAAAAACTCCACCACATCAACTATATGCCTCACATTATTTTTCATTTGTCTACCACTAATAAACCCGGTTTGATCCCCATGAATCACCTGTTGCAGAACCTTCATCAATCTATTAGCTAACACCTTGGCAAATATCTTATAATCTGTATTTAAAAGTGATATCGGTCTATAGTTTTTAACTTGAGTAGCATCTTGATCTTCCTTCGGAATCAAAGAAATAAAAGCAGTTCTCCAAGACGGAGGCACCTTTCCCCCCCTCTGAATTGTCTGAAACAATTCCTTTAACGGCTTTATCAGCTCCAATTGTAGATTTTTGTAATAAACCGCAGTCAGACCATCCGTGCCTGGTGCTTTATCCACCTTCAGTTCCTTAATTGCTATAAGAATTTCTTCTTCTGTTATCAATTGATTAATCTCCTCCTTTTGTTCTTGCGTAAGAACCGGGATGCTAGCATTCTTCAAATATACATCAATATCTTTTTCATTAATCTTCTCCTTAGCATATAGTTTAGAATAAAAATCCACAAAGGCTTCCTTAATAAGATCCTGTTGAAACACAACCTTTCCCTTATGTTCAATTTTATCTATATTAGAAGCCCTTTGCTTTTTCCTTAACCTGTAAGCTAGCCATCTACCTGGCTTATTAGCATTGCAAAAAGTATTATGCCTAGCAAACCGTAAATTGGTTGCCACTTGATCAGCCATCAACTTATCAAATTGTCCTCTTAATAAGTTAATAACCTCCTTAATCTTCACATCCAATGGGTTCAAAATTAGGGCCTTTTCTTTTTCCCTAATTTCATTCTCCAGTTCTTTCCTTCTAGCTTCCAAAGTACGTCTGTATTTATTGTTCATATATATCAACACCCCTCTCATGTAGGCCTTGCTAGCATCCCAAACCATGTCCATAGAGGTATCCTTGTTCATATTAATTTCAAAGAAATCCTTCATCTGCTGTTTACATTCTTCCACATTTCTCTGATTTCTAAACAAATTCTCATTTACGCGCCAAGAGCGCCTATCCCTATTGTCCTTATTGATCTCTAACCAAACTGGGCTATGGTCAGAAATAGTTCTTGCACAGATCTTTACCTTCTTAATCCTAGAAAAAAAGTCATTAGTCAGCAAAATAAAATCAATCCTGAAAAAAGACTGATGTCTATCAGAAAAAAAAGTATAATCCTTTTCATGTAGATGTGTATCACGCCAAATATCTCGCAGTTCCAAATCGTCCTTCATTTCAAAAAAAGATTTAGGCAATCTAGCATGGCTCGGAACACGCTTAAAAGAACCAGCTTTGTCCATCTGCACGTCTAAGACACCATTCCAATCTCCCATAAAAATAAAAGATTTATAATCCAATTGGGTAACCTTTGTGTGTAGTAAGTTAAAAAAGTCAGCTTGTTGTTGATTAGGAGCATACAGTCCAACTAGAAGCGTTTTTTTACCTTCTAACAGCAAATCTATCATAACATATCTTCCTTGCTTATCTACTTCAATTAGTTCCGCTGTTAGAGTACTTTTAACGTAGACAACCACTCCATTTTTCTTGTTCATCGCAGAAGCAGCAAATTGCGTACCCAACCTTGAGTTCGATAAGTACTTTTGGTCCATAACCCTAATATGCGTTTCTTGCAAACAGATAACATCAGTCTTAAATTGTTTTAAATATTGAAAAACTTTCTTTCTCTTCTGTGGTGAGTTTAATCCATTAACATTCCAAGTTAGAAATTTAGTCGCCATACTTGGCGTCCCGAAGCTTTTGGAGCACATCTGCAATGGCCCCTGTAGTTTCCTTGGGCCGCGCCCCTCCCACAGCTTCACTGTAAGTACGCTTTGGAAGTTCCATAACTTTCTGCTGGTCTTGCTCTTGCTCTTGTCTCGCTCGTCTTAAAGCGGCACGCGTCATCCTCTGCTCTCCCGCAGCAGCTGATGAAACTGTAACTTGATCCCCTCCAACACCATTCTCCTCTGTCTGTCTACCTTCAGCATCTTGAGGCTTTCCCTCTTCAAATCCCTTTGCAGCTTCCAGAAGTGATAGAGGGGTTGCTTTTAACACATTACTGTAAAAATCACGTGCCTGAGTCACGGTAACCAGACGATGTCTTTTACCTTCATGCATCACCACCATTCTGACTGGAATCTCCCATCTAAACTTGATATCACATTTCTTAAGTTCCTGTGCAAGGAATGCAAAATCTTTCCTTCTCCTTAAAATCTTTGGAGGAATCTCTTTTAGAACCAGGACTTCTTGCTCAGCAACCACAAATTTAGTATCGTAAGCAGCTTGAATAACTTCATCTCTAGTTGCTCTTTTTGTAAAATAGACCACCACATCTCTAGGTAACTTCCTCTGTCTTGCAATCCATGAATTTACACGAAAGATTTTATCCATGCTTCCCTCTATTTCAGATGCTGGCTGGCCCAGTACTGCTTCCAAAGCCTCAGAGATCAGCTGCTTTAAGTCTTCTTTAGGATTCTCTTTTAAGCCCCTGATTCTAATAGCATACTGCATCTGATGGTACTGGACAAGGCTCAATTCTCCGTCCATTTTCTCCCTTATATTTTCATTCTCTAGTACCTTTACTTCTAATATAGAGTTCTTTTGACTAAGATCCTCCACTTTTTCATCCAAACATTGCACACATTCAGCCACACTTTCAATTGTAGACAAAATGTCTACCCTCATTGCACTAAACTTCTCTTCCATCTTCTCCTCCAATTTCTCCAATTTCTCCTCCAGCTTTGCCATCTTATCATCCATCATATCTGACATTACTTGCGATTGCTTTGCAAAGGCATCTTGTAAGTCCTTAAGCGTCAATGCCAGAGGAGGTGCAGGAGGAAGCAAAGCTTGCAACGAAGTCTGTTGCACCGGGGAAGTTCCCGCACTCCGAAGAACTTTAGAAGATTTAGCCGCCATCTTTCCCCACTTTCACTTGTTGCGTACTTTCACTTTAAAGCTATAAAATCCATTGAGCTAGAGAGTAAAGATAAAAGTCCACTTCACCTTGACCTCCTGTACCGCTCTGCCTGCACCTTAATACTCGAGAGACTTTCCTTCTGGCAGGGGTGGTTGCTAACGCCTGGCTCTGCTCCAAAAATCACGGAGCAGAGACGCTGCGCAGCTCGGAGCTAACCCAGGCTTCGGGGGGGCTCAATCCTTCAGCCGCCCTGGAGAGCTCAACCCCTACCTGGGGCCTCACCCCCTCCTCTTCTCCCGAGGAGGGGGCTTCAAATCCACCTAAACAGCTGATCGGCGCTGTTTTCGGTGGATAAACACAGCTACGGAGCGGACAGCCCGGAGGCGGCTGTCTTCGGCGCCGCGTCGCCACCGGAAGTCGGTATTAGTAGATTCTTGAGCTGTGATTTTAGAATACTGTTTCTGTTGTTCTTGTTGTCGTTCCTTTCGTCTGGTTGCAGCCCGTGTCATTATTTGATTCTTTGGTTCTTCTAATAGTACCAGGGGCTGTGCAGTTTCCAAAGTTTGTTGTGCTTCTTTTACAATCAGCGAGGTTATTTCTTCACCACACTGTATTTTTTCCATTTGAAGCTGTCGCGCTCTTTCTTCCTTTCCTCTTTCGAATTCTGGGAGTGGCGGTGAATCTACTTTCAGTATATTACAATAAAAATCTCTTCCCTTCAGAACTGTATTAAGATGATATCTTGTACCTGCATAGTTCACCACCATCCCAGTTGGTATCTCCCATCTGAACTGGATCTGTTGTTTTTTTAATTCATCTACCAAGAAACCAAACTCTTTCCTTTTTCTTAAAATTCTTGATGGAATTTCTTTCAAAATTAGGACCTTTTGATCAGCCACTTTAAATCTGTTATTATAAAAAGCTTGAATAATCGCATTTCTAATTGTTCTCTTTGTAAAATAAACAACCACATCTCTTGGTAGTTTTCTTTGCCTGGCAATCCAAGAGTTGACACGAAATATTCTATCTATTTCCCTTATAAAATCTTCAACTCACCATCCCAATATAGGTGCCAGGGCCTTTGCGAATGTCTCTTCCAAATTTTCTTGTGGGTTTTCTTTCAGACCTCTTATCCTCAAAGCAAACTCCATGTCTCTATATTGTATCATTACCACCTCATCATCAATCTTATACATTTTATTCTCAACTTCACATATTTTAGCTTCCAATATCAAATTATTTTGGTTAATTTCTTCCACACATTCATCCAAACGCTCAATGCAAACTGCCAACCCCTGGCATGCCAGTAAAATATCCTTTCTTATTTCCTTATTTTTCTCACTAATGAGCTCTGTAATTTGCTCAGATTGAAGTTTTAACGCCTCTTGTAAGTCTTTTAATGTTAATGTTGATGAGGATGGTGCGGGGGATGGCATCAAGGTCTGAAATACAGATTATTGTTGAGCTGGTGATGCCCCCGCACTTCTGGAAACAAGAGCTCTAGGTGGTTTAGAAGCCATTTTAACACTCATTAACTTTTGTTTCTCACTTTCACTTTTTCACCCAGTCCTTAAAAAAATCACAGTTCAACTTAGAAACCCAGGTTGCAACATTGTTGCTTTCCCTGTAATCAGCTCTGGGAAGTGACTACTGTAATGCTCTCTACATGGGGCTTCCCTTGAAGACCACTCGGAGGCTCCAACTGGTACAGAATGCGGCCGCGAGAGTTGTCTTGGGAGTTTCCCGGTACTCCCATGTTACACCTTTGCTCCGCGAGCTGCATTGGTTACCAGTTGTCTTTCGGGTGAGGTTCAAGGTTTTGGTTACGATCTTTAAGTCCCTACATGGCATGGGTCCGGGATACCTCAGGGACCACCTGCTGCCGGCATCAACTCCCCTCCGCCCTGTGCGTTCCCACAGAGAGGGCCTCCTCAGGGTGCCGCCAGTCAAGGAATGCCGACTGGTGGCCCCCAGGGGGAGGGCCTTCTCTGTGGGCGCTCCGGCATTATGGAACCAACTGCCGGTGGAGCTCCGGACGGCATCAGACCTCCGAACTTTCCGTCGTGGCCTGAAGACCCACCTATTTGAAATGGCTGGTCTGGCCTGACGGGGGATTATGGGTTTTAATTTGTCGTTTTAGATTTGTATTACTGTTTTTAACTGGGCATGGGTTTAATCTTTTTTTAATTTTTGTATTGTCCTTTTTATATATGCCCTGTGAACCGCCCTGAGTCCCTACCAAGGAGAAGGGCGGTATATAAATTAAATAAAACTTGAAACTAAACTTGAAACTTTTGTAAAACTCTTTAATAAAAAAAAAAAGAAAGAAAAGTCACCAAAGAGAGAAGCAGCCTAGAACTAAGGAGAAACTTCCTGACAGTTAGAACAATTAACCAGTGGAACAACCTGCCTCCAGAAGTGGTGAATGCTGCAACACTGGAAGTTTTTAAGAAGAGACTGGACAGCCATTTGTCTGAAATGGTATAGGGTTTCCTGCCTAAGCAGGGGGTTGGACTAGATGACCTCAAAAGTCCCTTCCAACTTTATTATTATTATTATTATTATTATTATTATTATTATTATTATTATTATTATTATTATTATTCATACAAATGGTAACAGTGGTTATTTAGATACAATTCCTTGCTATTTGCACTTACCCCTTTTTTTCCCCAAAGCGGTCATGAAAGCATCCTCTGGTCTATCAGAGAATTCCTCTGGGAAGCTCTTCATTACTTCTTTCACAGTTTTGAATCCAGACAGCACTATTAGAAGGCGATGTCCAAACCACATGGAGTATATATTTCCATATCGTTTTACAGGCTGCCAAGTGAATCAAAGTTGAGAAATGTTATAATCAAATCAAACAGATTATTCCTAAGCGGTCCTTGGTGCTTTCTAATCCTGCTTGTTTTCATTTCTTTCATTTAATTATGCTAATTAGGTAACACCATCCGTGCAAGTAAGGAGTGCTGTTTGCTGTCACTTTATGTCCTGATGTCTGTCATATCTGGGTGGGTGGGGGCAGTCTTAGGGATTCTTCGGTGGGGCTGTTTACTAATGGCTCTGTGGCAGTTTCTTGATTGGGGTATTGCTTACTTGATTGTTGGTCTGAAGGTGACCTTGGAGTTAATCTATGCTGATCTGAGTGCTAATTACTGGTGGAGAAGTGCTCCAATCTCTTTCTCTTCTGGGCTGATTGATTGTATCCTTTCAAAAGTCAATAAATGTTGTTAATCTCTATGTGATCTATTGATTATGTATCTATGTGTCTATTGAGCATTGATTTTTTATAGTTAATATGCCACTTACATTCTTTCCTAAATCCTCACTTCTAAGATTTTTCACCATATGCAATTATCTGGTCTTTGGAAATTTATTCCCTCCACCCCCAGATTTCTGCCAAAAACCTTTGCGCTTGTATTTCCTTTATTTTCCTGGGCTGTGCCTTTTTCTTTGTTTCTGCTTGAAACATCTATTTCCTCCATTCCCCCTTGCCTTGGATGAGAGATGGCCTTCTCACTGCCCAATCCTCCTGTGATTGACAGATATGTGAGCCACGGCTTGTCTATGAGTCACATCCTTTGAACACCACCGTTTGGATGGTCTTCAGAGGCTTTCTTAGCCTCTCTGCCTTCTGCTTTTTTCAGCCACCCACTCCTCAACTTTCCAACTGCAGTTATATTGAGAGAACATTCTAGAGACTTGGGCTGCTGAATTAAACCTGAATTAAAATTGGCCACAAGAGTAGTACTATCCATATGAATTATTAGGTAAGTTGTTAAAATAATTGATTGGTTGTCTTTCTTTCTTTCTTTTTGTTCTATTTTTATTTTATTCACAGAAAAAGTTAAAATACAACACTCCAAAAATATTTAAAAAACAAAGAAAAAACAAACATTTTTAAAAGTGCATTAAAAAAGAAAAAGTAACACACATACACATATTATCCCCCCTAGCTGTATAGATTAATTCATTGTTACAATATTAGTTTTCCACCCCTTGAGAAACTGCCCCCCAATTTTTAAACTTCTAAATCTATTTGCAAATTGTTAACCTGTCATCTATATACAGTATTATATTGAGAAAGTAGATGATAATAATAATAATAATAATAATAATAATAATAATAATAATAATAATAATAACAACAACAACAACAACAATAACAACAACAACAATAATAATAATAACAATAATGGCAAAATTAAAGTTTCAAAATCCTCTGTTAAGAAATTGTTATTTTAATCAACTCATAGAAAATCTACCATGGCATCTTATCTATCCCAAATCATCCCAAGACTTAACAGTAATTCATCCTAGATTAAATATCAACATTTATTTCTCAATACTAAATCCTTTCAATATTTGTCTAGTTAAATATAATAAATTCAATCTCCAAAGTTGGTCTATCTACCCAAAAAGGTCCTAATGAAATTGTTTTCCAGTTAAGTATGATAAATCCATTCCCCAAATTGCCTTCAATCCTCCTAGGGAAAATCAATTTATCACTTCTCCACTCAGTTAGGTTTCTGCTGTTGTAAAAGAATTCAGACTTGAACTTCATGGAGGTGTATGCAATCAACTCAAGTCAGTTCTCAATCTGTACAGTCCATATTTCTTAGAAATGAATCTGCTGCTTTCAAACCACATTCCTTTTCTGAATTTAATTTATCCACAGCTACATGCATCTGAATATTTTCCAAAGACATTATCATTTCATCAAAGTTTTTTAAAAGGCTTTCAAAACTAAGGATTGCATGTTATCAAAATTTTTATTAGATATCATACAGATTTGCTGGTCTCTAATCTGATACATTGTTGCTTTGTGTAATTTAGCAATGATACATGAAAGAAAACATTTAACACAAAATCCTGAAGCAAAGTAAGAAGTAGATAATGAAGCAGGGAAAATATTTTCTGGATATTTTGATGGAAAGTTAAAAGAAAAAGAAGAAAATAAGCTCCAAATATTTTGCAAAATTAATAAAATGCAAAAACTCTGTGGTGAGAGTCCAATATAGATGTAAATCAAGTGAAAGTATCTCCACTATTCAAGAACATGCTATATTTCCTTACAGAAAAGCAAACCTTATTCAAAACAACCACATAAATCAAAGGGAAAAAGAAAAAGAGCCTTGGTGGAGCAGTGGGCTAATGCCTCCTTAAGTAACACCAGCTGCCTGCAATTAGTGCAGGTTCGCATCCCACCAGGCTCAAGGTTGACTCAGCCTTCCATCCTTCCGAGGTAGGTAAAATGAGGTCCCAGATTGTTGGGGGCAATAAGCTGACTTTGTAATAATGCCGCTTGGGGGGGAGGCGAAAGCCCTAATAAGCAGGCATATACATAGAATGAAGGCTATTGCTAAGCTTGTAAGCCGGCCTGAGTCTTCGGAGAAGGGCGGGATATAAATGGAATTAAAATAAATAAATAATAAATAAAATAAATTAAAAAAAGAAGTTATAAAGTCCAACAAGGGGTTAAAATAAATCAGCATTCTGCCAGCAGTCTACTTTTAAAGGCAAAGTAAAACAAAAGATTTACAAAAGTAAAACCGGGGGATGCTTAAGAAAACGAACTGCTGAGAGGAAGATGGATGATTGGTAACTTTCTGATCATTCAACGGGGACCTGGAATCTTCACAACTCCCCTTCATGAGCTGTCTTGGCTCATTCCTAAGTGCTCTCATTCAAATCCAGGGAGCAGCACTGCTAGAGAACCAGCTTTGGAAGCAAAATCAGCAGATTGTCGGCAGGAAAATGAAAAATTCCTACCATTCAATAGTCAACTTAAAGAGGAAATACTTCCTTGTAATATCATGACTCATGCAGATAGTGGAAATGCATGTTAGTCTAGAACAAAGATCCATAGAGCTTTTGAAATCATTATAAAATGTCTAGCTTTATTTAGGCAGAATGAAGGAGAAACCACCCTTCTCTGAAGAACTGGTTCCATTATCAAACATTTCTTGGTAAGACTGAAGTAGAATCTGCTGCCTAAAAACTCAGCCCCATTGATTTCACATCCTGCTCTGTGAAATGGTGATCAGCAGGTCTTGGCTTGGAGAGTCTGACACGAAGAGGAAAATAATCAAGTGTCATCACTATCATTTAATTAATAATATTCCTCATCATGAAATAATATTTACTAGGTTAATACATTTTTCTACATTTATGTTACAAATAATTGAGAATGACTTTATATATTGTTGGTTAATTATTTAGAATGAAATACCTTCCGAAAATAATCTTCACAAAGCCAAAATCCATAAGCCCAGAAGCTCCCAATGAGAGGTACAGACAAAGGACCAGGAGGCAAATGTCTTCGGGTCCAAATTTGTCTCAGGAAGTTGTGAATCAGCAGAGCAAGCAGCAAAACAAAGAAAATTGTCGCTACAGCCATCATTTTTATGGACTTTTTTTTCTTTGATCCTCACTTGTGGATCTGAAGATGGTTGCATCCTTTTGTCTGATGCTTTTTTCTCCCTGTTTTATATACTCCATTGATGGGAAACAAATAGCTCTGCCTCATTTATGATGAAACTTTGTCAAGAAGATATTATCACATTAACTCAGGTTAATGAGGTTGCCTCTGACCATGTCCCACAAAATTAACAGAGGGAGAGATTATTATTTTTTAAAGTCAAGGGTTGTGTAATCCATTTTGTTGCAAACATTATAGTATGCCAGAATAATTTTAAAATCATAGTATAGCTCATGGGCCAAAGAGATAATATCTACTCCAGGATTATATCTCGTATATATCCTTGCATTTCCAGCTTTAGGACATTATCATAAAACTACCTCAATTTTGCATAGAAATAAGGAAATGTCTTCATGAAGGCTTCATACAGTTCAGGACCATTTCTGGTGCTGTGCAGCCTTTTGCAACTAAACTAAGTGTAATCATTGTGCTAACAAGGAGGGCTGTTGTAATAGATTCTGTAACATCTGTTATTGATTGAAAGATGCCCTTAATCCAAGCATCTAATTATAGGTAGAAAGCTACAAGTGTTTATAAATACCTATGTGAAAACGATGTCATCAATCAGCTGCCTAACCCATCAGCACATCTGATATGATACATGCTAAAGTTTTAGCAGGGACAATTTACCTATCTCTGAAGTAACATTAAACCCAATAGATACCACATGGCTTGAGTAGGACCTAGCCATCCTTTGTGATATTTTGTTTTGCTTTGTGGTCCAATATTGTTATTGCTCTTTTTATTCCTTATAACTATATTACTGATTGCCATGATGTATCTCATTCTGAGCACAGTCTGAATCTTTGGAAGTTTTTTTTGAAGCTCACATCTGCCCTTGTTCCTGAGCTCCAGGTGTTTTTTTTTCTCCTTGGGAACACAGCAAAACTCAGAATGACTCATGTTTCACTTGGTTCCTAGAGTTATTCCATAATTATCCTTTCATAGGACCATCTTTATGGTAATTGGGTGCCAGGCCATAAGGATAGGGATCCCCCAGTTCTCTCCTTGAATCACCTCCTTGCTTGTTGTTAATTTACCTATTTACTCAATGTATAAATTATCTCATTCAGAGCCATGATGTTGCACTGTATTGAGTACTACAGTATTGTAGGCTGAGTCTGCCCACTGCCAGCAGTTCAATCCTGAGTGGCTCAAGGTTGACTCAGCCATTCATCCTTCCGAGGTTGATAAAATGAGAACCCAGATTATTGGGGCCAATATGCTGACTCGGTGTACTGCTTAGACAGGGCTATAGAGTACTGTGAAGTGGTATATAAGTCTCAGTGGTAATGCTATTGCTAATTCACCAAAGTGACTCTAGGTGATATGCAATACTTGACTTTCTTTCCCTAACTGCTTTTGCCCCTAATTTCCTCTTCCCCAAATGTCAATTGAGTATTAACATCTTCAGGCCAATGTTTTTTGATCAAGTACGCGAGACCAATATGCCAACTCATCGTCTTTGCTATCAAGTAATCTTGCCATTCATTTAAAAACTCCCCTCCTATTTACAGTAAATGAAACATGATCAGAGGTACATGAATTAATGGGCTAATGTCTTGTTAATAAAATACCAACACTAATTTTACAGAGCATCGTAAGATAGGCTGCTATTAATGTGCAATCAGCAGAGTACAGCCATCAGGAAGAAAAGCTGAAGCATCAAATAAAAGAAAACAACAGCAATTGTAATTGGGACGGGAAAGAGTATCCCCAATCACTATATGATGAGTAAAGGAAGAGGAAAATTTGGAATACCTGAATCCTTCAAACTAGGTTGCCCTACATATATCCAGGGCTTTTTTTCTAAAAGAAAAAAAAAGGTGCCGGAACTCTCATCTTGTTAATCTTTTATTTACTGTATATAATTTTATTTATACATTTATATAATTAAACAATTATATATTCAATTCTTAACATACATTTAATTTATTGTATTTAAGGCAAATGTTCATAGAAAATTCCAAACTTTTGTCCAATTCTTGTCTGGCAAATCTTCTTGACTCCTTTCCTTGCTCTTAGTATCTATGGCCGAATGTTGTCCTCTGAGTAACCACAGATCGACGTACTTTGAAGGATCAAAAAGTCTCAGAGGTGGTCCGACAAATTTGATGAACAAAAGTGCTGAAATTGTCTTAGTCTTTAACAAAGCTCTTGTTAGGGTAGCAATTAGATTCATCTGTGAAAACCCACGTTCACATTCACTTGAAGAAATAGGAATGGTATTCAGAGTCCGTATCAAATGCAACAGTTTTTCTGGATATTTATTTATTTATTTTATGTCTTTTCAAGAATGTATTCACGGAATCCACGAATTATTTCTCTTTCATTTAGTTGCAGTCTGATTGATAAATTTCTAATTTCCACTTCTCCAAATGTCAATTGAGTATTAACATCTTCAGGCCAATGTTTTTGATCAAGTACACGAGACCAGTATGCCAACTCATCATCTTTGCATTCAAGTAATCTTTTTTCAATTGACTCTTTCCATTTTGTATAAAATATACTTGGGTCAATGGGAGGATCCTTTCTTGAATCTCTTTTGTGAAGTAAAACTCCACGAAAGCGAAGATCACTTACAGCAGCAACAGCACATTTATAATAGGGCCCAAAGTTCTGTCTTCTTTCTTCAAGAACTTGTACCAGTATTTTTATTTTCTTATTTGCCTTATACAAGTTGATGTTGCGGTCCTGTAGATCCAAACTTAAATCTGACAATTCTTGGAGAGCGTCACACATCAATCCTAGGTCCAATAAAAATTCTGTAGATGTTACTTTTCTTTTCAAGCCATCATAAGTGCATTTATCATTTTTATCTCTTATAGGATCATGCATTGCTTGTTCACAATGGTACACAAGGGATTCAAAATTATTCCATACAGCCAAAACTGTACACAAACTAGATGACACCCATCGGGTACTTAAAATTCTTCCAATTTTCAGCAGCTCAGACCCCAGTAATTCTGCACATGAATGCAAATCTCTGCTATTCTTTGGTGAAGCATGGTATATGACATACAGTTTATGAATAAATCATTGGAATCTATTTATTCCTGAAGTTTCCTTGGCAGCATCACCTACTAATAATTCTAGTCTGTGATTAGCACAATGCCAAACTATAATAGAAGGAAAACGTTCTGACAGCAATTTTTTCACTCCACTTTTACATCCCATCATCATAGTGGCACCATCATATGCCAGAGAAATCAATTATTTTTTTCAAATAATCTTCTGTCATCCCATAAGAGTAAAGACATTGGAGTAAGGAATCAAATATTCCTTCTGCTGTTACTTTTTCAAGTTCTACCAAAAAC
This sequence comes from Vipera latastei, assembly GCA_024294585.1. Taxonomy (NCBI): domain Eukaryota; kingdom Metazoa; phylum Chordata; class Lepidosauria; order Squamata; family Viperidae; genus Vipera; species Vipera latastei. Next base: position 7,069,878 of record CM044358.1, read on the forward strand.
AAATTTACTGGTGAATTCATTCCCATACCTTCGATACAGCATCGAACAAATACTATGAGTGAGGGTAGTTTTTTTGCTTATTGTGGTTGATTCATCAATTATCAATGAAATTTTATTATTGGATCAATTTCTTTAACCACAGTTTTCCTCATTTCTTCACTTATATGATTAACAATATATAATCTTAAAGGGCTTGCCATTGTGATAAAGATTGCTACCACTGCTCCAGGGTTTGGCTAACTTAAATATGCATAGCATAATTAGATTTATTATTGCTGCTAAAGCTATGGATTATGGATTCACATTTCCCATGGATTGTCTTCTGTCCATGGGAGGAAAGCTTGGTAGATTCTAAATTTCATAATTTTAGTTATTACTTAGTGGCAGGGTATATATGAGAACAAGCTGCAGAGGTCTTTAAAAGCATGTTTCTCACATATTTATATTTTTGAATCATAAATATTAAATCTTTTTTTCTTTCCAATGATCCAAACTAATGCTTTAGAAACATAATTTCCAGTTTTAGCTACAGTAAACAAGCAAATTACACTAAAGCTAAATTTAACGTTACTTGTTAAAGATATTTACTATATTTCAGAATTAATATTCTTTCAGTCACAATCTTATTCCTATTCAATTTGGCTGATTTTAAAATGTTATGTAAAATCATAAGCACATAAAAAGAAAACAGAAGAAACAGCTGCAAATTAACTCAACAGTTCTATGCTTAGCAACATTTCCATTTCATCAAAGTTCTTGCTCTTTCCAAATCTATTTCAGGGTTTACTTTCTATATACACAAACAATGGGAAATGAGTTTCTGGGCTGGTTCAAATTTTTACACATTCCAAAAATTTCAGGTAATGTATCTGTTCCATGTAAATATAAAAGCATGATAGGCTCTGTATTTGTACAATGGCCGATTATCTCAGTGTGCAGAAACGTGGATAACTACAAACAGAAGTTGCAAGCCCTCTCCTTGACTTCAGAGTCATCCTGGTGAGATAGTCAGCATATACATTTAATAAATAACTTTTTTTTCAAATGCAATTGAATTTGAAATTGAATTTGAATGAAGTTTCAGAAAACCAAATGTTCTGTGCTGGTGGTACTAAGCTCCCAAAGATCTAGCATGGGATAAATGAATTCTTTCTAATAAAAATAACTTTCTGCCTTTTTCTAATCATCATTTCTTCCCTACAGCAATTTGAAAAGTAAAACAAAGTGAAACAAACCACTACTCCCTCCATGCAGGGAAAATTTCCTTGAGTCATACTTGAATATCCTATTTGCAAATAATATCTTACTTAGCTAGTTGAGATGGTGTAGTTGGGGAGCAGGCAGGAGTGCAATGTTCCTGCCTTCACTGCAACGTTTGCCTGCCGGGTCTTTTGGAAAGCTCAGCAGCAATTCCTATTGGCTTCCAAAAGCCAATAGCATAGCTGACTAAGGAATTCTGGGAGTTGAAGTCCATGAGTCATAAAAGAGCAAAGCCTGCAATAGGCTTAAGCCAATAGCAGCACAGCTTGTGCAAAAGCTTTTTTTTTCTTTTTGCAAAAAAAAAAAATAGTGCCGGAATGCTGTTCTCAGCGTTCTATGCAAAAAAAAAGCCCTGTATATTTCTCTTAATAGTGTTAACATGTCTCTTTGGAATACCAAAAAGAGAGATTGTGTTATCCTTAGGTCCACATCTCTGCTGTCAGCTTCTTCTAATAGGCCCAAAGGGAACAGAATGGCTACCCTCTAAAAGGGAAAGTAGGAGAGTTGTGCTGATTTTTGAGTGCTCTACAATACCTACTTTGCTGCTTAAAATAAAATCTTTTCAGGGTACAAAAATATTCCCACTAGATGTGTTTCATGATAATTAAATATGGTCACTTTTTCATCCTTCTAAATAAGCTGAAGATCTCCCTTTAGGCCCTAGGAATGATAAACTGTTTATCACAAAGAGCCTTGAGAGTTTCGCCTTGACTCAAGTCATGTGCTAACAAAAAGGTTACTCATAAATTTCTAAAAACAGCTCATTCATTTATTTGGAGCCCCACCAAATAATGACCTAGACAAAATTAATGTATTTACAATGGACATTGTTAACAACTCATACAGCAGCAGAACCTCTGACTGAATTAGTGGTAACATCTCATCTCCAAAAAATGTTGCATGAACAATGAGAGCAATTTACAAAAATCTCTGATACACTTTGACTTAAATGAGGATTTTCAACAGAAGAGCAACCAGAAGGAAGACAATCTGGCAATTTTAAAAGATGAAGAAACGTTGATCTTGCACCATTAAAAACAACAACTGCATTTCCCCTGATGCCATGGTTTTACCAAAGGGACTGCTGGGTAACTAAACCCCACTGCAGAAGAAAATTCACAAAACTTTGGATTAACCCACTGCCATGAACAGACTAACAACACCTCTAGCTCAGCAGACTCAATCAAATATTCAAGATCTTCAGACCTCTTCTAGCATTGAGCCTAAGATGAACAACCTTAAAACCAATCCATTGGAGTGCCAGGTGAAGACTCACAAGGAAATAGAGGAAACATTGCAAACAAGGGAAGACAATATAGTAGAGAATTGCATTGACCAGGGATGCTGCTTTGGCAAGTACAGTCTTCAAGGAAAAGCAAAATCACCAATCAGTGTGTATATTTAAATATATCAGGTTCCCGGAGTTCCGGTCCTGCACGGTAGTGACTGGTTGCAGGCTTGTGGACCCATGCACCCCCATAGCCAGGGCTTTTTTTGTCATAGAACCCTCAGAATGGAGTTCCAGCACCTTTTTTGAATAGAACCTTGTAGGGTAGGCATGTGTGAGTTCCGGCACCTTTTTCTTTTACAAAAAAAGCACTGCCCATAGCCAACGTTCGTCCTGCCTGGAGACCCTAAGGGGTCCAAGCTGCCCCGGAGAGGCGGTGAAGAAAAAAGGGTGCCCCGGCAACTCTGTAATGATGGCAGTCATTCCATTCATCTTGGGGAAAGCATTCTAACCCGACAGCAGAAAGGCTGTATTTTATTGATCAGCCTAAGCTACTGGCGACAAGAGTCCAAAAGAACTATCCAGAACTGCAGTAAACAGCATGCTTGAAACTGGGTGAGGAATCTGGTTTTCCCTTCTCTATTTTACACTTAAATTCCCGGAAAAGATCCCCAAGAAGAAAATACCTCCGAAAGTGAAGGACGAGGACTTCCGCCCCATCATCAGAAACTCCACCAGTGCCACGACCAGCTCAAGGAGGCAAAGAGAACCTTCACACCGCAAAACAGTGCCCGGCAACCACACTCCCACACTCCATCCAGGAAACAACAAGCTGCCCAAGCTGCTCAGCTGCTCAAACAAAAGCCCATCACGGAGCTCACAAAGTCAGCTCCTGACCGCCGCCACCATGATATTCCCAGCAAAATATATATTAAGTAGTATTTTTTTATGTTTCTTTACTTTTGCTCTCTTTTCCTTTTCTTTACTGTTTTTATTTATTCTTTAAGAAATGTAAAAGTGTTGTGGACACTAAGCTGATGTTGAACTTAATTACGGCAGCGAGACTTTTAGTAGCGCAATATTGGAAGAAGGAAGAACTGCCGACTATAGAAGAATGGACTTTAAAAGTCTCCAATCTGGTGGAAATGGCAAAGATCTCAGCGTACTTGAAAGATCAGTCGCAACAGAGATACATTGTGGAGTGGAGAAGATGGATTGATTATATCCAGAATAAATATGGGACTAAAAAGTTTCATCTAGCATTTGAATAAGTATTGATGTGATATTTAAATTGCTTGTAGTTATTTTATAAGAGTTAAAGTGCGATAGATTTAATATTTTATTGTTGTTTGCATAAGGTAGACTATGATTGTTTGTATTTTTATACCCTGTATTGAGCTCCGGGAAGTCGGGGAGGGGGAGGGGGAGGGGAGGGAGGTGTTGGGGAGGGTTGGGGAGAGGGGAGGGGGTTGGGAGGGGTTTTGTCTTTTAAAAAAATGTATTGTAAAACTTTTCAATAAAAAAAAGAAATGTAAAAGTGTTGAGATGGTTTATATGGGAAAAATGGATTAAATCTTTAAATGTAATTAACTGTTGAGAAAATCTTAACCAGCAAGAATACTTTGAACTTTATGGGAGAAACAAATCTAAATAAGACTGTAACAGGATATAAGATGAGGCAACCAGAATGATTAGATAGAAAAGAAATAATACATTGATGTGATCATTATTTCTAGGAATATTGTAAAAAAAATCATATATATAACTGTTATTTATCAAAATAATAAGAACTGTATTATTTCAAGGTTTGCAAAGGAGACATTTTGGGGAAAAGGGGAAATCAACTAAATGTACTATGTGGATTAGGGATTATAGAAACCAATTGTTAATTATTTTTCTTTACAAATGTAAACCCAGCAAACACACTGTTTACCAACTATTAAGTGATTTATGTTTTAAAAAATCAATACAATATATGGGAAAAAATAAATATATCAGGTTCCCTTGATCTCACATCAGTTGGTATTTGACAGAATGGGATACATTACAACCTATCACAAAAAAGCTCCTTTTAGCAGGGCTTTTCAACCTTTTCACCCATTGTACCACTTTTAGGATATGGCAATATCTGAGTACCAGTCACCTAGCAAGGTGTCAAAAACTTGATGACCCCAAAAAAGGAAAAAAGTGATGAAGTACAGGTAGAACTTGACTTACAACTGTTCGTTTAGTGACTGTTCAAAGTTACAATGGTACTGGAAAAAGTGCCCCCCCCCCGAAGCCACAGCCAAGACACCTACCTGCGCTGTTCCTCCTGTCCGAGGTTGTCATTGTTGTGAGCATTTCTGTTGAGGATGGGCAGCGGGTGTGGTGTGGGGTTTGTTTTTTATTCCCCCCATCTGCTGGGTGGTTATAGCAGGTTTTGATCACTTCACATGACCCTGGGACACTGACCGTCATAAATATGAATCAGTTGCCAAGCATCTGAATGTAAATCACAAGACCCTTGAGATGCTGCAACATTCCACCTGATCGACACTTCTGGGCTCAGTAGAAGCACCAGCATCAGCGCCAAGCTCCAGCTGAAGCCTGGCGCAGATCCTGGTGCCTCCACTGAGCCCTGACAGCCCCAAAGAAGTGCTGATCCTGGCGCTTCTGCTGAACCCTGACAGCCCTGCAGCTACAGCCATCTCTTACTCAGGCTTGTGTGGTGCTGCCACTGGTTCAGCTCATTCCCCTCCCCAGCTACCACTTTTCTAAGATGGCCATGTTCCATCTGCTAGCTGCCAATGTACCACAGGTGGTACCCATACCACTGGTTGAAAAGCCCTGCTTTTAGGACTCCCGGTTTGCCATCGTGGCTGCGGATGCTGTAAGGCATGCTCCGTCTTCCACATTTGGTTTCGCTCCTTTGGTGGACCCTGGAAAGGGTCCAGAGTCACCCTGTAGGGACGATAAGCAAAGAGGGGACCCCCGCTTGATGGCAGGAGGGTATTAGCCCTTCTGCTCGATCCAGGGCAGCCCTCCAAATCAGCGGACAAAAGACTGGCCATAAAAATATGGCTCTTCACTAGGCTGCAGACAGCCGAAGTCAAACTTACCACCAGGCACTTCTAAAGAAGCGCGGATGAGACTGGGTGAGATCTGAACCTCTCTTCAGTCATAAGTATTTTCTTTTCCTGTAAAAACTGCCCAAAGTATCTTCCCCCCTGTGAGGAGAGAGGGAAGAAAACTTCTATCCCTAAGAATAGCAGCAACTGACTATCCAAGGGAATTAAAACGTTGAAAGAATAACCCTAATCTAACTGGATTTATATGCTTCTAAAGTTTTGGGGCCAAAAGATTTCTTACCTTTACTGAAGACTTTGGTTTTTATTTACAAAAAATAAAATAAAATTGGGAAAAGGAGTATAAAAATTTTAGACTTAAAATTATTTAAATGGCATTGGTGACATCTTGTGGCCAGGTTTGATATTACATATTTTATTGTCTAAAGGAGACTTGGGTTGAAGCCCAGACTACAGATAAGACTTTTTCAACCTTCACAAATATCAGCTGTGAGAAGCTCAGCTGTATTCTATACTCAGTTATAACATTATTTTAATTCTCTGACTTTAAAGCCCTCAATTTAACTCACCATTAAGAGAATATGGATGAAGACCAGGAACAGATTCTTTTTATGTTGAAAGCAACACATGAAACTATTCTTTCAGCTTGTGATGAAATAAGATGATACAGAAAAGAACAACATGTCAGCCTAGATATATGAACCCAAATTTTGATTACAATTAAAAAATCAACTACACAGAAGATAATTGAAGAAGTGGAACAATTAAATACTATGATAGAGGATTCAACTGACCAACAAATACAGTCAATGGAAAATCCAGAAAATGGACTGACAGCACTGAAAATGGAAAAGAATTTCTATATAAACTAGAAGAAATTTGAGGAGCAAGGAGAAGAACAGACCGAAGGGAAGACAAACATATAAGGACAACTATGAGGATCTGGAATAATAGAGAGACAATTTCCTTGCCATTCCAAAAAATGGCGACCGGATGGTCTCTTTTATTTCAAATAATATCTATAACAACAGAGAGAGATCTATTTGATGACTTAAAAGCACTAACATGGAAGGTGAGCTGGCAAACGAAGAAAGCCAGAATAAGGCTGAAGAAAATTGAGGTTTTGATTTATTAGAGAGGATTTTATATTACTAATTAAAATAGAATATACTCCAATAGACAAGATATGTATTTTGAATACTAGATTCTGTTATCAATTGAGATAAAGAAAATTTTGTTCACTTAAAACTTGGAAGTATAAATATTAAAATTTAAATTAGAATATCGTTGGGAAATTAAAAATTGGGGAAAAGAAATAAATAGGATATTGATTGTCTATAAAGATTGAATGGAAAAGTAATTCAGATATGTATAAGCTAACAATGTACTGATAAATGTAATAAACATGTTTTTACTTAGTTGATATAATAAGAACTGTATTAGCTTAAATATGAGACAGTAGATGTAAAGGGAAAAAGAGAGGAAATATTTCATGTTGAAATAGGGGAAATTTTGGTCATTAAATTTAAGACATTTGGAAATTAGTTGAAAATAAGGATGTTATACTGAATTATTAACTAGATGATGTAAGATGGTGGGAAATGAAATATACTCAAAACAGATAAGATGTGTATCTTGAATATTATACTGTACTATGAATTGTGATAAAGGAAACTTTGGTTACCTAAAACTTGGAAATTATAAATATCAAATGTTAAATTTAAATTTAAATATTGATGGGAAACTAAAAATTGGAAAAACTAACAACAGGACATTGATTGTCTATAAAGATTGAATGTTAAAGCAACTAGGATATGTATAAGCTAAAAATATATTGATAAATGTAACTGCTATTTTTACTTAATTGATATAATAACTGTATTAGTTCAAATATGAGACAGTAGATATTAAAGGAAAAAGAGAGGAAATATTTGATGTGGTAGCTTGAGATTTGTACTAAAGATATTTGTATGTTATTGAATTATTGATTAAACCAGCCACCACGATGCTTTTTAAATACTTAAATGTAAAATTAGAAAATCAATAAAATATTACAAAAAAAGAAGCTCCTTTTAGACCAGAATACAGGTAAACAACAAGTTCATGGAGTCTCAACTTTTGATTTTGTATTCGCTTGAACATTGAAGGAATGTAGATTCCCCTTGGATACTCATATACCTGCCCCCATGTGAGAAGAATATTACCTCCAATTATTCACTACCCCAAGTTGTATTGGACTGGAGGATCCAAAGAAATGTTCTACAGATGGCATGTAGTCCTGTACAACTCCATCCAGGATGCCAGTAACTGAATGGGAGACTAGAGGAGTCAGTCATTCAGATTCTGAAGTCCAGCAGGTCTTCGAGGAAACCTATTGAAATGTCACTTTGATTGGTGAACTCCCTTATCTGCAAGTTTATTAACCCAAATAAATAATTCCTGCCAAAGTCCATCTGGTTGGCAGCTCTCTATTGTGGTCCCGATTTAGCGAAAGCTTGATCAGGGTTATCCTTCAAATTATAGACTCATCAGTCTCATTGACATCATAGCAAAATCACAGGTCAAATGTCTTTGACACAAGAATGAGGCCTGGGTAATAGAAAAGGGCTTGCTACACGAAGAGCAAACTGGTTTTAGGTCTGGTCACCTCACCATGAATAACTCTTTCATTTTATGTCATTTAATAGTAAAACATACCGTTAAGGGTAGACAGATATTTATAACTTTTATATACCTCAGTGCAACATTTGATTCAATAAACAGAGACCTTCTGTGGAAGAAACCTATGGACCTGAGCATGAATCCTAGACTCCTCTCTTTATTCAAGGGCTTATACACAAATTCATGTCTAAGGTACACACAGGAATGCATAGAACCCTAAGAGGGAAAATTAATACCAATAAAGGAGTCAGTCAAGGATACCTACTAGCTCCCATTATCTCTAATCTGGATACAGGTAATATCATGCTCCCGTTGGAGCCTGAATCTGCTGAGGAAAATGAGCTGGAACCAGGGCCAAGGGAGGTTGAGGGAGAGGTGTCTGTGGCTTCAGAGGAATGTGGGGAACAGCAGGCTGAGGCAGGCCAGGGCCTTTCAGGATTGGGACAGGATGAACATGAGAGACAGAGCTCAGGCAATGAGCAAGGGCCACCCCCTCCTGATCCTAGAGCACAGAAGGTGGAGAGAAGGATGGAACAACACAGCCAGGCTCAACTACTTGGGAGCAGAGCACCCTGCCCCTTTCCACAAGGTACACCTGGAGACTGAGACTTAAGGAGACGCTGTGGGGAGGGGCATTTGTCGGGAACAAATGCTGAATGCTTGGAGTTATGTGTGCCCTTGCTCATCTTGGAAACAACTCTCTGATTTCTTGTTCTGTGTTGTGAATTCTGCTTGGAAACCCTGAAACTCTGACCATTGGACTGGGCTGATAAACTTGATTTGGTGTTCAAAGACCTCAGATTGGATTTTGGCTTCTCTTCTGAAACTACTCAGGCAAGCTTGTATTTCCACAGCCTCGTTAGGTTTTGGATGTATGTTTCTTTCCTTGTTATCTAAGTGACCTTGAGTAAATTACTCTTCTATCTGGGTGTGAGTCCAAACCTAAAGGAGGATGGCTTGTTCCATACACACACTTTCCCTGCCTGAAGAGTTAAAAATTTATAAAACTACGTGCAGCCAGAAGCTGCTGAAGGTGTGTGTGTGTGTGTGTTACTTTGTTCTGCAGCTTACCAGAAACTTGGGAGCATTGGGGGAAAATTGGATGCCCTCAGGAATTGTTTTCTCCAATGCTCACATCTGGAAACAGCAGAGACACATTGCTATCACTTCTCTGCAGAAGCTGGCACTGGGGAAACAAAACATTGGGCATCTGATAAAAGATGGAGATCAGAAGTTGGTGAAGATTTTTGGACAAACAACAAGAATGTAATTTAGGGTAATGAATGGCTCAAGTCCACGTCTGCTGTAAAATTTTCCATTTTGTGCATTTTGAACAAAAGCAGATGATTTTATTTTTTAAAATTTTGCACCAATTGATTCCCAAATCTCTCCTAATCCCCTTACAAATCCTGTTCTTTAATAACTGATTATGAAATATCTTCATTGGCAGGACAGCTATTTGACCCTTCATTTCCAGTAAGAAATGCAGTTTCTAATGTCATATGTGCTTTGAGTTTTGGACCCTGCACAGATCCTCACAATCCATGAAAGCATACAATTGGCAAATAACATGAAATTACACAAAGGGTCTCCTAGCCTTGATGCCACCTGTTCTTTCAATTGGAGTCATGGGTCTGGAAGAACCCACAAATTGTACACAGGTTCTGTATGGCAAAATGCAGTTCACTCAGAACTAAAGATGATAAACCCTTAGATCCTTGAGTCCCTTTAAACCCACAGAGACTCCATTTTACCAAAACAAGGTGTAGGGGTGACATGACAGCAGTGTTCCAATATTTGAGGGGTGTCTTTAAAGATGAGGTGGGTCAAACTATTTTTCAAAGGACCAAAAGGCAAGACAAGAAACAATGATTGGAAATTAATCAAGGAAAGAAGGAACCTACAATTAAGAAGAGATTTCCTAATGATAAGGTTAATCAGCCAATGGAACAACTTGTCTTTTGAAGTTGTGGGTGCTCCACAACTGAAGGGTGTTGAGAAGAGATTGGACAGCCACTTGCCTGGAATATTATAGGTCTTCTCAGTGGTGGGATTCAAATATGTCAACCACCAGTTCTCTGTGGGGATGCTGCTTCTGTAAGTCCATTCTGGGCCTGAGCAACAAAAAATTAGCTTCTGCCAAACTGGTGCAAACTGGGTGAATCCCACTCCTGGGTCTTCTTCTCCTTCCAATTCTATTATACTGTGTTGCACCAGAGTTGAAGCCTGTTGTCCATGCAGACACCCCTGTGACCAGACATTGCAAGAGTGTAACTACAGAATCACTTAGGTCACTGGGCTGGAGATGCAAAGTTGACTATTCTGGAACAAGGGATGATACCTCACCCAATGGTGTTGGATGATCTCACCTAGCAGTTTCATGAAGATTTATAAAGGAACACAGAAAGGACGGAGCTCTGCACCATGCCCCAAAGAGAATCTTTGGACTGGATCTCTCACTTCCTATCACCACCAATTGGGACTGGCCTTGAAAAAAAGAGATGAACCAGTCCAACACTGCACCATCCAGTCCTAATTCCCACAGCCAGCTGGAAAGGATACCACGGTTGATGGTATCAAAAGCCGCAGAGGGAAAAGAAGAGCAATGATGGATGTGCTATCCCCATCCCACTCCCTCCAGAGATCATTGAAAAGTGTGATTAATGCTGTCACTGTCCCATAACCAGGCCTGAAATCTGGCTGAAAGGGGTCCAGATAATCCATTTCATCCAGGACCCTCTGGACCAACAGAGCAACCATTTTTCCCCACTACTTTCCCCTTCACTAAAAAGGGGAGATGGCAAACTAGACAGAAATTGTCAAGATTGGTGTGGTTCAGTGAAGGTGACTTAAGGAAGAGTCAGATCAAGGCCTCCATAAATGGTGCTGTGAACATCTCCTCTGCAGTAATGTGGCATTTTGTCACCCTTAGCACCATGAGGTAAGGACTTAATGGCAACTCTGATCCATTTCCAGTCATAAGCATTTTTTGTATTCCTCCAGTGGCATTTGTCTCTTGGCCATTTTCAACATGCTCAACTCCTCCATAACCCACTGGAGTGTCAGAAGCGATGGACCAAGAGAGGGCACATGGGTCCATGGCTCCAGCTGTTTTCTGATTCCAGGCTGTGGCCAGAGCTTTGAAAGGGCCATGCAGCAGATCCCCCAGGACAATCCCACAGCTCCTTCTGGAATCTGAATGGTCCATCAGTCATCAAGAAGGGAATATGTGAATAGGTCCAGCCTCCCTGCAGAGGGGGCAGTGCTGGAAAATTTCAAGGATACCACTGTGTAGTCTGACCATGACAGAGGGAATAATGATAACTCCCAGAGCAGATTACATTGCCACTGTTTTGACAAGATCATGTCTAGGGTGTGTCCACTATCCTGGGTTGGGCTATGGATAACCTGAGAAGGCCACCTTGGTAGCCATGAACTCTTAAGCTGCTTCTGGGACCTGCCTCTGGCACCTGTTTATATTCCTACCCATCACCAGTGGAATTGGTTTTCCTGCCCTAAACCCTTTGAGATGATCTTCTATCCCTAAACCTGACCTCCCACTGTGCTTGCAGACCTGCCATTCTGCCAGTCATACAGACTCACCCAATGTGTGGCATTTGCACTGTAGCTCTTAGCGCCAATGGGAATTGGGTGTGTGGAACCAGTTAGATGGTACCGCCCCAGACGCTTAATGGATCCCGAGAGGTTCCAGGCAGCGCTGGGGTCCCCACCTGCCTCCCCCACTCACAGCTCGGCAGATGCCTTAGTGGAAGCCTGGGAAAGGGCAGCCACTGAGGCTCTTGACCGAGTTGTACCTGTATTATATATGTAAATAGTTAAGTTAAATGCATTTATACGGTTGCGTGAGGAAAGGAACAAATCTGACAGAAGAACACGCGGGAACTTTGACAGCTGTCAAAGTTCCCCCGCACAGCGCAGGCGCAGCCACTGACAGCTCGCGGCTGTCAAAACACCGGACCATGCGGAAGCCTAGCTGTCAAAGAGAAGACGACGCGGATTGGTCCGGATAGACGCGGCGCCAAAATAAACACTCCTGATTGGTCCTCACTGACAGTTGCCGGCTATAAAAGCCGGCAATGTTATTCTCTGTTTGCCTTGCTCTTAATAAACCCTTACTTAACTAGCCTGTCGTCCCGAGTGGTCCTTCGGCTACTTCACTGGCGACGAGGATGGGATCGCTCCTGAGCTGAAGTCACGGCCGAAGAAGAAAGTTCCTGAGCTGAAGTCACGGCCGAGGAAGAGAGTTCCCGGCAAGAGCTGTCACGGAAGTTTTAACTTCCATAGGAGCGACCAGTACCGGACGACATGGCAAACTTCGGACGTGTGAGGGAATTCGACACCCGCCATCCCGAGAGATGGCAATCACACCTAGGCCAGGTCGAGGGATTCCTCCTCGTCAGTAAAATCACTGACGACCGAGCAAAGGCCGCCGCGCTATTATACATCAGCGGACCTCCCGTGTATGATGCTGCTGTGGGCCTGTTCAGCCCGGTGCCCATCACCGAGGTCTCCTACGCGGACCTGGTGGACCAGCTGAACAAGTACTATATGCCGGCTCGCTCAGAACTATACTGGCGGGTCCAATTTGCCCAGAAGAAACAGCGGCCAGAGGAGCCCGCCAACGAGTTCATCGCTGGGGTCAGGCACGCCGCGCGGAACTGCTGCTTCCCCGACCTGGAAGACCGAATCAGAGACCAGGTGGTGATCGGACTGAGGGACGAGAGGCTGCAGAAGAAGCTGACATCTAAACCTGACATGAGCCTGGCCGAGCTGACCAGAGAAATCATGGCCTACGAGCACAGCCACAAGAAGAAGACAACTACCACGACCCCAGAGAGCCCAGCGACCGTCTTACAAGAAAGCGCCTTCCTCAGCGACAGCGAAGAGTCGGTGGATTTCACCGACGGAGAAGCCTTGCAACGCAGAATGGAGCGCAGGCAACCAAGGAGAAGGGACACTTCAGATCGCCGTAGGTCCAGGAACCCCCCTCCGCCACCGCCGCGTTACGAGCAACGGGCCGCCTGTGCCAGCTGCGGGGGCAACCATGCCCGAGGAAGCTGCCGGTTTAGGAATGCTAAGTGCCACAATTGCGGGAAGACCGGCCACATCAAACCGGTGTGCCACAGCAAGGGCCGTGACAACATCAACGAATTGGAGGCAAACTCCCCAGGTAGGCCAGCTACCCAGGCCAGCAGAGAAAAACCGCCAGGGCCCCTGGTAGAAACAATTGACAGGGTAAATAGCCTAAGCTCAAAGGTTAAGATCAGGGTAAGAATACAGGGGGTGCCCTGCCTCATGGAAGTGGATTCAGGGTCCGCAGTCTCCTTAATTTCACTTAAAACTTATCAGGAGATCTGTCAACAGGGGAAGAAAAAAATTCCTCTGAGGCAAACCCAGGTCCACCTAGCTGACTTCCAGAAAACCCCCATTCCTCTGGAAGGGAGGGCTAAGGTTACGGTGCAGTACAAAGAGTTCAAGGGTCCCTTAGAAGTCCTGGTTACGCCAGGGAACCGCACCGACCTGATAGGGTTAAACTGGTTCGAGCCGCTAGGAATCGCCATAACGGGGGTAAATACAATTCAGTCACCCAGCCTAGAAGCCGTTTGCAACAAGTATGCAGACGTCTTCGATGGCACGTTAGGGAAATACACCGGTCCCCCCATCTCTCTACAATTAAACCCAGCAATCCAACCAATTAAGTTAAGAGCTAGGAGAGTACCCTTTGCCCTTAAAGAAAAAATTGAAAACGAACTCGATCGCCTCATAGGTCTTGGGGTGCTCGAACCAACGGAAGGGGGAAGCTGGGAGACCCCTATAGTCACCCCTATTAAACCTAACGGGGAAGTGAGATTATGTGCGGACTATAAAGCGACCCTCAACCTAGCCCTCAGTCCCCACGCTTACCCGGTGCCAGCAGTAAGAGATGTATTTGCTTCTATCCGCTCTGGCGCCATTTTTGCCAAACTTGATCTCACGCAGGCGTATTTGCAACTGCCTGTCACTAATGACACGGCGGAAGCCCAGACAATTGTCACCCACCGCGGTGCTTTTAAAGTGAAAAGGCTCCAATTCGGCATATCGGCGGCCCCGGGTATATTTCAAGGTATCATGGAGAAAACCCTGAAAGGAATACCCGGGGTCTGCCCCTATTTCGACGATGTTCTCATTGCCAGAGAAAACGAAGCAAACTTAGCTGACAGGCTGTCAGCTGTGCTAAGCCGGCTCAGAGAAGCCGGTCTCAAGCTGAAACGGGAAAAGTGCTCTATTGGAGTCACATCCACAGAATTCCTAGGGTACAAAATAGACGGCCAAGGCATCCACCCCACCACAGAAAAACTAAAGGCTATTCAAACAGCACCCAGTCCAAAGAATAAACAAGAGCTCCAAGCTTTCTTAGGTTTATTAAACTTTTACCACGCCTTCATCCCCCATAAAGCCACTATCGCGGAGCCTCTGCATAGGCTCCTGGACAAGGGAACAATTTGGTCCTGGACCAAAATACATGAGAATAGTTTCCAGTCATTAAAAAAGATTATTTGCCACAGCTCAACGATCACCCTTTTCAGAGAAGACACACCAATATGCATCGCTTGTGATGCATCTCCCTATGGAATCGGGGCAGTGTTAAGTCACTTATTCAAGGATGGTACACAAAGACCCATAGCCTTTTATTCACGTACTCTGTCTAAAGCAGAAAGGAATTACGCTCAAATAGACAGAGAAGCCCTAGCAATAGTCGCAGGAGTTAAAAAATTTCACGACTACCTTTATGGACGGCCCTTTACTATAATTACAGACCACAAACCCCTTCTGGGCATATTCACGTGGAATAAAACTACACCACAGATTCTCTCTCCAAGAATTCTACGGTGGTCCACATTCCTTTCAGCCTATTCCTACCAGTTAGTACATAAACCAGGAAAGGAGTTAGGACACGCAGACTGCCTCAGCAGACTGCCCATTCAAACCGAGGACCCAGATCCAGCCCCAGCTGGACTGATTTTAGCAATCTCTCAACTTCCAGATTGTCCCCTGTCCGCAAACATTATAGCTAAAAACTCAGCTACAGACAAAGTACTTAGCAGAATTCTCAAATGGGCCACAACAGGGTGGCCAGCACAAAACCCACACCCCCAATTCCAGCCATATTTTATAAGGAAAAATGAAATATCCACTCATAGGGGATGCATACTATGGGGAAATAGGGTGATAATACCAGAGAAGAACATAAGCCAAACATTACACATATTACATGAAGGACATCCTGGCATTGTCAAGATGAAAGCGATGGCTAGAAGTTATGTCTGGTGGCCGGGCATAGATAAAGAAATAGAAAGATATGTGGGTGGGTGCTATACCTGCCAAGCCACCCGGAACGAACCACCCCAGGCACCAATCCACAAATGGGAAACAACAAAAAACCCATGGTCACGCATACATTTAGACTTTGCAGGACCTATCCAGGGACAGAGTTTCTTAATTGTAGTGGACAGTTATTCTAAATGGTTAGAAGTTACCCCCCTTAAGAAAACAACATCAGGAGCCACTATACAAGCCCTAAGAAAAATATTCGCTACACACGGCCTCCCAGACACCATAGTTTCAGACAATGGCCCTCAATTCACTTCTCGTGAATTTCAGATATTCGCTACGAAGAATTGTATTAGGCTGGTCACATCCGCGCCCTTCCACCCATCCAGTAACGAGATGGCTGAAATTATGGTACGCTCTACAAAAGAAGCTTTAAAAAAATTCGTCAAGGGGAACTGGCAAAGGCGACTCAGCCAATTCCTAATGTCACAACACGCAACCCCATGCACAACAACGGGCAAATCACCAGCGGAACTGAGATGGGGAAGGAGGCTGATAACACGGCTTGACAGACTGCATCCTGACACATATCCGGAAGAAGACGAACGAACCCCTCCCATCCGCACATTCAAGACAGGGCAATTGGTATGGGCACGATCTTACTCCGATAAGAACAAATGGGTCCAAGGGACAGTGCTACAACAAACAGGACCCATCTCTTACCTAATCTCCACACAGACTCAGGGAAACCTACGCCGCCATATCGACCAACTCAGACCCAGACAACCGCCATACACACCAGACCCCCAAACGACGGAACTCGATCTACCAACCCTTCCAGAAATACTACCAAACCAAGAGGAAGAGGAGGAAAGAAACGCACCACCGGCAGACCCCGACAACGCCCCACCCCCACGTCGTTCCACCAGAAACCGAAGGGCCCCCACCTACCTAAGGGACTACCAATGGGCAGGTTCCAACGACAGAGGGGGAGGGAACGCTCCAGGGGAGGGGTAAGGGGTGTATTATATATGTAAATAGTTAAGTTAAATGCATTTATACGGTTGCGTGAGGAAAGGAACAAATCTGACAGAAGAACACGCGGGAACTTTGACAGCTGTCAAAGTTCCCCCGCACAGCGCAGGCGCAGCCACTGACAGCTCGCGGCTGTCAAAACACCGGACCATGCGGAAGCCTAGCTGTCAAAGAGAAGACGACGCGGATTGGTCCGGATAGACGCGGCGCCAAAATAAACACTCCTGATTGGTCCTCACTGACAGTTGCCGGCTATAAAAGCCGGCAATGTTATTCTCTGTTTGCCTTGCTCTTAATAAACCCTTACTTAACTAGCCTGTCGTCCCGAGTGGTCCTTTGGCTACTTCAGTACCCTTGCGGCCCCTGACCCGATGCAGATCCCATCGAGCTCCATAGTTCTCCGCGGAGCTCCGGGAGATGAAGCGTCGGAGACGGGGCCTAGAGAGCGGTTGGAGGTCCAGCCGATCCGAATCCGACCGATTGCGACTAAGAACCTACATTAGGTCTTATCTCGCTGCGATAAGGGTGGCGAGGTCTAATCACTTCGCTACCCTTATCGCGTCCGCAGATAATCGCCCGGCCGCCCTGTTTAGGGTGACTCACTCCCTCCTTAATCAAGAGGTGAGGGAGGAACCCTTGCAGGGTCGTGCCGAGGAGTTTAACAATTATCTGTCGGACAAAATCGCTCGGATTCGGACCGGTCTGGACTCTGACTGGGCAGAGTCTGGCGATCAGGACACGGGCGGTCTTGTCGATATCACCTGGGAGGAGTTTGATTCTGTGACTCCGGAGGAAGTGGACAGGATTATGGGGAGACTGAGCTCCACCACATGTTTATTGGACCCGTGCCCTTCCTGGCTGGTGTATGCAGCCCGGGAGAGGACACGCAGCTGGTTCCAAGCAGTTATATCAGCTTCTTTGAGTGAGGGTAGCTTCCCTGCCGTCTTGAAAGAGGCGGTGGTGAGGCCTCTCCTCAAGAAGCCTGCCTTGAACCCAGCTGTATTGAACAACTTTCATCCGGTCTCCAACCTTCGCTTTCTTGCGAAGGTTGTTGAGAGTGTGGTGGCGCATCAGCTCCCTTTGGTCCTGGATGAAGCGGATTATCTAGACCCGTACCAATCGGGTTTCAGGCCCGGGCACAGCACGGAGACGGCATTGGTCGCGCTGGTGAATGATCTCTGGAGGGCTCGGGACAGGGGTCATTCCTCTGTTCTAGTCCTATTAGACCTCTCAGCAGCTTTCGATACCATCGACCATGGTATCCTGCTGCGGCGTCTCAGGGGATTGGGAGTGGGAGGCATGGTCTTACAGTGGTTCTCCTCCTATCTCCAGGGACGCTCGCAGTCGGTGTTGACAGGAGGGCAGAGGTCGACCGCGAGGTCTCTCGTTTGTGGAGTTCCTCAGGGGTCGGTCCTCTCGCCTCTCCTGTTCAACATCTACATGAAACCGCTGGGTGAGATCATTTGTGGCTTTGGAGTTGGGTATCATCAGTATGCTGATGATACCCAGCTTTTTCTTTCGACCCCAAACCACCCCAGTGATGCCCTCAACGTGATGTCCCGTTGCCTGGAGGTGGTTCGGGTCTGGATGGGGAGGAACAGACTTCAACTCAACCCCGACAAGACCGAGTGGCTTTGCATACCTTCATCCCGGGTCTATTCGGATATTCCATCTCTCTCTATGGGGGGTGAATTATTACCCCCCGTAGATAGGGCTCGCAACTTGGGAGTCCTCCTAGATTCACGGCTCACCTTGGAAGATCACATGGTGGCTGTGACTAGGGGGGCTTTCGCCCAGGTTCGCCTGGTGCGCCAGTTGCGGCCCTATCTAAGCCGTGATGATTTATGCACGGTCACTCACGCGCTCGTGACCTCTCGTCTAGACTACTGCAACGCTCTCTACATGGGGCTTCCCTTGAGGACCACCCGGAGGCTCCAACTGGTACAGAATGCAGCCGCGAGAGTTGTGTTGGGAGTCTCCCGATACTCCCATGTCACACCTCTGCTCCGTGAGCTGCATTGGTTGCCAGTTGTCTTCCAGGTGAGATTCAAGGTGCTATTAATGGTGTTTAAAGCCCTACATGGCATGGGTCCGGAGTACCTTAGGGAACACCTGCTGCCGGCGTCTACTTCCCTCCGCCCTGTGCGTTCCCACAGAGAGGGCCTCCTCAGGGTGCCACCGGTCAGAGAATGTCGACTGGTGGCCCCCAGGGGGAGATCCTTCTCTGTGGGCGCCCCGGAGCTATGGAACCAGTTACCGGTTGAGCTCCGGACGGCGCCCGATCTTCGCTCCTTTCGCCGCGATCTGAAAACATACTTGTTCGAGCAAGCCGGCCTGGCCTGAGGGGGAATTGGTGGGGTTTTTTACTATTTTTATTGGGGTTTTTTAGTATGTATTAACTGTATTTTTAATTGGGCATGTATTTAATTATCTTTTATCTTTTGTAAATCTTTGTGTTTTATTCTTGCCCTGTACACCGCCCTGAGTCCTTCGGGAGAAGGGCGGTATAGAAATATTAATAAATTAAATTAAATTAAATTAAATTAAATCCTCATGGTCCACAATCTCCACACACACACTCAATGTATCCTCACCTTGAGCTGGTCTCTCCTAGTGGCCAAACAGAGAGGAGACCATATTCACACATATAGGCTCTTCACTTCTCACACCCAGGCAAAAGGGTAGCAACTGTAGAATAGCAACACATTCAGGTGACCCCTATGCTCTCAACCTAGGGCCAAACTCACTATCACTTCAGAGTCTTGGACTCTGTATCCTCCAAAATACTGTCAGTTCTCCCTGTCAGTCCCAAAGGCTTGTTGCCATCAACATTCTTCAGAGCATCTCTCCTTGTCTTTCGAGCTATTGCCAGCTTCTGGGCTCTATATGTCTTAGAATTCCAAAGTTTGCTGCCATAACCTGGTGTTCAATACCAGAAGGCTCCAAATCCATCTCTGATCTCTGGGACCAACAACCTGCAGATCCACACACCCCAAGCCCACTTTTGATGGTGATATCAAGAAGGTGACTGTTTTCCTGAACCAGGTGTGGTCTCATGTAAATTGTTATGGCTGTGCTTACTTAGACGATTCCGAAATGGTTGATACTGTGACTGCAAATTTGGAAGGGGAAGCCATGGAGTGGACAGCTGCCCTACATGAGGAGAATGCACCCAAGCTATGGGATTTTGATCTATTCACTTGTGGGATGAGAACCAGGTTTGAAGATGAATCTCAGGCTGTGCAATCCGAAAAAGACATCCTATGAAATTTGGTATCCTGGTCCTGCCCATCATCTTTATGATCAGGGATTCCTGAGCAAGAAATAGATGTTGTTTTTGTTGTTGTTGTTAGTTGGGAAGTCATGTTTGACCCATCGTGAACCCATGGACAACATTCCTCCAGGCCTTCCTGTCCTCTACCATCTTCTGGAGTTCACTTAAGCTCATGCCTACTGCTTCAGTGACTCCATCTAGCCACGTTATTCTCCATCGTCCCCTTCTTCTCTTGCCCTCAACCTTTCCCAGCATTAGGCTCTTCTCCAGTGAGTCCTTCCTTCTCATTAGGTAGCCAAAGTATTTCAGTTTCAACTTCAGGATCTGGCCTTCTAAAGAGCAGTCAGGGTTGATCTCCTCTAGGACTGACCGGTTTGATCGCCTTGCAGTCCAAGGGACTCGCAGGAGTCTTCTCCAGCACCATAGTTCAAAGGCTTCAATTCTTTGGCACTCAGCCTTTCTTATGGTCCAACTTTCACAGCCATACATTGCAACTGGGAAGACCATAGTTTGACGATACACACTTTTGTTGGCAGGGTGATGTCTTTGCTTTTTAATGTGCTGTCTATATTTGCCATGGCTTTCCTTCCCAGGAGCAAGTGTCTTTTAATTTCTTGGCTGCAGGCCCCTGTCTGCAGTGATCTTGGAGCCCAGGAAAATAAAATCTGTTACTACCTCCATTTCTTCCCCATCTATTTGGCAGGAATTGAGAGGGCCAGATGCCATGATCTTGGTTTTCTTAATGTTTAGTTTCAAGCAAGCTTATTTACCCATATAAATAATTCCTGTCAAATTTTCAATTGTAGTCCCCATTTAGCAAAAGTGTAATAACGATGATCTTTCAGTTACAGACTAATTAGTCCCACTGACATCATAGCCAAATCATAGGCCAAATGAGGAGTGGGTAATTGAAAAGGGCTTACTATTCAAAGAGCAAACTGGTTTTAGGTCTGGTCACCTCACCATTGATAATGGTTTCATTTTATGTCATCTAATACAAATATATACCATTAAGGGGAGACAGATGTTCACAACTTTTATAGACCTCAGTGCAACATTTGATTTAATAAACAGGGACCATTTGTGGAAGAAATCTATGGACCTGAGCATGGATCCTAGACTCCTCTCTTTATTCAAGGCATTATACACAAATTCATGCCTAAGGTACACAGAGGAATGCATAGCACTTAGTACCAATAAGGGAGTCAGTCAAGGATGTATACTGGCTCCCATTTTCTCTAATATGGATATAGGTCATCCTTGATTTACAACCATTCATTTAGTAACTATTAAATATTACAATGACATTGAAAAAGAGACTTAACAAATGTTTCCACACAACCATTACAGCAACCTCAAGGTCCTTTGATCAAAATATGGATGCTTGCCAACTGACATCTATTTATGGATCATGTGATCATCTTTTGCAACCTTCTGACAAGCAAAGTCAATAGGGAAGCCAGATTTACTTAACAATTGTGTAACTAATTTAACAACTGCAGTGATTCACTTAACAACAATGGCAAAAAAGATCATAAACTGGGGCAAAATTTACTTAAAACTTACTTAAAACTATTGTGCTTAGCAATGGACTACCTGAATGAATGAAATCCTAAGGTCCCTCACTTTAACCAATATCCGCAGAATTAAACACATAACCATTGTGCTCTATGCAGATGAGGTAGTATTAATGTCATGTATCCAGGTAGGGATAACTCATATTGTGCACTCAATGACCTGAAGATCAATAAGTTCAAACCTAAAGTAACTGTTTTCAGGAAGAGGTGGAGTATGTATAGTTGGAACTTGGATAGGGAATGTACACCTCAAGTTACATCCTACCTATACACAGGACTGGGTTTCACTGAAAACAAGGTTTCTGACTCCCACATTTAAGAGAAGGGCTACAGCCTCTGCCAATGCAATAGGGCAGAGTATAGTTACTTGGATTCTTTACTTCCTATCAAAGAGGTCTATAACAGCAAAATAGTTCCAATGATCGCAAATGGCACAGAGCTGTGGGAATATACAAATGCCTTTTTAATGGAAATGATGCAATCTACTTTTCTGAAATGTATCCTGGGGGTGGATAACTCTACACCACTTCCAGCAATAAGGTTCTAGGTGGTATACCCCCTATACAAAGCCATCTAGTAATTCAAGTATTCAATTAGAAAATATTTTATTTTTTGATAGGGTTAAATGACTAAATCGATAAAGCTTTTGTTATTTTCTAATAAAATATTCTCGCATGATGAAGAATTTTGAGAGCAGAGCTACAGTAATCCATGTGGTGGTAAAAGTCTATTAGTGGTTTCTGAGCTGTACTTGATGTATTGCTTGGCATTCAAACAAATTGTCTATTAATAGTTATATACAGATGACATGAGGACAGATATGATATTGTTGCCATTACAGAAACATGGTGGGACAAAACCTACAAACGGAACACACAGCTAGAGGGATTTACACTATTTAAAAGAAATAGACTAAACAAAAGAGGAGGTGGAGTTGCTCTATATATAAGAAATAACTTTATCTCCACAGAAATAGAGCACAACAATGGCGAAAACTGTAAACTTGAATGCATTTGGGTCAATATTAAAGGGGGGGGGAAATGACATTGCCATAGGTGTATACTATAGGCCGCCCAACCAAGCAGAGGAAATAGATGAACTTTTTGCTAGTCAGCTAACTAAGGTATGTAAGAAGCACATCACAATAGTAATGGGGGACTTTAATTACCCTGATATCAACTGGGAGACAAACTCTGCACCAAGTGGAAGATCAAACAGATTCCTGTCAAACCTAGCAGACAACTTTCTCTCCCAAAAAGTAGAAAAGGGAACTAGGGGATTAGCCATATTGGATTTAATTCTCACAAACAGAGATGAAATGATAGAAGGTGTCGAAGCCACAGGAACCTTGGGGGGAAGTGATCATGCAATATTGGAATTCAACATTCTGGAGGCACAAGCAATAGAACACAGCCAAACTAGAATCTTGGACTTTAAAAGAGCTAATTTCAATAAACTTAGAGAGACCATGGGAAGAATTCCATGGATGAGAATCCTAAAGGGGAAAACAAGTCAAGAAGCTTGGGAAATTTTGAAAAGTGAGATAATAAAGGCCCAGTCTAGTACAATACCAAAAAAGAAGAAAAATAACAGCTCTCAAAAGAAACCAGCATGGCTGCATAAAGAACTCTCTGATAAATTGAAAGATAAAAAGGACAAGTATAAGAATTGGAAAGAGGGGCACATAACTAAGTCAGAATATCAGCAAATAGCCCGTGCCTGCAAAGATGAAGTGAGGAAAGCTAAGGCTCAAAATGAACTAAGGCTTGCAACCAAAGTCAAAAATAACAAAAAATGCTTCTTTCAACATATAAAAAACAAGAAAAAAGTTAAGGAAATGATTGGTCCATTAGTGGGGGAAAGTGGCAAGAAGGTGACAAGCAACAGGGAGAAAGCAGAACTATTTAACTCGTTTTTTGCATCTGTCTTTACACAAAGGGAAAAAACAGTCCAACCTACCAAAACCAGTGCCATAAAAAACAGAATAGAAACGCAAGTTAAGATAGGCAAGAAAATGGTAAGTGAGCACCTGTCCAGCCTAGACGAGTTCAAATCACCAGGACCAGATGGATTACACCCCAAGGTTCTCAAGGAACTGGCAGACATGATCTCAGAACCACTGAGCTATATTTTTCAAAGATCCTGGAGCACTGGGGAACTACCAGAGGACTGGAAGAGAGCTGATGTAGTTCCCATCTTCAAAAAAGGGAAAAAATAGATTCAGGAAACTACAGACCTATCAGCCTGACCTCAATACCTGGGAAGATTCTGGAAAAGATAATCAAACAACAAATCAGCGAACACCTTGATGCAAACAAAGTCATCACTAAAAGTCAACATGGGTTTGTCAAAAACAGATCATGCCAGACAAATCTTTGACCAAGTGACAAAATTAGTAGACCAGAGGAATGCTATAGATATAATTTACTTGGACTTCAGTAAGGCATTTGATAAAGTAGATCACAACCTACTACTTAATAAGATACAAAAATGTGGGTTAGAAAATTGGTTTTTCAATGACTGATGAAAATTTGGTAAAGCAAATTAGAGATCAAGGTCAAGCACATATCAGACGGATATATCTTGCACTGATAGAAATTGATTCAGAGACAGAACTTGTTAAAGACTGTATGATAAAGTGGGCTCAGAATTTTCAAGAAGTTATTACAATGGATACTTGGGAAAAGATTTGGGTGAGAAATGTAAAATTTACGCAAGCTCAAAATTTAAGAGAGAACTTTTATAAAATGTTTTATAGGGGGCATTTAGATCCTAAAAAACTAGCAAGTATGTATCCGAACTGCCAGCCTAAATGTTGGAGGTGTGGTGGTGAAGATGCAACGTATTTTCATATATGGTGGACCTGTAAAAAGGTTAAAGCATTTTGGATTAAAATTTGGTGGAATATGCAGAAGATATTTAAGAAAAGGATAAAGTTTTGTCCGCAATTGTTTTTACTGGGCATTACTACTGACACTACTGTTGTGGACACTAAGTTGATGTTGAATTTAATTACGGCAGCAAGACTTTTAGTAGGGCAATATTGGAAGAAGGAAGAACTGCCGACTATAGAAGAATGGACTTTAAAAGTTTCCAACCTGGCGGAAATGGCAAAGATTTCAGCGTATTTGAAAGACCATTCACAACAGAGATATATTGTGGAGTGGAAAAAATGGATTGATTACATCCAGAATAAATATGGGACTAAAAAGTTTCACTTAGCATTTGAATAAGTATTGATGTGATATTTATATTGCTTGTAGTTATTTTATAAGAGTTAAAGTGCGACAGACTTAATAGTTATTGTTGTTTGCATATGGTAGATTATGATTGTTTTTACTGTTACACCTTGTATTTAGCTCTGGGAAGTCGGGGAGGGGGGAGGGGGAGGGAGGTGTTGGGGAGGGTTGGGAAGAGGGGAGGGGGTTGGGAGGGATTTTGTTTTGTTTTGTTAAAAATAAAATGTACTGTAAAACTTTTCAATAAAAAAAAATGTGGGTTAGATAGCATCACCACCAGATGGATTCGTAGCTGGCTGACAGGCCATACTCAGCGTGTGGTCCTCAATGGAACTGCATCTACATGGAAGGAAGTGTGTAGTGGGGTGCCCCAGGGCTCTGTTCTGGGCCCAGTGCTCTTCAATATCTTCATTAACGATTTGGATGAGGGGATAGATGGGGAACTCATCAAATTTGCAGACGACACCAATCTGGCAGGAATAGCCAATACTCCAGAAGATAGGCTTAAGATACAGAAAGATCTGGACAGACTCGAACACTGGGCACTATCTAACAAAATGAAATTCAATGGTGAAAAAAGTAAGGTTCTACATTTAGGCAGGAAAAATCAAATGCACAGGTATAGTATAGGTGGTACCTTGCTCAATAGTAGTAACTGTGAGAGAGATCTCGGAGTCCTAGTAGACAATCATTTAAATATGAGCCAGCAGTGTGCTGCAGCTGCCAAAAAAGCCAACACAGTGCTAGGCTGCATTAACAGAGGGATAGAATCAAGATCAAGTGAAGTACTAATACCACTTTACAATGCTTTGGTAAGGCCACACCTGGAATACTGCATCCAGTTTTGGTCACCACAATGTAAAAAAGATGTTGAGACTCTAGAAAGGGTACAGAGAAGAGCAACAAAGATGATTAGGGGGCTGGAGGCTAAAACATATAGAGAACGGTTGCTGGAATTGGGTATGTGTAGTTTAACAAAGAGAAGAGTGAGGGGTGAGAAACCTCCTGACAGTTAGAACAATTAACCAGTGGAAAAACCTGCCTCCAGAGGTGGTGAATGCTCCAACACTGGAGGTTTTTAAGAAGAGACTGGACAGCCATTTGCCTGAAATGGTATAAGGTTTCCTGCCTGAGCAGGGGGTTGGACTAGATGACCTCCAAGGTCCCTTCCAACTTTTTATTATTATTATTATTATTATTATTATTATTATTATTATTATTATTATTATTATTATTATTATTATCATCATCATCATCATCATCATCATCATCATCATCATCATCATCATCTACATCACTCAAAAAACCCAAAAGGAAACAAAAAGATCAAAACTCCTTCTCTCCAGCAATCAACATGCATATGAGAAGATATTAACATGGGACCTACAATCTAATAAAAAAATAACAGCAAACACCATTCCTTTCCAGCACTGATGATGCTACTTAGTTTGGTAATGAAATGTGTACATGGAAACCACTAAGCTGAGAGAGAGCACCGAGGAACCCACAATTCAACATTGAGTTACAAATATTATGTTATATCAGAGTTATAGTTGCCTAGTTGTGTTATGGTGTCTTGCTGTTTTGCTGTTTCCTACAAGAGGAAGCAAAAGACTATAATATTTGTTGTAATCTGTGAGTTTGATGAAATAAAATGGATAGAACTTTGGAGCTAATAATATTAAGGTAATTTTTAAAGTCTTACCATGGTAACCAAAAATGGAGAACCTGACCCTACAAGAATTATTTTGGAAGCAATCCAGCCAATGGAAATAATGATCCAATCAATAACAACTTATCAAAGAAACTTTATGAAGAGATCCACTAAACTGCAAGGGATGTTAAGCAAACAAATTATAACATAATTTTTTTGCAGTATAGAACGGATTCTAATGACATTCAGTGAGAGGGTGATTTAGACAATATGACATTATTGGAATTATGAGTTAAAGAATTGCAGCTGCACTTTTGAGCTGTCCCAGATTTAGCTGGAGAGGACATAAGTAAAACAATGCTCCAATCTTTGGCTCAACTGATAGACTGGGAGGAAGATTGAACTGGAAATAGACAAGGTATATAGAATAAACTCCCACAAATCTAAAATCTGGAAAGTACTGAGGGATGTATTAGTTCCTTTTTTGAGGAGGACAAGAGAACAAATTTTGGATGCCACTTTAAAACCAAATTGAAGATTGACACTTTTGTTATAATAATTTTGAAGGAAATTCCAGTCAGACGTTTGAGGGGGGGGGACCCTATAACTTCCTTACAGATATTTTGAAGAAAAGAAAGATTCCCTTTCATTGGGATAAACTCAAATAGGTAACCTACCAAGACCACAGATTCAGTTTGAACTCTATAGAAAAAGCTAAAGATTTCTTGGCTAACTATAAGTTCATTGTGGTAACTTTGAAATTTTACTGGTTTTTGTGTGTTTGTAGTTCAGGAGACAACATAGGACTGTGGAGCTACAACACCATTTGTTGCACCATAACATTCCTTTGGGCTGCTCTTCTGACTTTCCTTTAAAATCTTTTGAATGTTTTACAATCTAGCTTTGGGAGATTGTTCAGAGGATTCTGGGATGGGGGGGAGTTGGGTGACAGTCAGGTGAGTGTGGTCATTTTTCTCTCCTAGATGAGAACTAGGGGAGAGGAATGGTTCCTTGTTTTGTATGTGAGAATGACTGGATAGGGCACTATTTGCAAGTTAGGTAGATGTAGAGTGAGTGTAGTCTAGGATAACTTGCCCCAGCCAACTTGCCATGCCTACTCATCACAGTCTAATCTGAACTATAGGCCAACTCACCATCAGACAACTTGCTGCAGGACAATTCAAAGCTGTGTTAATCCTTTCATTAAATTGCTTTTATTATTGATGAGGGACGCAGTAGCTCAGTGGGTTAGGAAGCTGAGCTTGTCGATCAGAAGGTCAGCAGTTTGGCAGGTCAAATCCCGAGTGCCGCATAGCAGAGTTGAGCACCTGTTACTCATCCCAGCTTCTGCCACCTAGCAGTTCGAAAGCATGTAAAAATGCAAGTAGAACAATAGGGACCATTACGGTGGGAAGGTAACAGCATTCCGTGCGCCTTTGGTGTCTAGTCATGCCAGCCACATGACCACGGAGACATCCTCGGACAAGAGCTGGCTCTTCAGCTTTGAAATGGAGATGAGCACCGGCCCCTAGAGTCAGAAACGACTAGCACGCATGTGTGGGGGAACCTTTACCTTTACCTATTATTGATGATCATGTTTTTGTTGAAATTATTATAACTCTTGTATTTCTGGATTGACTTTATTTTATTATGATTAGTCATGGTTCTGTTAAAATTAATTTAACTTTTTTATTGGTTGAATTTTCCATGGCAAGTTGGCCATAGTGAGTTGTCACATTCCAGAGTGAGTGTATTGAGGGATAAGGGCAGAATTGGATGTGACTTCTTTATAGCAGTGAGGAAAAGGGTTGTTGTTTGAAGGTGCTGAGAGCAAGTGCTATAGTGCAAGTTGGACTCACCTTATCACTGACTTTTTATTAGTTGGAATAAGATCTTTTATTTGTTCATTTATTCATTTATTTATATCCTGTCTTTATTGTTTCCATAAATAATTCAAAGTGGTGAGTGTATCTAACACACCTTCCTTCTCCTATTTTCTCTACCAGAACAACTCAGTGAAGTGTTGGGCTGAGAGACGGTGACTGACCCAAGGTTATCCAGCTGATTTCATGGCTAAGGCAGGACTTGAACTTGCTGTCATGGCCCCATTGGATCCCGGCTTGGAAAAAGAAGAGTTGGAACAGGAACCATCTGACAGGAATGGCCCATTTCTCCTGGAATGTCTGGAAAGTCCAGAGGCTGAGGGCAATGCTATCCCAGGTCTCTCTGGCATTGGGGGAACTGGTTGACTGGACAGAGTGCTGCCTGCCTTCACAGACACAGACAAGGATCTGTTGCAGATAGTCAGTAGTGATGAGATGCAACAGATCCCCTCTGATGAGGAACAGCTGCTTCCACCACCTGATCCAAGGGCATGGACAGTGGGGCAGAGGGAAGCTCAGAGGAGGCTGCTGGTGAGGAGGCTACCCTGTTCCTCCTCATAAGGAACACCTGGCTCAGGCTAATTTAACCAGAGGCCAGGGGAGGATGCCTTCATTAGTAATAATTCTTTGTTTCGGCACAGACTTCCCTGGCCTTTGTGAACTCTGCTTCTTTGACTTTGGATCATGTTTCTACCCTGTGGTCTCTGAACATCATTTGTGGACTACGGACTTCCTCCTTGCCTTGTGAATCAGCTCCAGTGACAGTTGGATCTAGTTTGTAGGACCGGGTTGCACTGACTGTGGGTGGCTGCCTTTGGGAAATTTGGGGTGGAGCTTTACCAGCCATTGTAGGGTCAACTGTTGTGGTATAGTAGTACAATAAAAGACTTTATTGCTGCCAGCATCTGCATATGTGACCTATATGACACTTGCTTTCTAGTCTGGTGCCTTAACCACTATATTAAACTGGCTCTTTTAGATCAATAATAGTAGCGGTAAAATGTCTGGCAGGGAAACCAGGGTAGGGCAGTATATTTCTGTAGTGTTTGATAATTGGAAATATGGCAAGAGGTAAGGAGTGCGGCTGCTCATGGGGAATGTGACCTCATTATTTAGTAGTGGTCTCATGTCTATGGAGATTCTCAGTCGTCCAGGTCAAAGTCCAGGCAACTGGACTTGTTTTTCTTTGAAGACATTTCACTTCTGATCCAAGAAGCTTCTTCAGCTCTGACTGGATAGTGGGGAATGGAAGGACAGCTGGTCATTTGCATTCTTTTAGAGAGTCATTGAGGCCACCTGGAGATTTATCTGTGTCATCAAGGTCACCTAAGGAGTGCAAATGGGTGTGGAGCCTTCTTGGAACTGTTGAAAGCACAGTGCTAGCCTTCTATGTCAAAACTGAACAGCCCTCTCTCAACAGAGGGGGAGAGATACAATATCGTCTATCTCCAGCCTACAATACAGTCCTTTCAACAGTCCCAAGAAGGCCCCACACCCATTTGCACACTCAGGTGACCCTGATGACACAGAAAAACCTCCAGGGATGAAATGAATGAAGAAATATCTAGAGCACGGTTGGTGAAAGACAAAGAACAAACGCGATCAAACATGGGTAAGAGCTGCTATTAAAGCTAATTTGTGGCAATTCAGCCACTGAAGTACAAATATTTCTTTTCACTAATTCCATCAGCAGATAATCAGCCAGTAACCACCTTTAAGATGAGCCTTCTCCTCCTAGGAAGGAGAATACAGAAGTCTACCTGAAGGCATGCACTGAAGAATTCTCTGAAATTTTCTCTGGCCGGAGACCATGAAGCTCATTTCATTTTATTGAAAATGAAGAAGAAAAAAAGATTCTGGGACTAAATGGAAAGTAATATGCTTATTGGCACCCAAAAGGAAACTAAGGTAACACATAAAAAACTTACTTCACACACGAACTCTAGGTTGACTTGGTTAGATATGTTTGTGAAGCTAGCAATAGGCTAAAAATGTTTTAATGTACAAGAAATCAAAAAGATCAAATAAAGTAAACAGGCATATAGGAAATTTATGCTTTTTATGGTGTTTTTAAAAGTTTAAGCCTGCGTGGGAATAGCGCACAATTTGTAAGGGTGTGGATGCATTATCATCTTTGCCACAGGGGCTTCATTGAGTTCTTTCACTCCTTCAGGCAATCGGAAGCTGAAGGCCCTCAACAGGCTGGTCAGAAAGATGAAGATCTCAATTCTTGCCAGCTGCTGTCCCACACATGCTCGCACACCTGTAGATGAGACAAAGCATGCATAAAGGGAGCCATAATCTGTTCTCCAGAGTATAACCCATTGGCAAGTAAATCTGAAACATTTTGCAACAATCAAAATAGATTTTCATGCTGAATCCTAATAACTTCCCGCAGATTCGATTATTAGGGATGTTTTCTCCCATTTAACTCTGTTTGTTGACACCCATCACGGGGATGACTTAACTCAGGTTGTACTAGACAGTGCATTGTTTCAAAGGCAAAGCTATGGACCCATAAAAAAACTGATCTGGCATATTTTATAGTGCATCAAGCTGCAGCTGGGGTAGAGGGAGATGGAATGGACTTAATCCATAGGAATTCCCTTTCACTGACCACACACCTAGTCTTTGCTTGCTGCACCTGGCTGCCGGGACAAATGTGGGATTAACAGTCTGCAAAACAGGCCCTTCTTCCTGTCCCCCTCAGAGTAATTGCTACTGTAGCATTGGGCCACTTTTGACTTCTTTTTTTGCCAGGGATTTAAATATTCATGCTCATATTGTCAGTTCAGGAATGGTTCGGGATGGCACACTTGCTGTGGATCTGCCCCAGCTACTAGAAGAAATTAAAATTCCTTGATTTGCTATTCAGAGCATGATGACCTCAGAACTCAGGGATGGGGGTGGAAATCTGTAAGATGGCCAGAATCACTTGCTAATGAGATGGGTGGAATATACATTTATTTATTTATTTATTTATTTATTTATTTATTTATTTATTTATTTATTTAAATTAATTAATTAATTAATTGAGAAACAAGTAAGCCACTTTGGGTTTACCTATTCCGAAGGGCAGAAACTCTTCTCGTTCGATGAACTTCCCATCCCTGTCTAAAAAGTGATTTGGATTGAATTTGTTGGGTGTCTCCCATTGTTCAGGATCAAGAAGAACAGAGCGCAGGTCTGGGATGATAAAGGTCCCCTGTTTTTTTTAAAAAAGAGATGACTAAAGAGAGCAGTTTCGTAAAGGAAACAAGCAAAATCGTTCACACAATATTGATGAAACCCTTGCTCATAGCTTCTCTTTACGGATCCACGTTTGTTCATTTCTCAGAGCAGTTTCTGAGAACAGTGGCTGCTCAACAGCTTAACTTCCTTTCTCTTAACTAAAGTCACCTTGTCTCTTAAAGAAGAGGACAAAGAAACATGGCTATACATGACTATAATTCAGATCTTAAGTTCAGCCATTATCATCTTCCTAGGATAAATAGACAATGTTTAAGGTTCTAGTTGTAAAAGCTGAGAGGTGTTTGGATTGAAACCCATAACTCATCCCTCAAAAATGTTTGCTATTCTTGCTTATTCAATTTTACATGACTCTTCCTGAATAGAGACCTTCCATTTTGGGCTACTGCAATGCATCCTGAACATGTTTTCTCACCTTTGGGATGTGGTAACCCCTCATCTTCACATCCTTTGTGCTTTGCCTGGGAACCCCATATAGCAAGGCATATTTTACACGTTGTATTTCATGAATCACGGCATTGGTGTAAGGCAGCTTCTTCCGATCCTGGTAAGAAATTGAGCCCGAGGAACCAAACACACCTTCAATCTCTTTCTGGATTTTCTCTAGGGGAAAAAATGATGGAAACAGAAGCTTCATTTTCAGTACTGTGTTTTTTATTCCTTTATTCATTCCTTTATTTATTTATTTCCTAATTTTAATCCTCAGAAGTATCAAGCAATCCTTTATTATGGTCACAGAGCAGAGTTAAACATTGAACTTTAAAAAAAATTAACAGAACAAGACATATTATATTACAGTTTGTGGTGAGATTATCAATAGGTGACCAATTCTACCTAATTTTACAGACAGTTTAGAGGAATTTAGCTACATTCAAAGAAACCGTGTCATACTATGAGAATTTCCCAGAATATTTTACCAGGTAAGGAGTTATAAAATGACTGCATGAAGCCTTACAGAGCAGAGGTCTCCAACCTTTTGGGCACCAGGACCAGTTCCATGGAGAGGTTTCTTTGTGGCCTGCTGGGTGTGTGGTTTTGTATGCTGCCTGCATCTCATGAATGGGGCTTTGCTTGTTTGTGCAGACTGGTTGCTGGCATGCCATGGCCCAGTAGTGGTCCACGGACCGGGGTTGGGGACCCTTGTTATAGCGGGAATAATATAACAGGACCTGAACTGTAGTTTCAGTGGCCCCTTGTCCACAGGAGCACAACATCAGCTCATAAAATGTAAAGATCAAGGTTTCTCCTGTCCAATCGTGTCTGACTCTAGGAGACAGTGCTCACCTCCATTTCCTAGCCAAGAGAGACAGCATTGTCTGAAGACATTTTCATGGCCATGTGGCCAGCATGACTATTACCTTCCCACCAAAGCAGTACCTATTTATCTACTTTCATTTGCTTACTTTCCAACTGCAAAGTAGGCAGGACCTGGGACAAGAAACAGGAGTTCACCCCATTGTGCAACTTAAGCTTTCAGCTATCCAGCTGATAAAATGAGCACATGAATCTTTATAGACGAAATAATATAAGGACATGAGCTGTCCTTTCAGTGGCCCCTTGTCCACACGGAATGGGACAACTTGTGACAGCCATCTCTCCATGGCCAACTCACCACGATGAAGTTGCTGTGGGACAATTCGCCACAGCCAACTTGCTGTGGGACAACTCACTGCAGGACAATTTGTATTTCAAATACTTTCTGTGTTTTAGAACCTGAGATTGGCCCTTTGTTCCCACTGCCCAGATTTCGCTCACCTTGGATGTCAGGATAATTGGTCAAGAGGAGCAGTGCCCACTTCAGAGTAGCAAAGGTTGTGTCTGTCCCAGCAGAAAAAAAATCAAAAATGCACTGAGCCAGGTTCTCTTCATTGTAGGTAGAATCAGGGTCATTCCTGCTCTGATGTTTAAAATAGGAAATGAAAATTACAATGAATTCTAGGCAGCTTTCCTCTGATTGTTTTTGTTTCTTAGGGGTTCTCCTAGGCTCACAACTCCTGCTCAAAGAACATCTGGCAGCCATGGCTAGGAGAACCTTTGTGCAACTTCATGTGGTGCCTTTTCCTGGATCATGAGGCCCAAGCAATCACTCATTCCCTGGTCATCTCTTGGCTGGATTATTTCAACATGTTCTGCATGGGGCTACCCTTGAAGAGTATTTGGAAGCGATAACTGGTATAGAACGCAGCAGTGTGGACAGTTCCTGAGGCTCCCCAGGTGGCCCATGTAACACCTCTGTTATATGGGCTGCACCAATTGCCAGTTTGCTTCCAGGTCTAATTCAAGGTGTTGGTTATTCCCTATAAGGTTCTGCATGGGGCTACCCTTGAAGAGTATTTGGAAGTGATAACTGGTATAGAATGCAGTAGTGTGGACAGTTCCTGAGGCTCCCCAGGTGGCCCATGTAACACCTCTGTTGTATGGGCTGTACCAATTGCCAGTTTGCTTCCAGGTCTAATTCAAGGTGTTGGTTATTCCCTATAAGGCGCTTTATGGCATGGGTCCAAAGTACTGTATCTAAGGAGCCATCTCACCCCAATGGGATTGCCCTTTCCCACTTAATCCAGCAGAAAAAGCCTACTTTAGATCTCATCTGCCAATGAATTTCAGCTGAGAAGTTCCAATAGAAGAGCCTTTTCTGCTGTGGTTTCCCCCCTCCCGCCATAGCATATTTTCCAGGTGAAGGTGATGTCGGTCTCCAGTCTTCTGATTCAGGCTAAAACCTTGGCTCTGTTGGTTGGCCTGGGGCCACAATTGGAGTGGGCTATTTTGAGGATGACTGATGGTGTAGAAAGAAGATGCCCATCCCTCTATGTCACCACTCCTCTTGGTTGTTAGTTTCTTATTTAATATTTCTCATTTTAAGTGTTTTGTACTATATTTTTTTTACTTTTTACATTGCCCAGAATCTTTGTAACAATGAGATGTGAGGCATATGAATTTAATGAATAAATAAAATTTATACTGATAAGACCATGATAAGAGAGTAAAATATGAAGCAGCATATTTTGAGGACCAGACCAAAGATAAACTCAAGACTGATGGTATCAAATTAAACAAAATGAACCGGTTTGGATACAGGGCTGTTACTTGACTTCTGATGCACTACTGAATTACTCTTCCTTGTGACTATAGAGGCACTAAAGCCATGTGAAATAGGGAGCCCAGCTCTTAGGCACTTCAAATCGATAAGTTACTTCTAAAAAATTATTCTGGGTTTTTTCCCTAAAACGTTGGAAAGGACGACCCTTGTTTCAAATTATTTTACATTTTTATTTATGGTCAAGGCTATGGAAGTATCTGTCCTTTTCCAATCATTTCAGGGATTAAGTATGAATTAATCAAAATCCCTACCTTGTTCATTCTTTTAGCAATAGCCATAGCACTTAGACTTATATATCACTTCACGGTGCTTTACAGCCCTCTCTAAGAGGTTTACAGAGTCAGCATATTTGCCCCCAACAATCTGGGTCCTCAGTTTACCAACCTCGGAAGGATGGAAGGCTGAGTCAACCCTGAGCCGGTGAGACTTGAAAAGAAACTTTTCCTTCTTAATGGAATTTTTTTAGAAAAAGGAGTGGCAGACGAACATGAGAGGCTGACAAACAGCAGCCGCTGAGTTGTGTTTCCCCCCACCTTCCATGTCTAATAAGAGCAGAGGTACAATACAGTTCTTATTTCAAAGCATGGGCTGTGTTCACAATGGGAACTGAATAAAAAAGAAAAAAAATCCAAGATGAAGGAATGCGTGGTCAGTAGCTCTGCCTGTTTATTTACAGCAAGGAATATAATAACTTCTTGCCCGTGTATGGAACCACAATAAACCCAAACCTTCTCCATCAGAAGAAGATAGTAATCGATGAAATCCTGAGGCTCATGCAGACAGCGAGATTCCTTGTGCTTCTCTATTTCCTGCTTTGCAAATGCAAGTATAGTATCCACCGAAGCCAGGGCATTCTTGTGAGGGCCTGGGAGGTATTTCATTAATTTGGGGAAGAAAATATACACCTAACAGAAAAAGAGAAGGAAAAGTTATTTATTTCTCACCACAAGTAAAGAAGGGAAGGGTCAAACATATCAGAAGTCATGAATTCCTGCGTGCCCACAAGAGGTCTAAGTCCCACCCACCTTAAATGCCTTACTTAACTCTCTCAAATTTCCCTCAACTGTTAGTAGCTTGGATTCTGGTAGAGAGCTAAAGCTTGCAATAAATCTTTATACTCATTTGAACTGTCTGATTCACCTGATTTCCCCGAGGTTTGACAGAAAGATAGGGATGACTTATGGCCTCAAACTGCTGGAACCTTAAGAGGGACATTCCAACCTATTAGATTGAATGAAATAGTTTCATGCTATTCCAAGGTACTGTATTTAAGGACAGTGCTAATGCAGACCCACAGAGTTGTGTGAATGGAAAGCTCTCTTCCTCCCTCCCTCCCTCTCTCTCTCTTTCTCTCTTTCAGGTGTCTGTGTGTGTTAGATGTTTTTGTGCCAGCCATGGCAGTTCCCCAAATAGGTCATCAGATGGGAGCAAAGAGGCTTCTTTGCTCCCACTGGTGGGTCAGGGGTCCCCGGCCCCTGCAGCCCCATTGGCGAGAGTGTTTTATGGTTAGGGAGGGGCTGAGACCCCCCATAAATACCTCTGCTCAAGGGCTGCTCTTAGTTCTTTCTTTCTCTCTTGCATGCTTTCTCTCTCTATCATACAGGCATGGATGCCTCCATGCCATATAGCTCTTTCTATATAATCTATCGATGAATAAAGCTTCATAATGATTGCATCTCTGCATCCTGCCTCTTTTACTTGGAAGCACCTTAACGATCCATTGATCTCTCGTGAGGTCATCTCACAAGTTGGTAGCAGAGAGGATGGCTTAAGGCAACGCTTCCAAGCTTGCAGATAGCAGTAAGATGCCTAGATTTGAAACTGAAACGGATGGCAGGAGATCTCCGATTGTGACCAGAAGTCTTCAATCAAGATCAGCAGCCCTGCTTCCAGCCCCTGACGCAAGCTCAGCACCAGGAACACCTTTGCAAGCCTCCCTACAACTGCACACCACAGAGGGAAGCATGGAAGGCTTGCAGTCCGCCCAAAACTGCCCAGATGCAGCAGAAGCGGTCCGGGCCCAACACAGGCACCGCGTGGACCAAATGACTACACAGGAATGCAAGGAGCTGCTCCTAAAATTCCTTGCAGTACAAAAGACGCCACAAGCCTCTCCACCAGGGATACCAGCGCAGAGGGACTCTGGACGCCGGGTAAGCCCTCCCCCAGCGCCCACGAGGCCCCCCAACATGGCGCCGGCCACCCTGAGTGACCCCGGGACCCCAGAGCTTTTGGCGCGAAATTTCCCGCCAAACTGTGACCTACAGCTTCCTGGGGCAAACGGAAACAAGATGGCGGCCCCCAGAGCACCCACATGGCCTGATACCGAGGCCCAGCAATCGGTGGCATCCAGCCAAAGCAACATGCAAACCCCTGGGTCCTCCCCACCAGAAAGCCTCAAGACCTATGATGGTAGTAAAGCCTGTCCAGCCGAGGCTGCTACAGCAGGGCTTGAAGCAGCCATCCAGGTCCTGGTTGCGACCCTGGAAGCCAAAAAGACAGCAGCTCCAACATCGGGGGTAGCCAGCCTCCCTCGTTACCCTCCAAGGCCCCCGACCCTCTCCCCAGGGCCCCCAACTTTCCTTTCACCGCCGCCCAGACACTCTCCTTACCAGATGGCCTTCGGGGGGGTTGGCCCCCTCCTCCAGCATCGGCTTTAGCCATCCCCAAGATCTTCAGGACCAGCGATGGGCTTCTCAAGGCAATCCACAGCATCTCTGGGGCATCCCTGCCCCATCTTGCAATCCAGTGCCGGGGGGGCTTCAGGAAGAATCTCCAGAGCTTTTGCAGCCTTCAGCCTTTTTTCAAACCCAAATGTCGGCCGGCAATCTTGGGCACCGCCCTCCCCTGGATCACATGATTTCCGAGCATGCCCAGTCCGGGCCATTCAACCCTGAGCAGGGGCCATCCAAAAATCAGAGAAAAATACCACCAACTACCACAAGAGGGATCCCTCTACCTTTCATCTCAATGGACAGCTCTCAGATGTTTGCAAACCAAGATAGAACAAACAAGAATTCTTTTGTACCTGCGTCTCCCCTCCCACATGACTTTGAAAAACTGCAACTTGGGGGGGAGAACTACCACAGTTGTAACAGAAATGTGCAGGTATGTCTATTAAAGGATGGGACTCTAGAGATGGTTCTGAACCCACCACCTCTCCCTTGGGGATCCCGAGAAGAGTGGCGTCATAGACAAGCATACACCACTCTGTTGAGCTCACTGGATGACAACTTGTTCCCTAGCATTCCAGATGGGCTCACAGCTGGCGCAGTTTGGCGGTTATTATACAATTTATTCAACAGCAACAGCATTGGTTCCCTCACCAGACTCACAACTGAGTTTTACAACACAAGACTCAGGTTTGGGGCCAGCATGGCAGAACATCTCGGAAAATTAAAATCGCTCAGGGCAGAACTGATGTCCAGAAACTACCGTGTACCTGAGGAGAACATGGTTGCTGTCATTCTGGCTTCCCTGGACAAAAATTGGAGCAATTTCATTATTTCACTGGAGGGGGCCGGGAATGAAGCCATGACTCTGTCCTACCTCGCAGGCAGACTCATTGAGGAAGATAGGAGATGAAGAGATGCAGGAGAATACACCAGAGTCACCACCCAGCCAGCCAGCAGACGGCACCGCAACTCAGAGCAGGTTAATGCTCTACTCAAGTGTTTCATCTGTGGCTCTGAGGGGCACCTCAAGAAGGACTGCCCCCATTACCAACAAGGCCCCAAGCGTGGTCCCAATCAAGAAAGGGGCAAGGGGCAAGGAAGGGGGCGTGGCGGGGGCAAAAGTACTGCCAAAGGCAATTTTGTGTCTACTTGTGCTCTCACCCCCACCACAAAGGCTGATAGCCCCACTGACTTATGGTTACTGGACTCTGGAGCTTCATCTCACATTACCAACATGAAACAAGGTTTTAAAAGGTTAAAGAAAATTAACTCATCTGTCAAGGTGGCCAATGGAGATAAGGCTTTGGTTGTTGGGGAGGGCACTGTTTCTGTACCCAGGCTGGGAAAAGTTGAAGGGGTATTGCATGCTCCCTCCATTGCCAACAACCTATTAAGCATTATCAAATTATGTGACGATGACAGGGTGGAAGTTTTATTTCGCAAAGGGGGAGGTCATGTCACCCGGAACCAGAGGGTCATTGGAAGTATTGCCATCATAAATGGTTTGCCATACTTCTCCCCTGAGAACCCAACCACTTCAGAAGGGGCCTGCGCACAGAATGATAGAAAGCCCCCTCAGCCAGCCCCAGGGATTTCCAAAGGCAGTGTGGATAAGAAATCCGAACCTCAGCTGTCACCTGAAGCACCGCTCAAGGCAACCAAAGCCAAGAGGGTGGCAGTGGGGAAGCCGCTCCACGATAAGTGTGCCCATCTCTTACACCGAAGATTAGGTCATGCGAGCTTCCCTGTGGTTAAAAAGATGGGAGAGTTTGCTGAGGGAGTCCAGCTCAAGGATTGTAAAGTGTTCCTGGACTGTGCTATCTGTAAGAGGACAAAGAGGAAGGCTGCCCCCATCCCTAAGATGTCACTGCGTAAGGCCCAATACCCGTACCAACTAGTACATGTTGATTTGGTTGGGCCTTTCACACCATCCCTAGGGAAAAGTCAGTATTTTCTCACTGCCGTTGATGATTTTTCACGGTACGGCCACGTGTATATCCTCACAGAAAAATCCGAAGCCTTTGACGCCATAAAATCACTCTACAACTTTGTAGAGACCCAGTATAAGACCAAGATCGCACAACTGCAGAGCGACCGCGGGGCTGAGTTCATGTCCCAAAAATTCCAGGACTGGGTAAGGCGTAAGGGCATCCGCCATTTTTTTACCGCGCCTTTCACTCCAGCTCAAAATGGCGTGGCAGAGAAAAGAAATGGAATCCTACAAACTATGATGCGTAGTCTGATTGCGGACGCTGGGGTCGCAGAATCATACTGGGCAGAGGCGGGGAAATACGCCAATTACACCTTAAATGGCACCTGGAGCAGTGTTGTGAACCAGACCCCATATTTCCTAGTTCACGGTAGGAAACCAAATCTGGGACATTTACGTGTGTTTGGGTCCTACGCATGGGTCCACATCCCCAAGCAGCTGCGGAAGAAGGGGAGATCTGTCTCCCAGAGACTGAGGCTCTTGGGCTACGCTCCTGGCTCCAAGGCCTACCGTTTCCTGGGAGAAGGGGGCAGGATTGTGACTTCCCAATCTGCCTTCTTCAAAGAGGACTCCAATTGGACCCAGATTCACTCCAATGATCTGAGCCCATATATCAACCGACCCAGCAAGGGCACACCGACCACGACATCACCTGAGACGTCCACATACCCTGCCACCGACGAAAGTGTGGAACAAGATGAAGATGTCATCCCACCTGGTTCAGATGGGGAGGATGAGCCATCCAGTCCCCCAGCGACGCCTCAGAAACCCGCGAAAGAAAAGGGCGGTGAGTGGCAGAAGGTCAGGAGATCAAAGCGGTCCAACAAAGGGATCCCGCCAAAGAGAATTGACATTGGGCACATCGCGTCTGTCAACAACGTTGTGGTCACCCCAAAATCCTTCTCTGACATCCAGGAGCTGCCCATCGAAGAACAGGAGAAATGGCAGCTCGCGATGGAGAAGGAAATGCAGAGCCTGAAACAACTCAAGGTCTTCACCCCCCAGCAACCTCCAAGGGAGAGGAAAGTCATTGGCACAAGGTGGGTTTACAAGGCAAAACCACTTGCCAATGGCCTCTACCTGTATAAGGCCCGTTTGGTAGCTCAGGGATTCGCCCAGCGCTACATGGAGGACTACGGGGAGACCTACTCTCCAACCGTCCGGGCAGAGAGCGTCAAGGCCGCCCTCGTGACTGCAGCCGCTCTGGGGGAGGAAGTCTTCCAATTCGACATCCAGACGGCTTACCTCCACGCCAACTTGGACCGGCAGATCTACATGAGGGCCCCTCCTGGCTACCAGCAAGAAGGGGGAAATACATGGTTGCTCCACAAAGGGTTATATGGCCTCAAGCAGTCAGGGAAACTATGGTATGACTGCCTTAGAAAAAGTTTAGAACGAGTTGGTTTCACTGCATCCCATGCAGATGAATGTGTTTTCACACGCAA
Organism: Vipera latastei; assembly: GCA_024294585.1. Classification (NCBI taxonomy): domain Eukaryota; kingdom Metazoa; phylum Chordata; class Lepidosauria; order Squamata; family Viperidae; genus Vipera; species Vipera latastei. The sequence goes on from CM044358.1 coordinate 7,110,548, forward strand.
CTCCAAGGGTACTACAGAACGGGTGTTAGTTTATGTGGACGACCTACTATATGTAGGGCCTGACAAGGAAGGGTGTGATGAATTTGCCAAGGCCCTGGAGGAAAAGTTCACCCTGAAATCTTTGGGGCGGGTTGACAAGTACTTGGGTGTGCACATCTTGGCCACTAAGGGGGGGTTCGCTCTATCTCAGAAAGAAAAGATAGAGGAGTTATTGGCCAAATGCAAAATGGCAGAATCTAACCCAACGCATAGCCCGATGCAAAGTGACTATTACAATCACACTCACAAGGACGGTCCTGAGTTCACAGATAATACGCTTTACAGATCTGTGATTGGCTCCTTGCTATATATCAGCAATTGGAGCAGGCCTGACATAGCTTTAGCTGTGAATCTATTGTCCAGGTATGTGGAACACCCAAAGGAATTCCACTGGACTGCTGTTAAGAGGGTACTTAGGTACCTCAGGGGCACGACCGATGCTCTCCTTGTGCTGGAACCAGAGAAGGGGAAGACGGCCCAGCTCTCCGCTTACTCAGACGCAGACTGGGCTGGTGATACCAAGAGTAGACGGAGCACCTCTGGTTTCCTCATATTGCTAAATGGCTGTCCTATCCATTGGCATGTTAGGCAGCAAAAATTTGTTTCTTGCTCCACGGCCGAGGCGGAATATGCCAGCCTGTCAGACACGGACAATGATTTGATTTGGTTCAATGCTCTGATAACGAGCATCTGGGCATCTCCTCCTCTGCCCATCCAAATTCAAGAGGATAATACGGCCGCAATTGCAATCTCGGGGGCATATGCAGTGGGCTCTAGGTCCCGCCACATAGACATACGCTATAAAAATGTCAGGCAGCTTACCAAAGAGGGGTTTATACGTGTTGAGCATTGTAACACAACTGACCAGATAGCTGACCTGTTCACCAAACCTGTTCCTATTGACCGGCACAACCTTCAGTGTAAGCGTTTGTGTTTGGTCTTCTGAATGTGTATATGCATGTCTATGACACCTGCTCGCCCCCTCACATACACTCACTGGTCCCTGTCATTGGCTGGCAAGAAGGGGAATTGTTAGATGTTTTTGTGCCAGCCATGGCAGTTCCCCAAATAGGTCATCAGATGGGAGCAAAGAGGCTTCTTTGCTCCCACTGGTGGGTCAGGGGTCCCCGGCCCCTGCAGCCCCATTGGCGAGAGTGTTTTATGGTTAGGGAGGGGCTGAGACCCCCCATAAATACCTTTGCTCAAGGGCTGCTCTTAGTTCTTTCTTTCTTTCTCTCTCTTGCTTTCTCTCTCTTGCTTTCTCTCTCTATCATACAGGCATGGATGCCTCCATGCCATATAGCTCTTTCTATATAATCTATCATTGAATAAAGCTTCATAATGATTGCATCTCTGCATCCTGCCTCTTTTACTTGGAAGCACCTTAACGATCCATCGATCTCTCTTGAGGTCATCTCTCAGTGTGTGGGGGTATATGTGTGTACTTAGAGTATCTTGACTTCAGACAAATGTTGAGCCACTTTTCACATGTGATCATAATGGTGAAGATGGTGAAATATTGGCTGGACATTTTTACAGAGGTGACTGAACAATAATACCCAATGAGGACCTGTTACTTGCTCTGCTTCCAGCTATAATGAGGTGTTGAGAGGTGTATCATAAGGCTATATTCTGGGCCTTGCATTATTCTCTCTCTCTCTTTCTGAAAGAATATTAGTGGCCATAAGGATAAGAAAACATCTTAGAGAACAGGAAAATCTTGAAAGGAACACATGCAAAATCTTACATATGGGTAGGAAAAATCAAAGGGATATAAATATATTATGGGAGATGGGACATGTGAAAATGAACTAGCTATTTAGTTGGATCATTAGCTGACCATGTGATGGACTTGAAAAAGGATATTCATGGCCCTTCCTCAAAGATATGACTGCTGCACCATCCCATGGTCACATTATTATATTTTGGGTGCTTGGCAATTGCCCTTCCTTTATGACTAGTTGCAGCCTCTTGCAGTCACATGATTTCACTTTATAATTTGCCATATGCTAAATAAACAAACAAATTTACAACTTTGCCATTTTTCACCAAAAAAATCCATCAAATAAGTTGGATTCAGACTTACAAACATGAGATTTGCTCGATAACTATGCTGACTTGCTTAACAGCCATAGTAAAAATAGTTGTAATATCAAGTCCAGTCACATAATGGTTCAACTTACCACCACAATGACTTACGATCAAAATTTCAGGCTCAATTATGCTTGTAACTCAAAGACTATCTGTATACAGTAGTTTTAGGGTAGATCAGCAGAAATCTAGTATCCAGATCCAGAGAAATTCCTCTTTATTCTTCATTAAACTACTAAAATATTACTTCTAGATCCCCACATTGTGCTTTAGAAACAACTTTATAAATTGAGGTTTATTTGGGAGGGAATAGCTGACATGATAAGGGTGTCAGGGCTGGACTTCCTGTTCCTGTTTACAGCAAAGCAGTTGGAGGATTCAGAATGCTGAACCCTTTGGCTGAATTTCTTTCTGGTTGGGGACCCTAAATGGGCCAGAAGTCACGCTGGAGAGGTGGCATGAAGGAAGGAAGTCCCAGGGATATAGGAGAGATGGCGGTCTCCCTGAATGGTCCAGGACAATCCTACCAGAAACCAACAGAAGAAAAGGCTAGTTAACTCCACTGTCTAGCCATAGCTGCAAACAACGGAAGTCACAAGCTCTACTTTAAGCTGATTGTAAACAGTACATTTGAATCTGGGTAAGAATATTGATTTTCTCTATCCTACCTATTTTCCTGAAGAAAAGAAGTTCCAAAAATAAAAGACCTCTGAAAGAAGGAGGGGGCTTTCTCCCCCACCTTTTTGGCTATTGGAAGCGGCGAATTTTACCCTGTAGAGAGGAAAAAAGACTAGAAAGATCTGAAAGATGAACCAACACTGACATCTACTGGTAGGTGAGGATTATTTGGGGACAAATTTCTGTCTCTGACCTTCAAAGTTCCCAATAAACACAGCTGTGTAGATAAAGTGGGACTAACAAATCTGAGGCAATGAATACTTCACAAGAGGAAATATATGATAAGCGGCAACCATTTCAAAGGACAATGATCTTAAATTACAAAGAAATACAGAACTTTGAAATTATGAATCAACTTATTTCTAACTTAATTTTACTTCAAGAAATCTCTCAGGAAAATATAGCAGAGATGACTGAACCTAATTCTGAGGATAGAGACTTAAAGATGGAACCTTATAAAACAAAAGTACATGATTCAATCCTAATCAGGCACTAAGTCAACTGGATTGATCTACACACACACACACACACACACACACTGGGAAGAAGAGTACAATATATGATTTCCAAAACTTCCTCTGTGCCATCCATTCCATGATTCCATGAAAATACTGGTGGAAACATAGTTTGTTTAGGTGGCTTTGGTTCCTTAGTAGAAAAGATGACTCACCATATGAAAAGAGTCACCAATGAATTTCAAAATAATTCTAAGAGCTTGGACCAGCTTCTGGAAGTTTTCATCTTCAGGTTCAAAGTGATGTCCAAAACTCAAAGCACATATGACATTAGAAACTGCATTTAGTACTGAAAATGAAGGGTCAAATGGCTGCCCTGCAAAGGAAGATATTTTATAATGAATCCAGCCTCCCCAGTTAATCTGTTTGTACTAGAATCAGAATCATACGGCTGAAGAGATTTCAGACATCTTCTAGTCCAATCCCCTTCTCAAGGCAGGAGTTTTATACCATCCCAGCCAAATGGTAATTCGGTCTATTTTGAAAACTTCCAGTGATACAGCACTGTCAACATTGCAGGCAAGTTGCTGAGTTGATTAATTGTCCTCACTGTCAGAAAATTTCTCCATACTTTTTTGTCCTGGCCTCTGGTGCCCTAAAGAATGTCAAATTCCTCTCCTTTGTGACAGCCCCTCAACTATTGGAAGACAGTTATCATGTCCCTGCTGATCCTTCTCTTCTATAGGGTAGACAGACTTAGGTGCCTCAAACATTGGTCATATGATTTAGCCTCCAGATGCTTTATTATTATTATTATTATTATTATTATTATTATTATTATTATTATTATTATTATTATTATTATCATTATTATTAAATTTATCATCTTTGTTGCTCTTCTCTGCACATTTTCCAAGGTCTCAACATATTTTTGTATCATGGTGGCCAATATTGGATGCAGTATTCCAAGTGGGGTCTCACCAGGATGGTGTAAAGCAGTTTTATCACTTCTTGTTATCTTGACGCTATCCCTCTGTTGATGCGGCCTAGGAATGTATTGCCCTTTTTTTGGCAGCTGAAGCACACTGTTGGCTCATATAAGATTTAGGACAGCTAAATCTACACCTAGATACTAAAAATTCTAAGGTGATGTAATGGGATGTGAGAATGACCTTGCAAAATAGGTGGCCAAAGAGATGCTGCATAGGAAATGACTACATAGGAGGGAGGAGCCCAAACTGAGTAATCAGTAATGAGCAGAAAAAGAAACTTCAAAAGGATCCCATCTCATGTATCAGGCCGTAAAAAGAAACAAGACTCTGTTAGTATAGTCTTACTATAAAGTAGAATTAATTAATCTTGTCATGTCCCCTGTCTAATCAATGTGAGAGACTGACAGAAGGTAAAGGAAGAAAAATGGGAACTGTCAGTTTTTAAGAATTTTTTTTAAAAAAAATCAAATACATCTATTTTTATTTAAAATACTCAGAATGGAAAAGATTTTTGCAGAGGAGGACTTGAGTCATTACCCCAAACTGCATACCTTTTGTTTGTCTAAAGATGTCCACCAACGTCTGAGCTACATCTTCTATCTGATGCTCAACGCTTTTCTTCCCCAGGCCCAGCTTCCGCAGAGAAGTGATGCCGATGTGTCGCTGCTGTTTCCAGGTGTGGCCATTGGAAAAAATAATACCTGAAAGCATCAGCAGACAATGTTAAATGATTCCTGATTACATTTGTGTTAAATATATATTTAGGTCCAGTTCTTGCCAAATACCTCAGTCTCTTTGGCTGGTCTGTTCCGGTAGACCCAAACCAAAGTCCAATGGGGGAACATTTCCCACTGAGCTGAAAGTTGGAGCCATTTGCCGGTTTCACTCAGTGGGTGCAGCCTCTGTGTTCAGGGAAAATTCATCTATGGCCAACCCCCCATCTCCACGGCTGAGAGTGTGTGTGTGTGTGTGTGTGTGTGTGTGTGTGTGTGTGTGAGTGTGTGTACATATACATATATATACATATGTTCTTTTAATCGGAATCATGACAGCATGAAGAGAGAGTACTTATAGTTTTATGTCAATATAGAATGCAAATCCCCTTCATGGATTACTGCCTTGTCATGGTGAAGGGGCTTGCATAATTCAAGGAAGCTATGATCTATGCTGTGAAGGGCCACCCAAGATGGACAGGTCATAGCAGAGAGTTCTGACAAAACGTGATCCACTGGAGAAGGAAATGGCAACCCACTCTAGTATCTTTGCCATGAAAACCCTATGGACAGTACCAAAAGGCAAAACGATATGACGGTGGAAGATGAGCCCCTCAGGTCGGAAGGCATCCAATATGCTACTGGGGAAGAGCAGAGGACTAGTACTAGTAGCGCCAGAAAGAATGAAGCGACTGGGCCAAAGCCGTAAGGACGCTCAGCTGTGGATGTGTCTGGTGGTGAAAGGAAAGTCCGATGCTGTAAAGATTTTTTCTCCATAGGAACCTGGAATGTAAGATCCATGAATCAAGGAAAGCTGGACGTGGTCAAACTAGAGATGACAAGACTGAACATCGACATCTTAGGTATCAGCGAACTAAAATGGACAGGAATGGGTGAATTTAATTCAGATGACCATCAGGTATACTACTGCGGGCAAGAATCCCTCAGAAAAAATGGAGTAGCCTTCATAGTCAATAAAAGAGTAGGAAAAGCAATACTGGGATACAATCCTCAAAATGACAGAATGATCTCAGTTCGAATCCAAGGCAAACCATTCAATATCACAGTAGTCCAAGTCTATGCCCCAACCACTCGTGCTGAAGAGAATGAAAATGACCGGTTCTATGAAGCCCTACAGCACCTTATAGAACTAACACCAAAAAATGATGTCCTTATCATCATGGGGGATTGGAATGCTAAAGTAGGAAGCCAAAATATAACCGGAATAACAGGCATGTTTGGCCTTGGAGTACAAAATGAAGCAGGGCACAGGCTGATAGAATTTTGTCAAGAGAATACGATGGTCATAGCAAACACTCTTTTCCAACAACCCAAGAGACGGCTCTACACATGGACATCACTAGACGGTCAACACAGAAATCAGATTGACTATATGCTCTGCAGCCAAAGATGGAGAAGCTCTATACAGTCAGTAAAAACAAGACCAGGAGCTGACTGTGGCTCAGACCATGAGCTTCTTGTTGCAAAGTTTAGGCTTAAATTAAAGAAAGTAGGGAAAAGCGCTAGGCCAGTCAGGTATGAATGAAATCATATCCCTGTTGAATATACAGTAGAGGTGAAAAATAGATTTAAGGAATTAGATCTGATAGACAGAGTGCCTGAAGAACTATGGACAGAGGTTCGCAACATTGTACAAGAGGTAGCAACCAAAACCATCCCAAAGAAAAAGAAATGCAAGAAAGCAAAATGGCTGTCTGAGGAAGCTTTGCAAATAGCGGAGGAAAGGAGGGAAGCGAAAGGCAAGGGAGAAAAAGAAAGATACGCCCAATTGAATGCAGAATTCCAGAGAATAGCTAGAAGAGATAAGAATGCCTTCTTAAATGAACAGTGCAAAGAAATAGAAGAAAACAATAGAATAGGGAGGACCAGAGATCTTTTCAAGAAAATTGGAGAGATGAAGGGAACATTTAATGAAAACTGGGCATGATAAAAGACAAAAATGGCAGGGACCTAACAGAGGCAGAAGAGATTAAGAAGAGTTGGCAAAATTACACAGAAGAACTATACAAGAATGAGCGTAACGTCCCTGACAATCACAATGAGGTGGTCACTAACCTCGAGCCAGACATCCTAGAATGTGAAGTGAAATGGGCCTTAGAAAAGCTGAGCAACAACAAAGCTAGTGGAGGTGACAGTATTCCAGCTGAGCTATTCAAAATCTTAAAAGATGATGCAGTAAAAGTGCTTCACTCAATTTGCCAGCAAATTTGGAAAACTCAACAGTGGCCACAGGACTGGAAAAGATCAGTTTACATTCCAATTCCAAAGAAAGGCAGTGCCAAAGAATGTTCAAACTATCGCACCATTACACTCATTTCTCACGCTAGTAAACTTATGCTTAAAATCCTACAAGCTAGACTCCAGCAGTATGTGGATCAAGAACTACCAGAAGTACAGGCAGGATTTTGAAGAGGCAGAGATCAAATTGCCAACATACACTGAATCATGGAGAAAGCTAGAGAGTTCCAGAAAAACATCTACTTCTGCTTCATTGACTATGCTAAAGCCTTTGATTGTGTGGATCATCACAAACTATGGCAAGTTTTTAAAGAGATGGGAGTACCAGACCATCTTATCTGTCTCTTGAGAAACCTATATGTGGGCCAAGAAGCAACAGTGAGAACGGGACACGGAACCACTGATTGGTTCAAAATTGGGAAAGGAATCCGGCAAGGCTGTATACTGTTGCCCTGCCTATTTAACTTATATGCAGAGCACATCATGAGAAAGGCAGGGCTAGATGAATCAAAACTTGGAATTAAGATTGCCGGAAGAAACATCAACAACCTAAGATATGCAGATGATACCACTCTAATGGCAGAAAGTGAAGAAGAACTAAAGAGCCTCTTGTTGCGGGTGAAGAAGGAGAGTGCAAAAGTTGGCTTGAAACTTAACATTAAGAAAACCAAGATCATGGCATCCGGCCCTCTCAATTCCTGGCAAATAGATAGGGAAGAAATGGAGGTAGTGACAGATTTTATTTTCCTGGGCTCCAAGATCACTGCAGATGGGGACTATAGCCAAGAAATTAAAAGATGCTTGCTCCTCAGGAGGAAAGCCATGGCAAATCTAGACAGCACACTAAAAAGCAGAGATATCACCCTGTCAACAAAAGTGCGTATAGTCAAAGCTGCAATGTATGGCAATGAAAGGTGGACCATAAAAAAGGCTGAGCGCCAAAGAATTGAGGCCTTTGAACTGTGGTGCTGGAGAAGACTCCTGCGAGTCCCTTGGACTGCAAGGCGATCAAACCGGTCAGTCCTAGAGGAGATCAACCCTGACTGCTCTTTAGAAGGCCAGATCCTGAAGCTAAAACTCAAATACTTTGGCCACCTAATGAGAAGGAAGGACCCACTGGAGAAGAGCCTAATGCTGGGAAAGATTGAAGGCAATAGAAGAAGGGGACGACAGAGAATGAGGTGGTTGGATGGAGTCACTGAAGCAGTAGGTGTGAGCTTAAATGGACTCCAGAAGATGGTAGAGGACAGGAAGGCCTGGAGGAACGTTGTCCATAGAGTCATGATGGGTTGGACACGACTTCGCAGCTAACAACAACAAAATATATATATATGTCCTTTAGGTGGGAATACCAAATCCTTGTGACATGTTGCCATTCTGGCCATGTTATTTTTTCTTTAAAAATATTTATTTATTCATTTTGGGATTCACATGGATACTGGAAGACATATGTGGTGTAGTGACCACAGGTGCAGTGCTTGCCAACCTCTATCATATATGATGGACATCAAGATGGTGTAATTATTCACATAATTATCTTCTGAGGTTGGGCCTCTGTCACGTCACCCCCCACTGCCGGGAGGCGGAACCGACCAGATGGTTCCGCCCCAAGCGCCTGATGGACCCAGATAGGTTCCAGACGGCGCTTGGATTGATTCCTACCTCCCTCTCCCACAGCCCGGTCGAGACCTTAGTTGATGCCTGGCAACGGGCTGCTTCGGAGGCTCTCGACTGCGTTGTACCTTTGCAACCTCTGACCCAGCGCAGGTCCCGGCTTGCTCCTTGGTTTTCCATGGACCTGCGGGAGATGAAGCACTGGAGAAGGGGCCTAGAGAGCATTTGGAGAACCAGTCGGTCCGAATCTGACCGAACACAGTTAAGATCCTTTTCTAGATCTTATCTTGTGGCAATGGAGGTGGCGAAGCTGTTCTGTACCAGCCTACTACTGGCCCTGCAGATAAGGCAGGGACAACCTCTTTACAAGAAGGCAAGAGGCTGGAACTAAACCTGCCAAATTTATGGACACAAAAGCAAACAGAGCAAAAACAAGACATGAACCATGAAACAGGAGCTATTCATACGGTTGCCTTCAGCAAACCAGCCCTCCCACGCATTCCCCTTTTAAACAGTTCAGGGCGTGGCTTCTCTCTGCCTCCTTCCAAGGTGCCCCATTGCCTTCCTCTGTTTACTCCTGATTGACTGCCTCCTGCGTCAGGCGTCCTTGAACAGGGCCAGCTGTGGGTCATCTTCATCCACGCTGTCCGGCTCACACAGCTGGGTCTGCGTTGTAACCAGGTGGGAGGGGCCTGGCTGAGGGCTCTCATCAGCAAGCTCTCCAACACCCTCAGCAACCTCTCCAACACCCCCCTCCTCCTCCTCTGAATCGTCCGACCCAACTGCCGAACCCACAGGCTGACCCTGAATCACAGCAGAAGTGTGCTTACTTCGCCACCCTCATTGCATCCACAGATAACCGCCCATCCGCCCTGTTTAGGGTGACCCGGTCCCTTTTAAATCAAGGGGCAGGAGAGGACCCCTTACGAGGATGGGCCGAGGAATTTAGTGGATATCTGGTGGACAAAATTGCTCAGATTCTGGCTGGTCTGGACTCTGACTGGGCAGTATCTGACGAGGAGAAAATGATGGGTTTGGCCGAGAACATTTGGGAAGAGTTTGACCCTGTGACTCCGGATGAAGTGGACAGGATCATGGGGAAATTAAGTGCTGCCACATGTCTGTTGGACCCATGTCCCTCCTGGCTGGTTTATGCGGCTCGGGAGGTTACACGAGGCTGGCTCCTAGCAGTTATCAATGCCTGACTGAGTGAGGGGTACTTCCCTGCTGCCTTGAAAGAGGCGGTGGTAAGGCCCCTCCTCAAGAAACCTGCATTGGATCCAGCTATTTTAAATAACTTTCGTCCTGTCTCCAACCTTCGCTTTCTTGCGAAGGTTGTTGAGACCGTGGTGGCACGGCAGCTCCCTTTGGTCCTAGAGGAAACTGAGTATCTGGATCCATACCAATCGGGTTTCAGGCCCAGGTATAGCACGGAGACGGCATTGGTCACGCTGGTGAATGATCTCTGGCGGGCCCAAGATAGGGGTTATTCCTCTGTCCTGGTCCTATTAGATCTCTCAGCAGCTTTTGATACCATCGACCACGGGATCTTGCTGCGACGTTCTGAGGGGTTAGGAGTGGGAGGCACCGTTTTACGGTGGTTCTCCTGCTACCTCTCGGGCCGTTCGCAGATGGTGTTGGCAGGGGGGCAGAGGTCAACCCCTAGGCCCCTTAATTGTGGGGTGCCTCAGGGGTCGGTACTCTCACCTCTCCTGTTCAACATCTATATGAAGCCGCTGGGTGAGATCACCCGTGGCTTCGGGGTGAGGTATCATCAATATGCTGATGATACCCAGCTTTTCATCTCCACCTCGAACCAACCCAGTGATGCCCTCGATGTGATGTCCCGTTGCCTGGAAGCGGTACAGATTTGGATGGGGAAGAACAGGCTCCGGCTCAACCCAGCCAAGACTGAGTGGCTTTACGTACCGGCATCTCGTTTAGTCCAAGAAGTTCCATCTTTGGTTATGGGAGGAGAGATATTACTTCCCGTTGATAGGGCACGCAATTTAGGTGTCCTCCTGGATTCATGACTCAGTTTTGAAGATCATATTGGAGTCGTGGCTAGGGGGGGCATTTGCCCAGGTTCGCCTGGTACGCCAGTTGCGCCCCTTTCTGGACCGAGATGCCCTATGTACAGTCACCCACATACTTGTTACTTCCCGTATAGATTACTGCAATGCTCTCTACATGGGGCTGCCCTTGAAGACCACCCGGAGGCTTCAGCTGGTGCAGAATGCGGCCACACGGGTAGTGATGGGAGCACCCCGATACTCCCATATTACACCCCTCCTACGTGAGCTGCATTGGTTACCGGTTGTCCTCCGGGTGAGATTTAAGGTGCTGGTACTTACCTTTAAAGCCCTACATGGCTTAGGCCCAGGATACTTGCAGGACCATCTGCTGCCGGGAACGACTTCCCATCGCCCAGTGCGCTCACACAGAGAAGGCCTCCTCAGGGTACCGTCGGCTAGACAATGTTGGCTGGCGACCCCCAGGGGGAGGGCCTTCTCTGTGGGAGTGCCAGCCCTATGGAACCAGCTCCCCCCTGAGCTTCGGATGGCCCCAGATCTCCGGTCCTTTCGCCGCGGCCTCAAAACACTCCTTTTCCATCAGGCTGACCTGGACTGACAGGGATTTTAATTATGTTTTTATTTTTTAACTTATTTTAATTTTAATTTTAATTTATTCTACAGGGGCCATTAATTTAATTTTCCTTTAACTTCTGTATTATTGTATGTTATTGTTGTTAGCCGCCCTGAGTCCTTCGGGAGATAGGTGGCATATAAGTCTCAATAATAAATAAATAAATAAATAATAAATAACATTCCATCTCATTTCACCTCACCATTTTCAATCAAATATTATTATTGTAAAATCAAGAGAAGGTTGCTGTGTTCCAGCACAGTGGCAGATTATAAGATTGATCAACAGCCACAAAAATATTTTTCTTCTTGTGAAAAAGAATTTTTTCCTTGTGAAAGAATAGAAAACTGGAAATTCAAATTTTATAGACAAATACTAATTTTGATTGCCAGTGCTCAAAATCTGTGGTGGAATAAGAAATACTGTAAGTGATTTTAAAATATTGGAGATTATGTATTTTAATAAATCCCATTGATTAATTATTGTGATCTTACTATCAGTATGCATTTAACAGATATATTACACAGATGATGTGAATAACATTTAACTTTAGTTTTGGATAACTTGATTAAAATTGCAGATATTATTTAAATTTCAGATTTTTTAGCAGCTTGAAAAAGATCTCAACTACAACTAATTCTTGTATATGGAAAGTACTGAAAGCTTATACCTTAGAATTATATTTATAATTATAGAATTACAATTACAAAATATAGAATTATATTATGTAACAAAAATAAATATTTTTCATTCCGCATCAGAGCATTTCCCAAATTATTTAATGGATAGGTGATCCATGATAGCAGTGTTCCAATATCTCAGGGGCCGCCACAAAGAAGAGGGAATCAAGCTATTCTCCAAAGCACCTGAAAGCAGGACAAGAAGCAACGGATGGAAACTAGTCAAGGAGAGAAGCAACCTAGAACTAAGGAGAAACTTCCTGACAGTTAGAACAATTAACCAGTGGAACAATCTGCCTCCAAAAGCTGTGAATGCTCCAACACTGGAAGTTTTTAAGAAGAGACTGGACAGCCATTTGTCTGAAATGGTATAAGGTTTCCTGCCTGAGCAGGGGGTTGGACTAGATGACCTCCAAGGTCCCTTCCAACTTCTTCTTCTTCTTCTTCTTCTTCTTCTTCTTCTTCTTCTTCTTCTTCTTCTTCTTCTTCTTCTTATTATTATTATTATTATTATTATTATTATTATTATTATTATTATTATTATTATTATTATCATTTACGTTTATGTGGCTAGACAATATGAAACTGGGGCATTCAGGTGTGTTGGTTAAATGGAGAGAAAGGTTAAAAATCAAAGCGGGGTTGAAGTTAAAAAAAGAAAAGTGTCAAATTGGAGTGGACTCTACTGAGTTCTTGGGATTTCGGATAGATGCTGCTGGAATCCATCCATCAGAGGCTAAGCTAAAAGCTATCCAACAAGCCCCCAGACCTAAATCCAAAGGGGAGTTGCAGGCATTTCTGGGACTTTTAAACTTTTGTCACTTGTTTCTGCCACACAAAGTGGTGTTGGCAGAGCCACTCCATCATCTTTTAAACAAAAAAGCACCCTAGGTGTGGTCAAGCACTCACAATAAAGCATTCAGAGCAGTCAAATCAGTACTATCGTCAAAATAGCCCATTTTAACAAAAAACTGCCCATGATTTTAGCATGTGATGCATCACCATATGGCATCGGAGCAGTTCTAAGCCATAAAATGGCAGATGGTTGTTAAGCCCCTATAGCATATTATTCTAGAACATTATCAGCAGCTGAGAGAAACTATGCTCAGATAGACAAGGAAGTTCTCACTATAGTAGCAGGAATTAAAAAATTCCATGACTTCCTATACGGCGACCCTTCACCATTTTGATCACAAGCCATTGCTCGGCCTCTTTACAGCAGACAAGAAGACTCTGCAGATCCTATCACCAAGGATGCTGCAATGGTCAATTTTTATGGCTGCCTATTCATACAGGCTAGTCCATAAACTAGGCAAGGAGATGGGCCACGCTGATGCACTCAGCCAACTGCCTCTGCCTCAAACAGATCCAGACCCAGACCCAGCAGCTCACATCCTGGCAATCCAGGATCTTCCTGAAACACCCCTATACTCTGGAGATGTGGCCGCCGAAACTGCCACTGACAGAACACACAAACTCCATGGTGTCAAGTACATATCGACTTTGCAGGACCATTTCACGGACAGGTATTCCTCATTGTAGTGGACAGCTATTCAAAATGGCTAGAGGTAGTACCTGTCCAATCTATGACTACTGCCAGGACCATCCAGGAACTGCGCAGGGTTTTTGCTACACATGGCCTGCCAGATGTCATTGTGTCAGACAATGGGGAACAATTCATGGTGGCAGAGTTCCAGTCCTTCCTTAAAGCTAACATGATTAGACACACCACTTAAGCTCCGTTCCATCTAGCTTACAATGGCCAAGCTGAATGGATGGTGAAATCCACAAAAGAGGCTTTAAAAAGCGTAACGACTGAAGACTGGAATCATCACCTGGAAGATTTTCTTTTATGCCAGTACACAACGCCAAGTACCGCTACAGGTCGCAACCCAGATGAGCTTAGATGGGGTCATCGACTCACAACAAAGTTGGACCATCTCCATCCTGACTTATCAGCTGCAGAAATGTCACAACCCAAGCCTCCGAGGAATTTACAGCTGGGTGAGCCTTTTGGGGCAAGAAACTATGGGCAGGGGGCACCTTGGGTGGTTGCTATTGTGACAAAGTTGTCAGGGCCACTATCCTATGAGGTGGCCCTGGACGATGGTCATGTGGTCCAATGCCACACTGACCAATTGCAGCGGCGGCAGGCTAATCAGAGTCCTGGAGCAGAAAGCGAGAGGACTATAGACATGTATAGGGAAACTGCCATTCCCGAATCACTCAGACCCACAGAAACTGTACAAGAGGAACCAGAGGCACCACAGAACAGTATACCGTGTTTGCCAGCAAGTGATGCGAGTGAACACAGTGGTACAGGTCTACGCGGTATGGACGGACTTAGCAGCACAGGTCTACCCAGTGTGGACAGACATAGCGGCAGGGGTCTACCCAGTGTGGAGAGACATAGTGGCACGGGTCTACTGGTGACGGCCAACTGGCAAGTTGATCAGGAGCCCCAAACAGCCTTGCAGCGCTCCGAAAGAACTCGTAATCCACCAGCATATTTAAATGACTATATGCATAAAATGTATTGGGAATGACTTTGTCCAGGGGGAAGGGGTGTTATGTACTGATATTAACAGTTAATGTGTTTTGATTTAAATGTGTCTCCAGCTGTTTCAGAGGGAAACTGAAGTTTGTATTTGAGCAGGAAAACCAGCTTTAAATTTGATTGGTCACCACCTAGTATAAATCGCTGTCAGTCTGTCGGTTGAGATCAGTTCTGCTATGCTTGCAAATAAACCTGTTGCATGAGATCTGTCTGGTCAATGCCTCCAAGAACCCACTATGCAACTAGATATATGAAGGGATAGGAAAGGGATCCAAAGGAAGTGGAAGATGGAGAAACATGTAGTTGGATGAAGTTGATGAGATCCTCAAAAACAGAGGTAGACATTTAATGAAAAAGGCAATGTCCAAATCAATATAGGAATGTAATACTGCAGATAGAAAGCTATGAATGTGTATAATATTTTGGTGTAAAGTGGATTAAGCAATATTTCTGTTGCTTGTCTCATGCCTGTAAATCAGGGGTCTTCAAACTTGGCCCTTTTATGACTTGTGGACTTCAACTCCCAGAATTCCTCAGCCAGGCATGCTGGCTGAGGAATTCTGGGAGTTGAAGTCCACAAGTCATAAAAGGGCCAAGTTTGAAGATCCCTGCTGTAAATCATTTCCTTTACTACGCTTACTCTTTTTTTCCATATTACCATAAAATGGAACAGTTTGATGGTTACTAAGGTAGAATTTCTTACAGTTTGCACTTACCCCTTCCTTTCCCTAACTCGTTCAAGAAAGCATCCTGTGCTCGATGCGAGAATTCTTCTGGGAAGCTGGTCATTTCTTCTTTCACCGTTTTGAATCCAGACAGCACTATCATAAGTTGTTGCCCATGGCACAAGCTGTATATATTTCCATATCGTTTTACAGGCTGTCAAGTGAATCAAAGATGACAAATGCTACAATCAAATACACGGATGATTCCCATTTAATACTGTATGCCATCTACAGGTGTTCCTAAATCCTGACTTCTAAGACTTTTTACCATATGCAATTCTCTGCTCTTTAGAATTCTTTTTTCCCCTCTCTAAGGTTCTTGCCAAGAACCTCTAATATCCTTTTTTGTTTTTGCCTATTTTATTTACTTACTAAATTTCTACACCCCTCTCTCACCTAAGTGACTTTCACGTTTTTTTTGGAAGACAGTCATGAACAATATTTCTAACTCATAAACTGATATTTTTTTTTCATTTTTGTTCTGTTCTGTATCACAGATTTTCACCCTTTCTCTCCTTTTAACCAATGCACCTAAACACCCCAGTTTCATATCAACTGGCCACACAAACTGATAAAGTCCAATTTAACTGCATCTCCACTTCTGCCATGTTCTCCTGTCCCAAGGCCCTTAGCAATGTAACATGATTTTGCTTAGGTAAGAAAGCCTTGGTTCCACTATTTCATCAGAAAATCAGAGGTAAATGAATTTTACAACTCGAGATGTAGGTTAAAAAAATATATTGTTTTAATTGATTTTAATTTTTGTATGTTATGCTTTTAATTTTCCCTCTAAACTGCCCTGAGTCCTACGGGAATAGGGCAGTATATAAATTTAATAAAATAAAAATAAATAAAATAAAATATAAAATTCAGGATGTGTTAGCAGATTCTTTTAAGTGATTGAGAACTGTAAAATTATTTTCCAATGCTGGAATTATGTACAGTCATCAGGTAAATCATTCCACTGGTTAATTGTTCTAATGCCAGGAAATTTCTCCTTAGTTCTAGGTTGCTTCTCTCCTTGATTAATTTCCATCCACTGCTTCTTGACCTGCCTTCAGGTGCTTTGGACAATAGCTTGACTCCCTCTTCTTTGTGGCAGCCTCTTAGATATTGGAACACTGCTATCATGTCAACCCTAGTCCAATAGGGTTTTAATTAAACTAGGTGTACCTCCAAGCAACAGTGATACAAAAGAACATGGCAGAAGTGGAGATGCAGTTAAATTAGGCTTTATTGTTGTTGTTGTTGTTAGTTGTGAAGTTGTGTCCGACCCATCACGACCCCATGGACAATGTTCCTCCAGGCCTTCCTGTCCTCTACCATCTTCTGGTGTCCATTTAAATTCATGCCTACTGCTTCAGTGACTCCATCCAGCCACCTCATTCTCTGTCGTCCCCTTCTTCTATTGCCCTCAATCTTTCCCAGCATTAGGCTCTTCTCCAGTGAGTCTTTCCTTCTCATTAGGTGGCCAAAGTATTTGAGTTTCAACTTCAGGATCTGGCCTTCTAAAGAGCAGTCAGGATTGATCTCCTCTAGGACTGACCAGTTTGATTGCCTTGCAGTCCAAGGGACTCACAGGAGTCTTCTCCAGCACCATAGTTTAAAGGCCTCAATTCTTTGGCACTCAGCCTTTCTTATGGTCAAGCTTTCACTGCCATACATTGCAACTGGGAAGACAATAGCCTTGACTATATGCACTTTTGTTGGCAGGGTGATGTCTCTGCTTTTTAGTGTGCTGTCTAGATTTGCCATGGATTTCCTCCCAGGAGCAAGGGTCTTTTAATTTCTTGGCTGCAATCCCCATCTGTGGTGATCTTGGAGCCCAGGAAAATAAAATCTGTCACTACCTCCATTTCTTCCCCATCTGTTTGCCAGGAATTGAGAGGGCCTGATGCCATGATCTTGGTTTTCTTAATGTTGAGTTTCAAGCCCACTTTTGCCCTCTACTTCTTGACCCGCATTAAGAGGCTCTTTAGTTCCTCTTCACTTTCTGCCATTAGAGTGGTATCATCTGCATATCCTAGATTATTGATATTTCTCCCAGTAATCTTAAGTTTTGATTCATCTAGCCCTGCCTTTCTCATGATGTGCTCTGCATATACGTTGAATAGGCGGGGTGGCAGTATACAGCCTTGCCAGACTCCTTTCCCAATTTTGAACCAATCAGTGGTTCCGTGTCCACTTCTCACTGTTGATTATTGACCTGCATATAGGTTTCTCAAGAGACAGATAAGATGGTCTGGTACTCCCATCTCTTTAAGAACTTGCCACAATTTGTTCTGATCCACACAATCAAAAGCTTTAGCATAGTCAATGAAGCAGAAGTAGATGTTTTTCTGGAACTCCCTAGCTTTCTCCATGATCCAGCGTATGTTGGCAATTTGATCTCTAGTTCCTCTGCATCTCCGAAATCCTGCCTGTATTTCTGGTAGTTCTCGATCCACATACTGCTGGAGTCTAGCTTGTAGGATTTTAAGCATAACTTTACTAGCATGTGAAATGAGAGCAATGGTGCGATAGTTTGAACATTCTCTGGCATTGACTTTCTTTGGAATTGGAATGCAAACTGACCTTTTCCAATCCTGTGGCCACTGCTGAGTTTTCCAAATTTGCTGGCAAATTGAGTGTAGCACTCTTACTGCATCATCTTTTAAGATTTTGAATAGCTCAGCTGGAATACTGTCACCTCCACTGGCTTTGTTGTTGCTCAGTTTTTCTAAGGCCCACTTCACTTCACATTCTAGGATGTCTGGCTTGAGGTTAGTGACCATCCCATCATGGTTATCAGGGACATTATGCTCATTTTTGTATAGTTCTTCTGTGTAATTTTGCCACCTCTTCTGCCTCTGTTAGATCCCTGCCATTTTAGGCTTTATAAACACTAATAACTAGCTCATACTATACCACATACAAAGCAGATATAAGTATCTGTTCAGAGAAACCATTTGTCTGAAAAGTTTTAGGGTTTCGGGGGTTGAGCAGTGGGTTGACCTCCAAAGTCCCTTCCAACTCTGTTATTCTGATGCTTTCTTCCAAAGATAGAGTCCTGATGATTGTACATAACTCCAGCATCCCAAAATAATTTTACAGTTCTCAATCACTTAAAAAGAATCTGCTAACACATCCTGGATTTTATTTTATTTGTTTAACCTACATCTCGAGTTGTACAATTCATTTACCTCTGATTTTCTGATGAAATTGGGGAACCAAGACAAGGAATATAGCTTTCTTACCTAGGCAAAATAATGTTACAATACTAAGAGCCTTAGTGCAGGAGAACATGGCAGAAGTGGAATTGCAATTAAATTGTACTTTATGAGCACTAATATCGAGGTCATACTACACCACATATAAAGCAGATATAAGTATCTGTTATATATCTTTCTTCTCCAACCAGCTACGTATGAGTCATTATCTAAAATAGAAACCACTCTTCAGAAGTCCAACCCAGATCATTTTTGAAATTATTATACAATTGCAGAATTAGAAGGGGCCATTTAGGCGATCAGGTTCCACCTATTGTCCACTGCAGGAAGAATAAAGCATCTTCAACAGAAGAAAGTCTAGCTTCCATTTGAGCAGAATGAAGGGGAACCCACCCTCTCTCTGAAGAATTGGTTCCATTATAAAACATTTCTTAGAAAGATTGAACTAGAATCTGCCTTCTAAAAATTTAGCCCTATTATTTCACATTGTTCTCTATGAAACAGTTATAAGCAAGGCTTACCTGAATATTGTGCCATAATTTTAGTATAAAGAAAACATTTGAGAATTATCTTGCATATTACTGGTTAGAATTAAATACCTTAAGGAAGTAATCTTCACGGAGCCAAAGTCCATTTGCCAAGCCAGTCCCAAGGTGAGGAAGAGCCAAAGGACCAGGAGGCAAATGCCTTTGGGTCCAAAGTTGTTTCAGGAAGAGGAGAATCAACAGAACAAGCAGCAAAAAAAACAAAATTGTCCCTGTCACCATCATTGTCCTGCTAGTCCTTCTTCTTTGAGGCTCACTAGTACATCTGGAGACGGTTGTATCCTTTTGTCTGATGCTTTTTGCTCTTCTTCCTGTTTCGCATATTTCATTGATGGGATGTAGCAAGATATCCGTTTGTTTACCACTGGAATTTTGTCAACATGTTGTAATATTAATCCACATGAATGAGATTACCTCTCACTGTGCATCACTCAAATAATAAAGAGATTTTTTTAAAAAAAAGTACTATATAGCCCAATGTGTCCATAACATCATAGTATCCCAGCATTATTTTGAAAAACATGATGAAAATCATGGTGTTCCATATGTCTATGAAATTTCCTTGAGTATACAGAAAAACCTTGTTGGGTCAAAGAGATATTATCTGGTCCAGGATTATATCTCATACGTGCCCTTGCAAGCCCAGCATCAGGACTTTATCATGAACTTCACTCAACTTTGCTTCCAAATAAGGAAACATCTTCATGAAGGCTTCATACTGTTGAGAACCATCTCAGGTGCTGTAACCACCATGTTAATAAGGAAGGTCTGTTGTAATAGATTCTGCAACAGCTGTTATTGATTGAACGGTGTCTTTAATCCAAGCAGCAAATTATAGGTAGAGAGCTATAGGTATTTAGAAATACCTCTCTAAAAATGATGTCAACAATCCACTGCCTGGAAATGATCCATGCTAAAGCTTTACCAGGAACAGTTGCCCAACTCTGAGGCATCATTAAACCTAATAGAGATCAGGTGGCTAGAGCAGGATCTAGTTATCCTTTGTGATACTATGTTTTGCCTTATGGCCCAATACTTCTCTTATTCTTTTTATTCCTTACCACCAAACTGACAATTGCCTTCATATCACTCATTCTGAGTGTAGCCTGAAAGGTGAATCTTTGAAGGACTTTTTTTTAAGCTCACATCTGCCCTTTTTTCCTGGGATCCGGATATTTTCATTTTCCCCTTGAGTACACAGCAAAACACTAAGAATGACTCAGGTTTCATTTGGTTCCTAGAGTCATTCCACAATTATCCCTCTATAGGACCTCTTTTATGGTAATTGGCTGCCAGGCCCATGCCTCAAGGATAAGAATCCTCCAGTTCTCACCTTGAATCACCTTCTTGCTTGTTATTAATTATTTACGTCATGTATAAATTGTCTCATTCACCAAAGTGACTCTGGGCGGTATAGAATACATGACTTTCTCTAACTGCTTTTGCTCCCACCCCACCCCATGTCCTTGATTTAAGAAGAAGAAAACATCTCTTCCTCTGCTACTTAAGTGGCACACGGTCAGAAGTATGTGAATGAATGCGGTAATCTCTTGTTGACTAAATACCAGGGTTAATTACACAGGTCATCAAAAGACATGTTGCTGTTAGTTTCCAATCAATGGAGTACAGAAACCAGGAAGAAAAGCAAAAGCCATGAGATAAAAAGAAAGAACCACCTTCAGATCAACTTGGAATCATCAGAGAGAAAGATCCAGAAGGACAATGGTGGCCATAAGGACAATTTTGTTTGTTTTGCTACTTGTTCTGCTGATTCTCTTCTTCCCGAGACAACTTTGGATACGAAGACATTTGCCTCCTGGTCCTTTGGCTCTACCTCTCCTTGGGACCTTGTGGGCTAATGGGATTGGGCTTCAAGGAGATGTTTTGCTTAAGGTATTTAATTCTAAATAATCAACCAGTCTTAAATACCATAATTTTAATTATTTTCTTTGTACCACAATTACGGCTAAATGTATTAACCTAAGGCAATATTCTTGCACAATGAGGAATTTAATCAAGTGATGTGCCAGAATATTCAAGCCAAGACCTGCTTACCACTGTTTCACAGGGCAGAATGTGAAATAATAGGGCAGTATGTGAATTTTTAGAAGGCAGATTCTGGTTCTATCTTACCAATAAAATATTGATAATGGAAACAATTTTGCTAGAGAAAGGGGGGTTTCCCCTTCACTCTGCTTAGACATCACTCCAATATTTTATGTTTTATTCCTGCACTAGACAATCAGTCAGATGTGATAGCATAATGGTCCCTCCTGATTCTGTAATTCTATAATAACAAAATGGTAATATTCATATATTGCTTTTGAGATCATATAATCACTAATTACTATGTCCACTAAAATAGAATGACTAGCATTCATGCTGAGAAATAAATGCAGGGACATTTTATCTGGGAAGAACATTAATAGAACTAAAAGTACTAGAGTCAAGTTGATTATCACCTGTGGCTTGAAACCAGATTCCCCAGCTGTTTCTCTCCTCCAGTTTGGTCTAACAGATTGGGCTTGTTATGTCAGCCAAGGAATGTTGGCTGTGAGGACTAATTCTAAAGAGGAGAGAATTGCCTGGGCTGAAAGGTTTTAGAATTCAGGATTTAGGAAAGACTGTTGGGGGCATATTAGGTGCACATACCCTGTTTTATTTGATTGTAACCAGTGCTTTTTTTGTAAAAGAAAAAGGTGCTGGAACTCACACATGTCATACAACCCACCTTGCCTACCCTACAAGGTTCCATCCAAAAAAGGTGCCAGAACTCTGTTCTGAGCGTTCTATGAGAAGAAAAGCCCTGATTGTAACATTTCTCATCTTTGATTCACTTGCCAGCATGTAAAACGATATGGGAATATATACTCCATGTGGGTTGGGCGCTACCTTGTAGTTGTACTGTCTGGATTCAAAGCTGTGAAAGAAGAAATGACCAGGTTCTCAGAAGAATTCTCAGACCGGCCTGATGATCCTTTCTTGACTGCTTTAGGAAAAGGAAGGGGTAGGTGCAAATTGTAAAGAATTGTATAACCATCACACTATTATAATTTGTGGTAATGTTATTCATAGGATGGGAAAAAAGAGCAAGACATAATAAACAAAACAATTTAAAGAGATGAGCTAAGCAAAATAAATTTTGTTTAATCCACTTTCTGCTGATCTCATCAACCTCCTCCAATTACACATTTCTCTGTCTTCCACTGCCTCTTGATCCCTCCCCTCTTCCTTCATTTATCTGTTTTGCAAATTTGATTTTCGCCAATTCTCTCTATAAGACCTATCCACTAAAAGGCACTAATTTTATATTGACTGTTCAAATGTATGATCAATCTACGTTCACTGATCACCTATCCATTCTGGAAACCACCTCTGTTTGTTTTACAAATACACTCATATACCTTGAAATAATCCCGCACAACTATTACATTCTCAAAATATTATAAGGAAAAAAATGAACTCTTGTTTCATTTGGTTGATGAAGAGTAAATCCATGAATAAAGTTAGCATTGATTAGAGAAAATAACCATTGCTTGTGATTTGATATTTCCACCTGAAATAATAATAATAACAATAACAATAATAACAACAACAACAATAAAGTTGGAAAGGACCTTGGAGGTCATCTAGTCCAAACCTCTGTTCAGGCAGGAAACCCTATACCCATGGTGGCGAACCTATGGCTCAGAGCCCTCTTTGTGGGCACACAAGCCATCGCCCAGTCCTAGGCCTTCAGCTGGGTTTTATAAAACCTTTTCGCTTTAGGCCTCCGCCGCCGTGTGCAAAAAAAAAGTTTCAATCAATCAATCAATTTCAACTTCTCGTTGAAAAAAATATATCTCGCAAAGTTGGAATTGATTGATTGAACTTTTTAGTCCCACCCAGTCTGCCGTTACCACCACAGCCACGCCCACCAAATGGGCCACACCCACCCAATTGGCCATGCCCACCTGGCACCCGACAATACACAAGTTGGTTTTGGGTTGCGGTTTGGGTATTCAGTCTCTAAAAGGTTCACCATCACTGCCTTATACCATTTCGGACAAATGCCTGTCCAGTCTCTTCTTAAAAACTTCCAGTGTTGGAGCATTGACAGCTTCTGGAGGCAGGTTGTTCCACTGGTTAATTGTTCTAACTGTCAGGAAGTTTCTCCTTAGTTCTAGGTTGCTTCTCTCCTTGGTTAGTTTCCATCCGTTGCTTCTTGTCCTGCCTTCGGGCACTTTGGAGAATAGCTTGACTCCCTCCTCTTTGTGGCAGCCCCTGAAATATTAGAACACTGTTATCATGTCACCCTTAGTCCTTCTCTTCATTAACTAGACATACCCAATTCCAGCAGCCATTCCTTATATGTTTTAGTCTCCAGTCCCCTAATCAACTTTGTTGCTCTTCTCTGTACTCTTTTTAGAGTCTCAACATCTTTTTTACATTGTGGTGACCAAAACTGGATGCAGTATTCCAAGTGTGGCCTTACTAAGGCATTGTAAAGTGGTATTAATACTTCACGCGATCTTGATTCTATCCCTCTGTTAATGCAGCCTAGCACTTTGTTCGCTTTTTTGGCAGCTGCAGCACACTGCTGGCTCATATTTAAGTGATTGTCCACTAGGACTCTGAGATCCCTCTCACAGTTACTACTATTGAGCAAGGT
Source organism: Vipera latastei (assembly GCA_024294585.1). Classification (NCBI taxonomy): domain Eukaryota; kingdom Metazoa; phylum Chordata; class Lepidosauria; order Squamata; family Viperidae; genus Vipera; species Vipera latastei. The sequence continues at coordinate 7,134,402 of CM044358.1, forward strand.
ACCCCCTATACTATACCTGTACATTTGGTTTTTCTTGTCTAAATGTAGAACCTTACTTTTTTCACCACTGAATTTCATTTTGTTAGATAGCGCCCAGTGTTCAAATCTGTCCAGATCCTCCTGTATCTTAAGCCTGTCTTCTGGAGTGTTGGCTATTCCTGCCAGCTTGGTGTCATCTGCAAATCTGATGAGTTCCCCATTGATCCTTTCATCCAAATCGTTGATGAAGATGTTGAAGAGCACTGGGCCCAGAACAGAGCCTTGGGGCACCCCACTACACACTTCCCTCCATGTAGATGCGGTTCCATTGAGGACCACACGCTGAGTATGGCCAGTCAGCCATCTACGAATCCATCTGGTGGTGATGCTGTCTAACCCACATTTTTCTATCTTATCAAGTAGTAGGTTGTGATCTACTTTATCAAATGCCTTACTGAAGTCCAAGTAAATTATATCCACAGCATTCCTCTGATCCACTAATTTTGTCATTTGATCAAAGAATGCAATAAGATTTGTCTGACATGATCTGTTTTTGACAAACCCATGTTGGCTTTTAGTAATGGACTTTGTTTGGCTCTAGGTGTTTGCTGATTTGTTGTTTGATTATCTTTTCCAGAATCTTCCCAGGTATTGAGGTCAGGCTGATAGGTCTGTAATTTCCTAGATCCGGTTTTTTTTCCTTTTTTGAAGATGGGAACTACATCAGCTCTTTTCCAGTCCTCTAGTAGTTCCCCAGTGCTCCAAGATCTTTGAAAAATATAGTTCAGTGGTTCTGAGATCACATCTGCCAGTTCTTTGAGTACCTTGGGGTGTAATCCATCTGGTCCTGGTGATTTGAACTCGTCTAGGCTGGACAGGTGCTCATTTACCATTTTCTTGCCTATCTTAACTTGTTTTTCTATTCTGTTTTTATGGCACTGGTTTTGGTAGGTTGGACTGTTTTTTCCCTTTGTGTAAAGACAGATGCAAAAAATGAGTTAAATAGTTCTGCTTTCTCCCTGTTGCTTGTCACCTTCTTGCCACTTTCACCCACTAATGGACCAATCATTTCCTTCAATTTTTTCTTGTTTTTTATATGTTGAAAGAAGCTTTTTTCTTGTTGACTTTGGTTGCAAGCCTTAGTTCATTTTGAGCCTTAGCTTTTCTCACTTCATCTTTGCAGGCTTGGGCTATTTGCTGATATTCTGACTTAGTTATGTGCCCCTCTTTCCACTTTCTATACTTGTCATTTTTATCTTTCAATTTGTCAGAGAGTTCTTTATGCAGCCATGCTGGTTTCTTTTGAGAGCTATTATTTTTCTTCTTCATTGGTATTGTGCTAGACTGGGCTTTTATTATCTCACTTTTCAAAATTTCCCAAGTTTCTTGAGTTGTTTTCCCCTTGAGGATTCTCATCCATGGAATCCTTCCCAAGCCCTCTCTCAGTTTATTGAAATTAGGTCTCTTAAAGTCCAAGACTCTAGTTTGACTGTGTTATATTGCTTGTGCTTCCATAATGTTGAATTCCAATATTGCATGATCACTTCCTCCCAAGGTTCCTGTGGCTTCAACACCTTCTATCATTTCATCTCTGTTAGTGAGAATTAGATCCAAAATGGCTACACTCCTAGTTCCCTTCTCTACTTTTTGGGTGACAAAGTTGTCTGCTAGGTTTGTCAGGAATCTGTTTAGTCTTCCATTTGGTGCAGAGTTTGTCTCCCAGTTGATGTCAGGATAGTTAAAGTCCCGCATTACTATTGTGATGTGCTTCCTACATACCTTAGTTAGCTGACTAGCAAAAAGTTCATCTATTTCCTCTGTTTGTTTGGGTGCCTATAGTATACACCTATGGCAATGTCATTTTTTCCCCTTTTATATTGACCCAAATGCATTCAAGTTTACAGTTTTCATTATTGTTGTGCTCTATTTCTGCAGAGATGTAGTTATTTCTTATATAGAGAGCAACTCCACCTCCCCTTTTATTTGGTCTGTTTCTTTTAAATAATTTAAATCCCTCTAGCTGTGTGTTCCATTTGTGGGTTTCATCCCACCATGTTTCTGTAATGGCAACAATATCATATCTGCCCTCATTTACCTGAATTTCTAGTTCACCCAGTTTACTGTTCATACTCTGTGCATTGGTGTACGGACATTTGAGTCTTTTATGGCTAACCCTGTGTTTACTTTCTACATAACTTGTGTGGTGCCTGAGTTCCCCCATTGTCTTACCACCTATTTGGTTAGTGCACTTTGTGTGGCACTTGCTAATAGAAGCTTGATTTTGCTTGACAGCAAGGTTGATATTCTTGTCCACACACACATCTATGTTACATACATTGATAGCCCTATAATTTTTAGATTGCCAGGGACAGGGATATTCTGTATCAATTAACTCACTGTCCCTGTTGTTTAGTTTAAATATTCCTCCAGAAAATCTGTGAATTTATAGCTGAGTAACTCAGTCCCTTTATTTGAATGATGCAAACCATCTATTTTGTACATTTTTTCATTGGACCAGCTACAGACATCGTGACTAATATATCCAAAGCCTTCCCCTTTACACCACTCCTTTAGCCATATATTGAATTGTGCTATATACTGGCCTTTTCCATTTTACTCTTTATACACTGGTAAAACCTCTGACAAAGTAAGCCTACAGCCTATTCTGCTAAGTTCCTGCCCCAAGCTCTGGAAATCATTCTGCACAGAGAGTACATCTTTTTGGGACAGATCATTAGTGCCAAGATGTACAATAGCCTCCATATCACAGTCCTTGCTGGCATTCTTGATTATTTTAGAAATACGCTTCTTGTCCCTACTGGCAGTAGCACCTGGAAGACACCTGACCTCTTTCGAAACCTCTGTGTCCTTTCCTAAATTTACATCCCTTATAATTGAATCACCAACCAGAAGGTGGCTTCTTTTTTTGGATGCCTTTCTGTTCTTTTTTTTTAATTGAAAAGTTTTAAAATACATTTTATCTTTAACAATCCCCCCCTCCCCCTCCCCTACCTATCCCTCCCTACCCCTCCCCCCCCTTTCCCCCCTCCCCCCCCCCGACTTCCCAGAGCTAAGTACAGGGTATAAAAACAAAGAACAATCATAAACATCCATATGCTACCAACAATAAATTCTTAAATCTATCACTCTCTAGCTCATATAAGATAATTACAAACAATACTAATATTTCATATAGAAAAAAAAGAAAATAGAAAGAAAGACTTATTCAAATGCTAAATAAAACTTTTTAGTCCCATACTTCTTCTGGATATATTCAATCCATTTTTTCCACTCCATAATATAGTGTTCTTGCGAATGATCTTTCAAATAAGCCGAAATCTTTGCCATTTCTGCCAGGTCAGAAACCTTTAAAGTCCATTCTTCTATAGTCGGCAGATCCTCCTTCTTCCAATACTGACCTATTAAAAGTCTTGCTGCTGTAACTAAATTTAACATCAACTTAGTGTCCACAACAGTAGCATCTGTAATTATACCCAACAAAAAGAATTGCGGACAAAACTTTATCTTTTGCTTGAAGATCTTCTGCATATTCCACCAAATTTTTATCCAAAAAGCCTTGACCTTTTTACAAGTCCACCATATGTGAAAATATGTTGCATCTTCACCACCACACCTCCAGCATTTTGGCTGATAGTTCGGATACATACTTGCAAGCTTTTTAGGATCTAAATGCCATCTATAAAACATTTTATAAAAGTTCTCTCTTAAGTTTTGAGCTTGTGTAAATTTTACGTTCCTCACCCAGATCTTTTCCCACGTATCCATTGTAATAACTTCTTGGATGTTCTGGGCCCATTTTGTCATACAGTCTTTAACCAGTTCTGTTTCTGAATCAATTTCTATCAATGCAAGATATATCCGTTTGATATGTGCTGGACCCTGATTTCTAATTTGCTTTATCAAATTTTCATCAGTCATTGCAAAACCAGTTTTCTGATCTTCTTTCCACCTGGCCCGTAATTGAGTATATTGAAACCAGGTTTGAACAATCTTCTCATCTCGCAAGAAATTATACGATTTTAAACACCATACACTTCTTTCCAAGCTAAAAATCTCCTTATACGTGGTCACGTCATGTTTGAAACCAACATTTATGTTTTCTATTGCGTGTTTTGGAATTGCCCACAATGGTATCTTACAGTCTAACTTGTGTCTATACTTCTTCCAAACTCTCAACAATGCCTGTCTTAAAATATGCACTTTAAACACATTATCTACCTTCTTATCATACAACAAATATGCATGCCAGCCAAATAACAAGTCGTGGCCCTCAAGATTTAATCATCTCTCTTGTGTCAAATTAATCCAATCACTTATCCCTGCTAACGCAGCAGCTTCATAATATAATTTAAGATTGGGCATTTTAAGACCACCTCTTTCACGAGTATCCTGCATAATCATAAGTTTAACTCGTGGCCTTTTCCCTGCCCAAACAAATTTATTGATACCCTGTTGCCATTCTTCCAAATTAAGAACCGGTATCATTTGAAATAAGAATAAAAATTTAGGCAGGACATTCATTTTCACTGCTGCGATTCTTCCCAACAAAGACAATTGCAATTTTTCCCAACTCTCCATTTCTTTTTGAATTTTACCCCATAGTTTTTCATAGTTATTTTTATATAACTTTGTATTAGAGGGTGAAAAAAACACCCCCAAATATTTGACCCTTTTAGCAATCTCAAATCCAGTTAATCCTTCTAAAAGAGCCTTTTGCGATACTGTCATATTTTTGGCCAGAATTTTAGTTTTTTGTGCATTAACTTTAAATCCAGAAACCCTCCCATATTGCATTATTATCTCCATCAGGTCCACAACAGAGTTTTCTGGCTGGGTCACTATAACAACCAGATCGTCTGCGAACGCCCTCAATCTATAATCCTGATCTCTAATTTGTATACCCTTAATTCTTTCCGAACTCCGTATTTTTACTAGTAATATCTCCAATGTTAACACAAATAGTAAAGGCGATAACGGACACCCTTGCCTTGTGCCCTTCTCAATATTACATGCTTCAGTCAAACTATTGTTAACTATTATTCGGGCAGTTTGTTTTTTATATAATGCCCTAATTGGTTGCAAAAATTTATCCCCAAAATGCATTTTATCTAAAACTTTCATCAAAAATTGCCAATTCAATTGATCAAAAGCTTTTTCAGCATCTAAAAAAATTAGCGCCGCAGGGATCTGGTTGTTCCTTTCCAAAAACTCTAACACATCAACTATATGCCTCACATTATTTTTCATTTGCCTACCACTGATAAACCCAGTTTGATCCCCATGAATCACCTGTTGCAGAACCCTCATCAATCTGTTAGCCAACACCTTAGCAAATATTTTATAATCTGTATTTAAAAGTGATATCGGTCTATAGTTTTTAACTTGAGTAGCATCTTGATCTTCCTTCGGAATCAAAGAGATAAAAGCAGTTCTCCAAGATGGAGGCACCTTTCCCCCTCTCTGAATTGTCTGAAACAGTTCCTTTAACGGCTTTATCAACTCCATTTGTAAATTTTTATAGTAAACCGCAGTCAAACCATCCGTACCTGGCGCTTTATCCAACTTCAATTCCTTAATTGCTATAAGAATTTCTTCTTCTGTTATCAACTGGTTAATCTCCTCTTTTTGTGCTTGCGTAAGAACCGGGATGCTAGCATTCTCCAAATATACATCAATGTCTTTTTCATTAATCTTTTCCTTAGCATATAATTTAGAATAAAAATCCACAAAGGCTTCCTTAATAAGATCCTGTTGAAACACAACCTTTCCCTTATGTTCAATTTTATCTATATTAGAAGCCCTTTGCTTTTTCCTTAGTCTATAAGCTAGCCATCTACCTGGCTTATTAGCATTGCAAAAAGTATTATGCCTAGCAAACCGCAAGTTGGTTACCACTTGATCAGCCATCAATTTATCGAATTGTCCTCTTAATAGCTTAATAACCTCCTTAGTCTTCACATCCGATGGGTTCAAAATTAAGACCTTTTCTTTTTCCCTAATTTCATTCTCCAGTTCTTTCCTTCTGGCTTCCAAAATACGTCTGTATTTATTATTCATATATATCAACACCCCTCTCATGTAGGCCTTGCTAGCATCCCAAACCATGTCCATAGAAGTATCCTTATTCATATTAATTTCAAAAAAAATCCTTCATCCGCTGTTTACAGTACATTCTTCCACATTTCTCTGATTTCTAAACAAATTCTCATTTACGCGCCACGAGCACCTATCCCTATTGTCCTTATTGATCTCTAACCAAACTGGACTGTGGTCCGAAATAGTCCTTGCACAAATCTTTACCTTCTTAATCCTAGAAAAAAAATCATTAGTCAGCAAAATAAAATCAATCCTAGAAAAAGATTGATGTCTGTCAGAAAAAAAAGTATAATCCTTTTCATGTAGGTGTATGTCACGCCAGATATCTCTCAATTCCAAGTCGTCCTTCATTTCAAAAAAAGATTTAGGCAATCTGGCATGACTCGGAGCACGCTTAAAAGAACCCGCCTTGTCCATCTGTACATCCAATACACCATTTCAGTCCCCCATAAAAATAAACGATTTGTAATCCAATTGAGTAAGCTTTGTATGAAGTGAACTAAAAAAATCAGCTTGTTGTTGATTAGGAGCATACAGTCCAACTAAAAGCGTTTTTTTACCTTCTAACAACAAATCTATCATGACATATCTTCCTTGCTTATCTGCTTCAATTAATTCCGCTGTTAGAGTACTTTTAACGTAGACAACCACTCCATTTTTCTTATTCATCGCAGAAGCAACAAATTGCGTGCCCAACCTTGAGTTCAATAAATACTTTTGGTCCATAACCCTAATATGCGTTTCTTGCAAACATATAACATCAATCTTAAATTGTTTTAAATATTGAAAAACTTTCTTTCTCTTCTGTGGTGAGTTTAATCCATTGACATTCCAGGTTAGGAATTTAGTCACCATGCGTGGCATCCCGAAGCTTTTGGAGCACATCTTTAATAGCCCCTATATTTTCTTTGGGCCGCGCTCCTCCCACAGCTTCACTATAAGTACGCTTTGAGAGTTCCATAAACTTCTGCTGGTCTTGCTCTTGTACTTGTCTTGCTCGTTTTACAGCGGCGCGCGTCAGCCTCTGCTCTCCAGCAGCCGCCAATGAAGCTGTAATTTGATCCCCTCCAGCACCATTCTCCTCTGTCTGTCCACCTTCAGCCTCTTGAGGTTTTCCCTCTCCAGATCCCTTTGCAGCTTCCAGGAGTGATAGAGGGGTTGCTTTTAAAACATTGTTGTAGAAATCACGCGCCTGAATCACAGTAACCAGACGATATCTTTTACCTTCGTGCATCACCACCAATCCAACTGGAATCTCCCATCTAAACTTAATATCACGTTGCTTAAGTTCCTGTACGAGAAATGCAAAATCCTTCCTTCTCCTTAAAATCTTTGGAGGAATTTCTTTTAGAACCAGCACTTCTTGCTCAGCAACCACAACTTTAGTATCATAAGCAGCTTGAATAACTTCATCTCTAGTTGCTCTCTTTGTAAAATAGACCACCACATCTCTAGGTAACTTCCTCTGCCTTGCAATCCATGAATTTACACGAAAAACTTTATCCATACATCCCTCTATTTCAGATGCTGGCTGGCCCAATACTGCTTCCAAAGCCTCAGAAATCAGCTGCTTTAGGTCTTCTTTAGGATTCTCTTTTAAGCCCCTGATTCTTATAGCATACTGCATCTGATGATACTGGACAAGACTCAATTCTCCGTCCATTTTATCCCTTAAATTTTCATTCTCCAGTACCTTTACTTCTAATATAATATTCTTTTGACTAAGATCCTCCATTTTTTCTTCCAAACATTGCACACATTCAGCCACGCTTTCCACTGTAGACAAGATGTCTACCCTCATTGCACTAAACTTCTCGTTAAGCTTCTCTTCCATCCTCTCCTCCAATTTCTCCATTTTCTCCTCCAACTTTACCATCTTATCATCCAGCATTTCTGACATTACCTGGGATTGCCTTGCAAAGGCATCTTGTAAGTCCTTAAGCGTCAATGACACAGGAGGTGCAGGAGGAAGCAGAGCTTGCAACGATGTCTGTTGCACCGGGGAAGTTCCCGCACTCCGAAGAACTTTAGAGGAAGATTTAGCCGCCATCTTTCTTCACTTTCACTTGTTGCGCACTTTCACTTTAAGTTTATAAAGTCCATTAAGCTAGAGAGTAAGAATAAAAGTCCTCTTCACCTTAACCTCCTGTACCGCTCTGCCTGCTCCTTTTACTCCAAAGTCTTTCCTTCTGGCAGGGGTGGTCGCAAACGCCTGGCTCCGCTCCAAAAATCCCGGAGCAGAGACGCTAAACAGCTGGGAGCAACCCAGGCTACGGGGGAGTTCAATCCTTCAGCCGCCCAAGCTTTCAGCTCAGGCGGCCCCGGAGAACTCAACCCCTACCTGGGGCCTCACCCCCTCCTCTTCTCCCGAGGAGGGGGCTTCAAATCCACCTAAACAGCTGATCGGCGCTGTTTTAGGTGGAAAAACTCAGCTGTGAAGCGGACAGCCCGAAACGGCTATCTTCGGCGCCGCGCCGCCACCGGAAGTCCGATGCCTTTCTGTTCTTGCATGACTGGTATGTAATACCAGATTCGCACTTCTCCCTGTCGAAAACAAGTTCTTCATCTTGGACCACGACCCCCTGCTTATTTGAGTTATTATCACAGATACCTTTACCTGTCTCCTTAATGTCCCTATTAAGGTCAGCAAGGGCACTGTATCTGTTGTGCAGGGACACAGCGAAAGCTTTCACAGATCTCACCCTGCCAGATCCCATGGTTGTCCACACTGCCCTTCTCCTGCAGGATCTTTGTGGTAGAGGGGGCTGATAGCACAGAGGCTCAATAGAGTAAAAGGACTGAACAGGATCTAGAGAGATGTTTGACAACAACTAGACCTAAGTGGATTTTTACAGGAATGTTATCAGGAATGACTTATCAGTGTCTACTGATGCCCACAGGAATTATTCTTTCCAATGGCCACACCTGGAAACAGCAGCGACACATCAGCATCACTTCTCTGCGGAAGCTGGGCCTGGGGAAGAAAAACATTGAGCATCAAATAGAAGACGTTGCTCAGACATTGGTAGAGGTCTTCAGACAAACAAAAGGTATGCAATTTGGGGTAATAACAATGGCTGGGGTCCCTGTCTGCAGGAATCTTTTCCATTCTGACTATTTCGAATAAAAGCCAGTGTTAAATAGCAGGTTCTTTGGTGCAGGAATGAAGATGCGGAACAGAGTACAGGATAACTCATTGTTTATTTCATGCTGGAACTGTACTGGGGAAATGTCTGCAACAAGCCGCAATATATAGTCTAGCCCCTAGGCGGCAGCCAATAGGTTTGAATCAACCATTGCTGCCTGGAGATAGCCAATTGCAGCACAGGAGACTTAAACCCTGGGTTGCTGGAGAGCCGTTAACTGCTCCAGCAACCCACGTGGTGCTTAACAAGAGCCCAGTACATAACAGCCTGTGTATTTGATTTTTGATTTTTAAAACAATTAGTTCCAAATTCTTTTCCTTCATCCCCTTCGAAGTCCTGTTCCCTAAAAACTCATTATAAAATATCTTCCTTTGCAGGAGAGCCATTTGACCCATCATTTCAGGTACTCAATGCAGCTTCTAATGTCATATGTGCTTTGAGTTTTGGACGTCAGTTTACTCTTGAAGATGAAAACTTCCAGAAGTTAATTCAAGCCCTTGAAATTATTGTGAAATTCACTGGTGGCTTTTTCCATATGGTGAGTCATTTTTCTACAAGACAGATGAAGTCCACCAAACCTATGTTTTCACCACTATTTTCATGGAGTCGTGTAAGGCATGGAGGAAGCCTTGCAAATCATCTAATGTACTCTTCTCTCCAGTACTTTTGTATGCCCTCAAGTCAGTCTTGTATCTGCTGCCAACATTATCTGCTTTCTAGAATAATTTCTGGAGGGCTATTAAGGTCTGACACCATGTATTATTTACCATATTTAATCTGTTTATTATTATTTTTTGTTAGGTGTATGATTTGTTCCCCCAATTAATGAACTACCTCCCAGGCCCTCACAAGAAGGCCTTGGCTTCTACAAATTGGATCATTTCCTTTGCAAAGCAAGAAATACAGAAACACAAGGAATCCAGCTCTCTCCATGAGCCACAAGATTTCATTGATTACTATCTTTTTCAGATGGAGAAGGTATGAGTTTATTGTAGTTCATATACATGGGCAAGGAAATAAGAGAGCTACTTGTTTCTGTGCATTAATGATTCAACTGTGGAGGTGGTTAGCAGCATCAGGTTTCAGGGTGTGCAGCTAACAAGGAGGTTAGCTTGGTTGTTCAACAGTGAGACTCTGGTGAAGGTTGCAAAGTAACACCTGCATTTACTGTGTTGCATGAGAAAAGCGCATCTTCCTTTCCCTGTCCTTACCATTTTCTACAGAGGGACAATCAAGAGCATCCTGTCATATTGCATTACTGTCATCACTGCTTCAGATAGAAAGGTGGTGCAGAGAGTGATGAGGATGGCAGAAAACATTATTAGTAGTTCACATCCTTTTATCCAGGACATGGCATATAAGCAATGCTTGAGCAGGGTCCACAGGATTGTCGGGAATGCTACACATCCACTTCATGACCTGTTTTCCTTGTTACCTTCTAGAAAGAGGCTTCGTGGTATCCGAAGCAGAACATCTACATTCAGTCACAGTTTTGTTCCATATAGTATCAACTTTGTGAACTCTCATGTTTCCTCTTTCCGTTATGTATTCAAAATGGACAGTGATTAATATATATGTGTATGGGTGTAAGTATATGTATGTATGTATGTATGTATATAGCATGTATATATGTGTGTTATGTAAGTGTATGGGTAGATATATATTTTCTTTTGAGAGCAGGCAACAGAATTTCATTTTTAATGTGTGCCAATGTGCTCACGTTAAAGATTATCTTCTCTTCTCATTGATACAACCTTCATCTTGTTTTGTTTCCACTTTTTCATTTAGCTCCCATTTTCAATTTAGTGCATGCCAAATTTAGGCTGCTTCTTAATAAAAGTCATATTACACCCAGTGGTGGGACTCAGGCAGTTCACACCAGTTTGGCAGAACCGGTAGCTAATTTTTTGTTGCCCAGGCCCAGAATGGACTTCCGGAAGCGGCATCCACACAGAGAACCGGTTCTTCACATATTTGAATCCCATCACTGATTACACCTCTGTGCTTGTTAGATGATTCTGTGATAATAAATGTTGGAGTAAAAAAAACCTAAAACATTGAGGGTGAAGGTTTGTTTTCCAAGCTTGTGGGTTGGTTTCCAAATATTTCGTTACTAGGCTAGGTAACATCTTCAGCGGAGTTTAGGGGATGTCGGTGTTCTGTATATAAGGGCTTCATGTGTGTTTGTGTCAAGTGAAGGTGTGAGTCATCAGTGAGAGGCTTGTGAAATGTTTTATTCAGTGTTTCAAGAGTGTGTTTACAATCCATTTATTTATTTAAAAAGCTCTAATACTTCCAGGGGGAAAAAAGAAAGCACAACCACAAAATGATTCAGGGAAAAATAATGGGGTAAACAACCCTTTTTGACTTCAATTTTCATTTTCCTTGAGAAGGACATATCTCTAAATGAGAATGCACGCAGATAGTAGTTGCTTGTTAATTTTTGTGATTCGCTGTAGTAGGTGCACATTAGTCACTGTTATGCATGCAAACATTTGCTGAACTAATCAACTATAAACTAAAAAAATATTCATTAAAGTTCTTCCAAAGCTGAATCTCTCTTTGATCTGGCCTACTTTAACATAGAGTCTTACTGAGTATGAATCTACCACTGTAATTATTACTCTCCTGCATTGATGTTCCTATATAACTACCAAGAACATATTTTATTCTCATGATTTGTGACACAGAAGCAAAAATAACCACATAAAAGATACATAGAATTCATTGTAAATTTCATTTTCCATTCTAAACATCAGAGCAGGAATGACCCCAACTCTACCTACAATGAAGAGAATCTGGCGCAGTGTGTTTTTGATTTTTTTGCTGCTGGGACAGACACAACTTTTACTACTCTGAAGTGGGCACTGATCCTCTTGACAAGTCATCCTGATATTCAAGGTGAGAGAAATCTGGGCAGTAGGAACAAGGGCCACTCTCAGGATCTAAAACACACATGAATCATTTAAAATTATTTGAAATATCAATGGTTATTGAACGATAAACTGAATCTGTTGATGATAATTTCACAGCTGGATTTTTGAGCCAGCTATGTAGATCTAAAATATTTAACAGACTAAATGTAAAAATCTACCCAGATTTTCAGATTTGGTACTTGTTCTCAGCCTAGATTGTGTGTAGAAGACCAAATTACAGTATGACAATCAACACAAGAGGGCTGTTATGTATATAGTTGGTGTATCATGTTGCAGGTAGCCACTAACGACACCAGGTGGCACCTGTAAGTGTCCTGATTGGCTGGCCACTCCATGGCGGGAAAATCCAACATTCTGAGTGGACCAAGTAGGGTATTTAAAGGACACATGGGGGGGGGGTTCTTTGTCTTCTTTGTCCTGTACTCAATAAAGGTTGTTACCGCTGAACCTGGCTCTGTTGTCTCCACGTGGTCCTGAACCCACTACTTAACAGTGGTGGTGAAGGTGGGATGCTGCTTGCTGAATTAATTCCATAGAAGAGGAACCATCTGATTAGAAGACAGCCGTCCTTCCAAAGAAGCTTCAGGACCGTTCAGAATGTCAAACCTTGGAATCATCCGTGAGTTCGACATCCGTTTCCCAGAGAGATTGGAGTCTCACCTGGGACAAATTGAAGGCTACCTGTTGGTAAATCACATAACGGAGAACCGCATGAAGGCAGGGGCTTTGTTGTGTCTCAGCGGTCCAGCTGTGTATGATGTAAACAGTAACGGTCACTTCATGCCTAAGAGGTCCAAGATATACTGGTGCCTGCAGTTCATCAAAAGGAACCAGTTACCGGGTGAATCTACGACCGATTTCGTGGCAGCGGTGCATCAAGCCGCATGCTTGTGCAAATTCCCAGACCTGGAAGACCGGATTCGTGACCGGATAGTTTTTGGACTGAGAGATGAGCGGGTACAGCAGAAGGTGGTAGCCAAACTGACCATGGACCTGCAACAGGTCCTAGATGAGATAATGGCTCATGAAGCCACCGGCCGCAAGGACTCCTTCCGACCAAGCAGCAGTTCGAGTGGATCAGTGCACCATGAGAGTGTTGCAGACGGCGAGAGTGAGGAACCAGACAAAGAGGCAGAGATTGATGCGATCTCACAAAGGATGGAGAGGTCTCAAATAAGGCGTGACAACAGAGGAAGCCATTAGAAACCGAGGGCGGCAAACAAGCAGTCGAAGTACGCAAGTTACAACCCCAGGGATTCCGAGCAAAGGTGTGCCAGCTGCAGGGGCAGTCATTCAAGAGCATCCTGCAAGTTCCGCAGCGCAAAGTGCCATTTTTGCAGAAAAACTGGACACATTCAAGCCGTCTGCCGCAACCACAATCGGCACAGTCTCAACAAGCTAGATGCATCACCAGCAGGTACTAAACCCCTGCCATTAATTGGCACTGAGCCCCCTTGGCCCCAGGCAAAAACAATTGTGGGAAGTGAGGGAATGGTGTCTGTGTCACATTCCACGACCCATCAGCTGCTCACACCAAAAATTAAAATTCTGGTCCACTTGCAAGGACTTCCTTGCAAGATGGAGATTGATTCGGGCTCTTCTGTCTCAATAATATCTTATGAGACCTTACAATTGATTAGTGGTCAGAGCAGGAAGTGGATTCCCTTAAGACCCACTAAAATACAGTTACCAGACTTCCAACGGGCCCCAATTAAGCTGAAAGGCAAAGCTACCTTAGTAGTTAGTTATAAGGGTTTTCAGGGGCCATTGGATGTGTTGGTAACTGAGGGCAAGAGGGCTAGTCTGGTGGGGCTGAACTGGTTCGATGCCTTGGCCATTTGGCTAGGGGGGATTAACTCCATCCAGCCCCGGAGTCTCAAAGCAGTCTGCAAAAAATTTGCAGACGTGTTCAATGACAAACTGGGAAAATACATGGGTCCTCCTATTAAATTGAATTTAAAACCCGATGTCCTGCCAGTGCGAATTAAAGCAAGGAGGGTTCCATTTGCTCTCAAACACAATATTGAGAGTGAAGTGGAAAAGCTGGTAGGGCAAGGGGTTTTGGAGCCCGTGGATGGGGGAGTCTGGGAAACCCCCATTGTCACCCCATTAAAAGCAAATGGGGAAATTAGGATTTGCGTGGATTATAAAGCAACTATAAACCACGCTTTAAATCCGCATGGTGAAGCAGGTCCTCTCAGCAATTCAGTTCGGTACTGTCTTCGCTAAACTGGATTTAGCGCAAGCCTATCAGCAACTCCTGGTCACCCCAGAAACGGCTGAGGCTCAGACGATCGTGACTCACAAAGGAGCGTTCAAAGTGAATCGCTTGCAGTTCAGCATCACTGTAGCCCCGGGAATTTTCCAAGAGGTGATGGAAAGAACACTGAAAGGAATTCTGGGGCTGTGCCCTTATTTCGATGACGTTTTAATTGCTGGTGAGTCACAGGAGGTCCTAGCTGACAGGTTGCAGGCTGTGTTAACCCAATTCCGATCAGCTAGGCTCAAACTCAAGAGGGAAAAATGTAGTATTGGAGTGGCATCCACGGAGTTCCTGGGATTCCAGATTGATGCCCAAGGCATTCACCCCACTGACTCCAAGATAAGGGCAATTAAGATGGCCCCAATGCCCGAAAATAAGGTGGAACTGCAAGCTTTCCTGGGGCTAATTAATTTTTATCATTCTTTCTTACCCCACAAGGCAGCAATTGCAGAGCCTTTACATAGACTGCTGGACAAGAAAACACCTTGGAATTGGACAAAAAATCATGATAACAGTTTCAGAAATCTTAAACAGCTGCTGTCCAATAACACTACAGTAACTCATTTCATTGAAAACAAGCCCATTTGCATTGCTTGTGATGCATCCCCTTATGGGGTGGGTGCAGTACTAAGTCATTTAGAAGAAAATGGGGAGCAGAAGCCAATTGCTTATTACTCCAGAACTCTTTCTAAGACAGAGAGGAATTATGCCCAGATTGACAAAGAGGCTTTGGCCATAGTTGCGGGCATAAAGAAATTCCATGACTACCTGTATGGTAGAGAGTTCACCATTTTCACTGACCACAAACCGTTGTTGGGGCTATTCACAACAGATAAACAGACACCACAAACTCTGTCCCCACGGATGCTGAGGTGGTACTCTTGTAAATTAGTATACAGGCCTGCTAAGGAAATGGGGCATGCGGATGGTCTAAGTAGGTTGCCTTTAACAGGAAGTGAACCAGACCAAGTGCCAGTGGGTCAAATTTTAGCCATCCAGAAACTCCCTGAATGCCCCCTGCAGGCTAAGGACATTGCAGCTGGAACAGCAGCGGATAGGGTCATGAGCAGAGTTTCAGTTTGGGTGGCATCGGGATGGCAAGCAAAGAGCCCAGGCCCTGAGTTTCAGGCATACTTTGTTAGAAGACATGAGTTGTCATCTCATAAAGGATGCCTGCTATGGGGTAGCAGGGTCGTGATTCCTGAAAAGCTTAGAGATAGTGTCCTGCAAGCGCTGCATGAAGGACACCTGGGTATTGTAAGAATGAAGGCATTGGCCACGATCTATCTGTGGCGGCCTGGCCTGGACAAAGCAATTGAGGGGCAGGTGGCTGCTTGCTATCAGTGCCAAAGATCCAGGCCAGAGCAAGCACAGGCAACTGTGCACAAATGGGAGGCAACACACAATCCATGGTCTAGGGTTCACATATATTACGCAGGTCCCTTCCAAGGGCAGCTTTTCCTAGTGGTCGTGGATAGCTACTCGAGGTGGTTAGAGGTAGTGCCTGTGAAGAACATGACCACAGCCAAAACTATTCAGGTGCTAAGGGGGCTCTTCGCCACGCACAGGTTGCCTGATGTCTTAGTCTCTGATAACGGCCCGCAATTCACATCTACTGATTTCCAGGATTTCACCAAGGCCAACTTGATTAGGCACATCACGTCCACGCCTTTCCACCCGTCGACCAATGGATTGGCAGAACAAATGGTAAGATCGACCAAGGACGCCTTGAGATGCATCATCACAGGTGACTGGTACCAAAGATTGGCTCAGTTCTTACTGGCACAGCATACCACACCCTGTACAGCCACGGGCAAGAGTCCAGCAGAACTGCATTGGGGAAGGCGTCTCATCACAAAGCTGGACAGACTGCACCCGGACAGAGTGGCTGCAGAGCCAGAGCAACCCAGCTTCGCCAGGGAATTAGGTATCAGTGAACTAGTGTGGGCCAGAAGCTATGGGTCTGGAGACATGTGGATGCAAGGGGTGGTGGTTGACAGAACGGGGCCGCTGTCTTATATTGTTGAGGGGGAAGGGGGCCATCAAGTCAGAAGGCACATTGATCAACTGAGGAAGAGGGCCCCTGAAAAACAACAAATGATACAGGCCCAGCAGGCACTGCCATCAAACCCTGCATCAAACCCTGCATCGACAATACAGGCTGAGCTGGCACTGCCATCAATTCCAGCATCAAACCCTGCATCAACTCCTACGCTTCAATTGCCAACGCCCACGTGTCAAGTGCCAACAGGGCATCCAGTAGGTTCTCAGCAGCAACCTTTGGTGGATGTTCTGGGTTGGCTGGAGTTTGCCACAGACACTGAATGCGGGCCACGGTTGCATGAGCGGCCTGAGCAACAACCGGATATTGTGCTCATTGGAAATAGGGAGTTGGACCATCAGGGTCAACCACCTGTTGGTGATCCAGGCCAGCAATTACAGCCTCTGAGGTGCTCTGCCAGGTCTCGGAAGTCCCTGTCATTCCTGGAGGACTATGTGAGGCCGTGAGGTCAAAGGCACGGGCACATATTCACAACAACCTGTTGAGCGGCCATATATTGTTTATTACTTCTTGTCATGGGGGAAGGGGTGTTATGTATATAGTTGGGGTATCATGTTGCAGGTAGCCACTGACAACACCAGGTGGCACCTGTAAGTGTCCTGATTGGCTGGCCACTCCACGGCGGGAAAATCCAACGTTCTGAGTGGACCAAGCGGGGTATTTAAAGGACGCACGGGGGGAGGGTTCTTCTTCGTCCTGTACTCAATAAAGGTTTTTACCACTGAACCTGGCTCTGTTGTCTCCACGTGGTCCTGAACCCACTACTTAACAAGGGCTGTGCAAAAATTTGGTTGAAAATATTTTCAAGACAGTTATTGATTATTATTTTTTAACTGAATCAGATTTCCAAACTGGTCAGACTAAATTCTGATAACCGACTTTACTGAAGGAGTTTCAATGGAATATTTGAGGTAAATCACCAGTTTGCATCAATATTCTGAATCAGTTTGGACAAGATATAATCAGAGCCAAAGAAATGCATTTTTTTATCTTGTACTCCTTCATGATGCTCAAAAGGAGAATGGGATTATGTTTATTGCACTAAAAGGCTATTCTACATCCTAAAGTACTACTAAGGATTAATATTGGGAGATAAATAAGTGAACCACAATACTGAAAACAAAGCTTCTATTTCCATTTTTTTTTCTAGAGAAAGTCCAGAAAGAGATTGAAGATGTGTTTGGCTTCTCACGGTCAATTTCCTATCAGGATCGGAACAAGCTGCCCTACACCAATGCTGTGATTCATGAAATGCAGCGTGCAAAGTATGCCTTGCTATTTGGGGTTCCCAGGCAAACTAAAAAAGATGTGAAGATGAGGGGATATCACATTCCAAAGGTGAGAAACGTGGTCAGGATGCATTTCAGTAGTCCATCTTAGAAGGAAAAGTAGAATAAAGATAATCCTCGGTGTTATGTATCCTGATGCAGGCAGCCGCATAGCAACAGCCACCAGGGGGCATTGGCCTGGACAGTTTTGGCGGGAAACATAGTTTCGGTGGGAAACCTAGGGCCAACCCCATTGGCTGGTTGCCTACCTGGCTAGGTATTTAAGGAGGCCAGGTAGCCCTTGTTTTTCAGTACGTTCCCCCCAATAAAGAGCTGAACATGTACTCCGGCTGGCGTCTCTTCCTTGCGTTGGACCCACTACATTACAGTGGCGACGAAGGTGGGATTCTGCCGACAGAAGAGCTGAAGTCACTAGGGGAACGCACCGCACGCTGAAGGAAAGGAGGAATATTTTCCTTTCTCCCCAACACGACCGCCAGCCACCGCAGCCGCCCACCGCGAGAGACTGGCTCCGGCCACCGCAATAAGCAATGGAACCACACGCCACAGTGACTGACGGAAGAACAATGGCACGAGCAAGGCAACCCCGCGAGTTCGACACCCGCCACCCGGAGAAATGGGCCCGGTACCTGTCGCAATCTGAGCTGTACATGAGGTTTAACCAAATCTCGGAAGACATCTCAAAAGCGGCAGCCCTGCTCTGCATAGGCGGACCCGCACTCCTCGAGGTTGCCGCAAACCTGTTCACCCTGGAGGCCATTGATACCGTTTCTTACCGGGACCTCGTTGCAAAGCTGAATGCCAATTTCCGACCCCGCATATCCAAACTGGCTTCGAGATCACAGTTCGAGAAGAGGGACCAGTGTCCCCACGAGTCCGGGGCCAAATACATCGCCACCCTACGAGAAGCTGCCATCGCCTGCAATCTTTTGAACCTGGAGGAGCGGCTACGAGACAGGCTGGTTTGCGGCCTACGAAACACGAGGCTGCAGGAGCGCCTGTTCACAAAAGAGGAGGTTTCGCTCCAGGAGGCCCAGGACGCCATCCTGGCCCACGAAGCGGCCTGCAGGGCCATCCAGGCGGTCCAGGAGTCCAAAACCAGCAGTCAGACAGCCAGCATCCACCAGCAGGTCGCCTGAGCTGAGGACGAGGAGGACGAACAGAGCATCGACCTCCTCTGGTGGAAGTCGACCCCCAACCATCGAGGCGGACGCCCGGACAAGCCCAAGCCAGCAAGCAACAACAACAATTTGCAGAAGTGCGCAGGCTGCGGCAGAAACCACGTGCGCAGCCTCTGCAAGTTCCGGTCGGCCACGTGTCGGGCCTGCAGGAAAACAGGCCACATAGCCGCGGTCTGTTGTAGCCGCCGCCCCCGAGAAGAGATCCACAAGCTGCGCCCAGAGGAATCACCATTAAGAGGTACTGGGGGCCCGATTCAAATACGAATTGGCTACATTGAGAGTCGGCTGGCCATCCACCACACGGGTAGCCGCCGGCTGCTCAAATCAAAAATTAAATTAACAATCCGCTTGCAGGGCGTCCCCTGCAGCATGGAGCTTGACTCTGGATCAGCGGTCTCCATCATTTCGGACGAGACCCTTAACTATATTAACAGCCGGAGCAAGCAGTGGATTCAATTACGGCCCTCAAATTTAGCCCTGACTGATTTCCAAAACTCGCCGGTCAAGGTAAAGGGGGAGGCCACCGTTTCTGTGGGGTTTAAGAGTCATGAAGAGCACCTGGAGGTCGTAGTAGTAGAGGGCCGGAGAGCCAGCCTAGTCGGCCTAGACTGGTTTGAGGCCCTGGGAATCACAGTCTCCGGGATCCACTGGATCCAGGGGGAATCCATCGAGGCCGTCTGCAAGGAGTTCGCAGATGACTTCGATGGGAAGCTGGGTAGGTACACAGGGCCCCCCATCTCATTCAAGCTAAACCCGAATGTTCCCCCCATTAGGGTCAGGCCGCAGCAAGTCCCCTTCGTGCTCAAGCACAAGATCGAGTGCGAACTGGAAAGCTGGTGGCCCAGGGAATCTTAGAGCCCATAGATGGGGGAGAGTGGGAAACCCCAATAGTCACCCCACTAAAGGCCAACGGGGAGGTGAGGATCTGCACCAACTACAAGTGTTTGGTGAACCACACCCTAAACCCGCACGCTTACCCGGTCCCCACGGTCAGCCACGTTCTCGCTTCCCTCCAAGGCGGCGCCATTTTTGCAAGGCTCGATCTTGCGCAGGCGTACCAACAGCTCATGGTTACCAGGGCAACATCTGACACTCAGACAATAGTGACTCACAGGGGAGTGTTCAGGGTAAATAGGCTGCAGTTTGGGATCAGCGTAGCTCCGGGCATCTTTCAGGAGATCATGGAGAAAACTCTCAGGGGCATTCCAGGAGTCTGCCCTTATTTTGATGATGTCCTGATCGCAGGAGCATCAGCAGAAGAGCTGGCAGGTAGGCTGAGGGAGGTACTATCCAGGCTGCGCACTGCTGGCCTCAAACTGAAGAGGGAAAAGTGCAGCATTGGTGTTCCTTCCACTGAGTTTCTGGGATTCTGGGTAGATGCCAAGGGGATCCATCCCACAGAGTCCAAGGTAAGGGCAATCAAACTGGCACCCACACCCAAGAACAAGGCAGAGCTACAGGCATTCCTGGGCCTGCTCAACTTCTATCACACCTTCCTGCCCCACAAGGCAGCCATTGCAGAACCACTTCACAGGTTATTGGACAAGAAGGCAGCATGTGTCTGGACTTCCGTCCACGATCAAAGTTTCAGAGCTTTAATGGCACTTCTGTCTGACAAGTCCACAGTAACACACTTCATTGAAACAAAGCCCATATGCATCATGTGCGATGCATCCCTTATGGTGTGGGCACAGTACTAAGTCACCTCGAGCCTAATGGGGCTCAAATTCCAATAGCCTACTATTCCAGGACGCTGTCTGGAGCAGAGAGGAACTACGCCCAAATAGATAGGGAAGCCCTGGCAATCGTGGCAGGGATTAAGAAGTTCCACGATTATCTGTACGGCAGGGAATTCACCGTCTACACAGACCACAAACCACTGCTAGGCCTGTTCACAACGGACAAGCAGACCCCCCAAATACTATCTCCCAGAATGCTCCGGTGGTCTATCTTCCTTGCAGCTTACAATTGCAAGCTGGTACACAAGCCAGGGAAGGAGATGGGCCACGCAGACGGCCTAAGTAGGCTACCCATAGACACCACTGAACCAGACCTGGCACCAGCAACACAGATCCTAGCTCTGCAGGAACTACCAGAATGCCCAGTACATGCCAAGGACATTGCAACCAGTACAGCCTCTGACAACATCATGAGCAGGGTACACTCATGGGTTTGCACTGGGTGGCAGGACAAGTCCCCGGGGCCCAAATTCCAGGCCTACTTCGCCAGGTGACACAAGCTCTCCACGCACTAGGGTTGCCTCCTTTGGGGAAGCAGGGTCATCATTCCCACAGCAGTCCGGGCCAGGGTACTGGAATCCTTACACGAGGGACATCTTGGTGTTGTTAGGATGAAGGCACATTGCCAGAAGCTACCTCTGGTGGCCAGGGCTGGACAAGGACATTGAGGAACGGGTCAAGGCCTGTTACACATGCCAGAAATCCAGGCCAGAAATGCCCCACGCCCCAGTACACAGGTGGGAGGCCACACACACATCCTGGTCCCGCATTCACATTGACTACGCGGGGCCTTTCTAGGGCCAACTGTTCTTAGTGGTAGTGGACAGCCACTCTAAGTGGCTGGAGGTAGTCCCAGTTCCCAACATAACCTCAGCAAGGACAATCCAGGTGCTCAGGGTCCTCTTTGCCACACATGGCCTCCCCGACGTAATTGTGTCTGATAACAGGCCTCAGTTTACCGCTAATGATTTCCAGGCGTTCTTGAAGGCGAATTGTATTAGACATGCCACCTCCGCGCGCTTCCACCCATCGACTAACGGGCAAGCTGAACGGATAGTAAGGACAACAAAGGACGCACTCCGGCGCATCATCAGCGGGGACTGGCATCAAAGACTGGTGAAATTTCTGCTCGCCCAACACACCACACCGTGCGTTGCCACCGGGAACAGCCCAGCAGAACTACAATGGGGACGGCGCCTCATCACCAAGCACCCTGACCAAGTGGCAGCGGAGACGGACAGGCCCGCATCACACAGGGTACTCAACGTGGGGGACCTGGTTTGGGCAAGGAACTACGGGGCAGGACATCCATGGATTCCAGGGATCGTGGTTGAAAAAACTGGGCCTCTCTCTTACATCATGGGGGTGGAGGGGGATCGCCACATAAGGCGACACATCGACCAGCTCAGAGGAAGGGTCCCTGAGTGCACCACCCATGGCCAATGGGATAGCCACACCCCAAGGGAGGCCAGACCAACCGTAAACGACTCAGAACCGGAACTAGAGGAGGACGGCCTCCTGCAACAGACTCTGCAGCAGCGGCAGGGCACCATAGGGGCGGGAATCCGACGGCCGGACTCAACCCTGCACAGGGGCATCATGAGCCAGATGTTCCAGTTCAGGGTGAAGCCACACCCAGACGGTCCACCAGGCCCCACAGGACACCAGCATACTTAGCGGACTAAGTTTGCAAGTAACCACACAGTAGCTGCATAGGTAGTTGCACACATTGCATATAGTTATGCATGTACATAGTTGTAAGATGGTTCTTCTCTAAGGGGGGAGGGGTGTTATGTATCCTGATGCGGGCAGCCGCATAGCATTGGGGGGCATTGGCCTGGACGGTTTTGGCAGGAAACCTAGTTTCGGCGGGAAACCTAGGGCCAACCCCATTGGCTGGTTGCCTACCTGGCTAGGTATTTAAGGAGGCCAGGTAGCCCTTGTTTTTCAGTACGTTCCCCCCCCAATAAAGAGCTGAACACGTACTCCAGCTGGCGTCTCTTCCTTGCATAGGACCCACTACATTACACTCAATTTATGGTCACTTAACTACTGTTCAAAGTTACAACAACAACAACACCCCCCAAAAAAAGCTACTTATGCTGCACAGCTGACCATCTTTTGAGTGAGAAACATTGGGGAAGGACAATACTGAGTTTGTCTACCTTTGCTGGTTCTTCTGCTGCCTTTCCTCCTGTAAATAGAAGTGCTGGAAGGAGATTTTCTTCCAGGGATGCGGACATACACATACATTTCAAACATAAAGAAAAGAGTGAATGGGGGATGGGTTATGGGTTATGAGTTTAAATTCAAATACCCATCAGATTTTAAAGTTACAACCTCAAACATTTTATGTTTATCTTAGAAAGATTATAAGAGATTAAAGGTTGAACTAAAGATCAGAATTGTAGTCATGTGTAGCCATGTTTTATTTGTCCTCTTCTTGTGGCAACCTGGAGTGATAAAGAAATATGTGCCTAGTCCTCTCTTTTAATGGAAGGAAAGGGAGAAATGAAACTGAGCAGCCACTACTCTCAGTAACTCTTTTAGACAAATATGGATTCATAAAGGCAAACTATAAGCAAATGTTTCATTAATATTCTTTGAACTTTTCTGCCTTACAAAACTCCTCTGTCTACTCATCTCTCTCTCTTTTTTTTTAACAGGGTACCTTTATTGCCGCAGACCTGCGTTCTGTTCTTCAAGATCCTGAACAATGGGAGAAACCTGAAGAATTCAACCCAAATCACTTTTTAGACAAGGATGGGAAGTTCATTGAACGGGAAGAATTCCTAGCATTCGGAACAGGTAAACCCAAGAGTCCAAAATAGCTGATAACAAACAGATTCCCAACACCAACATCCCTGAGTTGTTCTGAGGTCATTATGGTCTGAATAGGAAACCCAGGATTCCTAATTCCTTCTAGTTTCAAAACTAAGAGTCTGAAATTCCCCTTAGGCTATAAACTGTGATATACAAAGAAATACTAGATTGATTGATTGACTGATTGATTGATTGATTGATTGATTGATTGATTGATACTAGATTTATTTATACTAGATTGATTGATTTATTTATACTAGATTTGTTTGTTTGTTTATTGCATCCCATCTTTATTATTTTTACAAATAACTTGAATGGTGAATATATCCAACACACTTCCTCCTCCGATTGTCCCCACAACCACAATCTTGTTACGTGAGTTGGACTGAGAGAGAGTGACTGGCCTTAGCCAGTCTTTCATGGTTAAGGTGCAACTATGTTCTAACCTGATGCCTTTGACCACTAGACCAAACTGTTTTTCTTACCCAGTAGAGTTTTGTAAGACATGTTCAAGATTGTATAATTACCTTCAGTGCTTGGGGGAGAATTGTTATATGAATCCAAAGAAAACTAGCCAAATTACAGCTTCTTATTGATGGCACCAGACAACAGAGTAATAGCACCTGATGCATTAAGTTCCACCATTTTAATGACTGGAGAGTTCCTTCTACCACATTGCTTCCACTCCTGTCTGGTACTTTATGTATACCAATGAATCCTTCTCCACTGATGGTACAAATGGCAGATTTGAAAACCTATGACTCTTGTTATCAGCTATCCCACACAATTCCAGGAATCCTATCACATCTTATTACCACCATCACTTGCCACTGCATCATAGTATCCCTTCCTTGCATTCCTCCATAGCCAACCCGGTCACTATAGGCAGGAAGTGAGCCACTACAGTAAGAATCTAAAAGTCATTCACTCATTTACCACTCCTCCAACCTCACCTCATGGAATATTATCCATAAGGCAACTACATCCACAAATAATGTGAAACACAGTAAATAAAAGCCTGTAAAGATGACAAATCTATAGAAGGTGATGGACAACTCATTGCCACAAATACTCAAGGTGACATGCAAAAATTGAAAAAAATCAAAAGTGAAAGCCAAATAATTTAAACAGATTAATAGTTGACATTGACATTTTTCCATTTCTTTAAATGCTGACTGAGCAGAGGCAAAATATACTGGGGAATGTACTACATAGCCTAGTAGCCACGTAAGATTCAGGTATAAACTGAGTTCTTGGCAATACAGAACTTTCAAGTGATTGTGGAAATTCCTTGTGCAGATCTAACCTGGATTTTTCAAATTGGGTTCTGATGGATCTACCAAGGATTATGGACACACAAACACACACACACACACACACACAGAGAGAGAGAGAGAGAGAGAGAGAGAGAGAGAGAGAGAGAGAGAGAGAGAGAGAGAGAGAGAGAGAGAGAGAGAGAGAGAGAGATCTCAGGTACACTTTTAGCCAACCTATTTGCTCCATGTCTTCATCATGGCTCTTCCCCTCTCACTTATTCTACACCTCTAGCATTTACATAGACTATAGAACATAGAGGTTGGAGGTCTTCTAATCCAACCCCCTGCTCGAGCAGGAGATCCAATTCTGGGCAGTTTGCAGCATAAAACATTTTTAAAAACATTAAAATTATTAGATATAATATAGCAAAGCAAATAAAATAAGATCTTAACAGAAGATGGTAAGGAAAGGAGCCAGATATATAGGGGCATTGGGGAGATGGGATTAGCTTTTAATTAGTCAATCACCTCCAGCTTCCGTACTGGATACCCAAGCCATCTGGCAGAGCCAGGTCTTAAGGCTCTTAGAAAAAGTCAGGGCTCCTACTAGTAGAAAGAGGCACTTATGAATAATGATGTAACTGCCTAGGATCGTGGTGGCAAACCTATGGCACGCGTGCCACAGGTGGTACGCAGAGCCCTCTCTGTAGGCACACGTGCCATCACCCCAGCCCTAGACCTTCAGCTGGGTTTTATAAAACCTTTTCGCTTTAGGCCTCCGGTGCTGTGTGCAAAAAAAAAAAAAGGTTGAATCAATCAATCAATTTCAACTTCTCTCAGGAAAAAAAAAATCTCACAAAGTTGGAATTGATTGATTGAACTTTTTAGTCCCACCCACTCTGCCGTTACCACCGCAACCACACCTACCCAATGAGCCACACCCACCCAATGGGCCACGCCCACCCGGCACCCGACGATACATAAGCGGGTTTTGGGTTGCAGTTTGGGCACTCGGTCTCTAAAAGGTTCGCCATCACTGGCCTAGGACATCTCCATATTTCACAAATCAGCCAAGACTACACAATAAGCAAGGCATAAGATTCCCTTGGTGAATTCCATCCAGACCAATCAGAAACTGTACCTGAACCAGACTGTTTTAACAGCCATTTATCCCTGCAGTAGGTGAAGAAGATTATCTCCAATTTCTGCAGAAGTTGATTTCCATCCCTGCAGAATGGCATCCACATCTGTCCGTCATAGTATTTTAGCTTTAATCTTAATTTTAACTGGGGTTTTACTTATGCAGGGACGAATATAATATTTTTTTAAATCTGTTTTTAACTTTTGTATCTTTGTTTTTTAATTTACCCTGTAAACCGCCCTGAGTCCTTCGGGAAAGGGCGGTATATAAATGTGATAAAATAAATAAATAAATAATAGTATGACTATGCAAAGTTGGTTCCGGTTGTGATAAAAACAAAATACTGCATCAAAGCCAACATTTGAGGCTCAAGAGTAGTTGGGACAGATCAATAGCAATCAGTAAATCTGCCATCCTGGACATTCCAGAACTGATGATCTGTGCATGAATATTTACGTAAATCCTTGAGGGGGAAAAGTTAAAGGTAGTCCAGTGCCTCAATAGCAATTTCTCTGAGAAGGACCAGAAGAAAGGCTCTTTTGCAAACTATTAGTTCTACATTCATCAGATAGCAAGGTGTAGCAAGCAAAGAATATCAAAAATAGGTGTTTGGTCAGTGAAAGGGAATTCTTACAGATTATGTCCATTTCACCACCCTCTACTCCAGCTATAGCCTGTTGCACTGTAGAATAAGGTGGTGGACAGAGAGGTGAAAAAATTATTTCCTTCTTGTAGGCCCCTCCCTGGACAAAGACGCCAGAACATTTCTTTTATGGGTGTACAGTATAGCTAGTTTTGCCTTTGAAATAGTGTTCCATCTAGTAGATCTTGAGTTAAAGTCATCTCCATGAGGGGATTCCCTTGCTGATGGGGTATACTCTGGAGAACAGATTATTATCCATTTTATGCATGCTTTGTCTCATTTACAGGTCTACGTGTATGTTTGGGAGAGCAGCTAGCAAGAATTGAGATCTTTATCCTTCTAACCAGCCTCTTGAGGTCCTTCAACTTCAAGTTGCCTGAAGGAGTGAAAGAATGCAATCAAGAACCTGTTGTAAAAGTGACGATGCCTCCGCAGCCTTACAAGCTATGTGCTATTCCCCACAAATTTTAAACTTATAAAAACCCACCCACAAAGCATTAAAACAGTATATTTATTCAATGGGTTAATTCCAGGTTTTGCCTCCATTTACTCTACACATCTTCAACCTATTGTTGGGTTCACACACCATACTTAACCAGATCAACAAAAGATCTGGAGGTTGTGGCTGAACAATATGCTATATAAGCTTGTTTAGTTACGCCTTTGTTTTCTTTTGCATGCCAATAAAATGTATTTACTTCAATTTACTCTTAGTATCTTTTTTTTATTTTTTTAAAAATAAATTCTTCTGTGGGCGTCAGCCAGAGAAAAAGGTAGCATTTCTTAAAATTACACTTTTTAATCATATGTCTTTCAGAGAGAAAAGGGAAGCATGTCTATTGCAGATGATCTTAATACAATAAGCATGCTAATTTATAAAGTATCCAACCTAGAGTCTTTCCTAAATTTGGGGGTTATGACTCAAAATACATTTCACATGGAGCTGCTTTTACAGGCCATTTAAGTTGCAGTTAGTCCAAAACACAATGGTCTGTGTGCTAACTGGGCCTATCCAATAGGCCCTGCACTGACTGCCAGTTATTTTCTGGATGCAATCTAAAGACTTGGTTTTGACCTCTAAAGCCCTTTATACTTGGTTGCTTGATACTCACAGAATTGTCTGCTACAACCAGAATTATTTCAAATTGTTAGGGTCAGCAGGAGAAAAATGTCTTGTACTGTCCCACTTTCAGGAAATTAAAAGAACTGAAACGAAGAAGGACTGTTCCTTAGTTTCAGTGCCTGTTTTCTGGACAGACTCTCAATAAAGTAAGTACAATTATTGTTGTACTCCCATACGATATGGACAACACTGAACCGAATTCACAGCGGCCATGGTAGACGAGCTGATGCTCTCTATAAATGGGGAAAAATTTGATCAACCAATTGTGACCACAGGACTGAAAAACCAACTTATCTAACATATTGGAGAGAGAGTGCCAAAACAGAGTGGAGACTTTTGTCGATTTCCTGGCTGTGACAAATGAAGCAAAAATGTATATCTGTAATACAGACACATGTTTATAATATTTTAGTTTTTATATTTCATATTTTGCATTTCTATCTTGTGTTTTTATCAAAATGTGATGTGAGTGTGCCATATGATAAATGATAATATTGTTGTAACCAAAGGTCAGAACATGTCATGGGCCCTAAAATAATAGTAAAATATGGTAAAATAAGGTAATAAATGGCCTGACTGCCAATTGGCTTGGGGCCCCAACTGGGGACTATCATGCTGGAGGTGGTTGATAGATTAAGAGAAGAGCCCACCCCACCCCCATTGCATTCTGCTGTCTTCCTCGCCATCTTTTAATTGTTTTAATTTGTTATCGAAGTATATTTAATTATACAGGGGTTTTTTTGCTTTAAATGTTGCAAGACTCCCAGAATCTCCTTGAAGTGAGATGGGTGGAAAACACATCAAATCAAATCAAATAAGTAAACAAATAAATAAAGCATTAGATGTAAAATGAAAGTTAGATAAAAAAATAAAGCCAAGGCTGTAGCTAAGAACTTAAATATGCCCTGAAAGCCCTTCCTTGGTCTTAATTTTTAACATTTGTTTAATCATCCTTGTCTCTTTTTAAATGTTAATATATTGTTTTTACATTTTATATGTTGTTAAATATTAATTTAATAAATTTAATTAATTACATTAAATTATCAATTAGATTATTAAATTTAATTAAATTAATAAACTGCCCACTACCCGTGGGCAGTTCCAAAATTGATTGATTGATGAAATAAATAAAAACAAACGTTTTCCCCCTCAGAGGTGAGGCTGGACCCCACTCTCTTGGCTTTTAGGAAATATCCAAAGACTTGACTCTGCTGAATAATTATGAAGTTGGCTAGCACCTTGAAGTGCTGCCCTGACTTTTTTTTTCTGAATTTTAAATCTTTTGTTCTTCTTTAATCTGCCTTATATTTTTTATATTTATTCCGCTTTTATGTTTTTAAGACTTATTTGTACACTGCCCAGGGACACTCCATCAGGGAGATGAATGGTTTCTAAATGTAATAAAGAAATAAATTAAAATTCTTCTTTGTTCCATGAGGAATCTCTTCTTCTTCCTTTTCCTCCTGATGTTAATGCTAGGCTGTTGTATCTTTCAAGTTTTAAGGAAGCATACTGGCTGGTGAAAACCTATGTGTCTTCCTCAGGCCTTTTATGCAAAACAAATATGGCTGCTTTAAAATAAAAGGGAGGGCAACTGCTGTATTCACCATCCCTGTGGTAAAAAAAATGACTGGGTTGACCCCAGACCCAATGAGACCTCACACCACCTCTTTTTCCTTTTGTCTCTTTCCATTTTATTATACAAAAGATTCCTTTTCTTAGAAATAAAGTTGTATGCTTCTTTTTGTATATTGCTTTTGTTAGAAATAAAGTTGTATGCTTCTCTTCATTTTACAGACCTGTATTTATACCTTATTTCTGGGCTCATATTAAACTGACAAAATCTATTCAACTCTTCTCCCATGGCCAAATATACTGCTTATTTACATTTTCCTCTAGATTTATATTGTTGCGTCCCCCTATTTTTAGTTTTAGATTTTTAAAAAATAATCCCAGCTTTATTGTTTTTTATAAATAATTCAAGGCAACTGTGATACTATATCCTCTATTCTCCTTCTATTTTCCCCACAACAACAACCCTATGGGGTAGATTGGGCTAAGAGAGGGACTGGCCCAAAGTCACCTAGCTGGTTTTCATGGCTAAAGCGGAACTAGAACTCACAGCCTCCTGGTTTCTCAGCCAGCATCTTAATCTCTACCTGAAACTAGTTCTCTGAGTTGTATTAGATATTCTGTTTTTAACACATTTCCTCAGAAGCATTACAATAATTCTTTGCTTGTTTCTATTTTGGTTTTTGTGCTCTTTCCCTGTTGTGTCTGTAAATAGTTGCAAACTTGTAAAATAGCAGGTTGCAAAAGTAGGTTCTTGAAGCGGGAGATTCTGGTGCAATCATTGGTTAAAGTAGCAAAGAAGCGGGAAGATAGCGTTTGATGATTGGTTACAGTTTAAACAGTTCTACTATAAAAGCCTGAAACATTTGACAGTTGACAGTTGACCTATGTGTATTGAATAAACTCTTTCATTGTGAACCACTCTGAGTCATTGTCTATCTGAACCAAACAATTGGCGACGAAGGTGGGATAGACGGCAGACCAGAGAAGGTTCGGCAGAACAGCTGCGCAAAGGCGGCAAATTCGGAAAAAGCACAGTCAACCAAGCGGCCGCGGCGGAATAAACAATCCTCCGAATGGCGCAAATCGGGTCCTTGAAAGAATTCGACCCAAACTTCCCAGAGGACTGGGAAGAATATATTGGACAGGTCGAAGGATTCCTGCTTGTAAACGGGATAACGGACGACCGGAAAAAGGCGGCAGCACTACTGACAATTTGCGGCACACCAGTATATCGGATCGCTGTGGGACTTTGTCAACCACAGCCGGTCTCTAGTGTTACGTATGCCGATCTGTTAGCTAAGCTAAAGGTACATTTCACGCCTAGGAGATCCGAACTCTTTTGGCGTCGTATTTTCGAAAAAAGGAACCAGAGACCGGGCGAATCAATTCAAAAATTCGTTGCCGCCGTCAGGGAAGCTGCTGTACGATGCAAGTATGACAACTTGGAAATCCGAATTCGTGACCGAGTTGTACTGGGCTTGCGAGATGAGCAACTACAAAATAGAATAATCGCCAAGCCCACCGGCGATTTGCAAGAAGTAATCGATGAACTACTAACGTATGAATCCACCGGGTATCGCGACCCCCCCCAAAATAGCATGGCCGCGCCTGCCGAAATCAACCAAGAAGGCCTTGTGGACTGCGGGGAGGTGGACCAGCAATGGGAAGATGACATCGCCGAAGTCTCCAGACGATTCGGTAAAATGGCGCCAAAACCATCCCGAAGTGAGGGGCCTGAATCGAACCGCCGATGCCAACCCGCAACACCGCAACGACAAATGACAGCGGCCCAAAGACCTTGGAGAGACTCCACAACGAGACCGCGCGACAACGACAACCGGTGTGGCAGCTGCAGGGGCAACCATCCCCGCGCCACTTGCAGATTCCGTACCGCCAAATGTAGATCGTGCGGGAAGACCGGCCACATCCAAGCCGTCTGCAGGGGTCGTGCACGCGACAATCACCTTCACGAAGTCGACGTTTGGCCCGAAGGTAAGGTAACCCCTTACTATAGTGGCAAAGAGACCCCTAGACCGTGGGCTAAAAATTTGAACCGCGGGGAGGTGGCGCGAGTCAATCATAGTAGGAATAGGAAAACCAATAATTTTCCAGAAGGAAAATTAAAAATTATAGTCCATTTACAAGGGGTTCCTTGCAAAATGGAAATAGATTCAGGGGCCTCAGTGTCCATAATATCCTGTGAAACCTTGGAAAGGATTGAACAAATAAGTGGCAGAAAAATTCCACTTAGTTCAACCAAAATCCAATTAACTGATTTTCAAAAAACCCCAATAAAGATTAAGGGGAAAATTACCCTTAGTGTTAAATTTAAGGGGTTTAAGGGGTTTTTAGATTTAATAGTTACTGAGGGCCAGAGGACTAGTTTAATTGGCCTTAACTGGTTCCATGCCCTGGGCATTTGGATTGGGGGAATAAATACAGTTATTAAAAATAAGACCCTCGAATCAGTCTGCAATGAATTCGCAGACGTATTCGATGGGTCTTTAGGTAAATACAAGGGGCCCCCAATTAAATTTAATCTAGACCCGTCAGTTAAACCCATCAGGCTTAAGGCCCGAAGGGTGCCTTTCGCCCTGAAGCAAAAAATCGAGGCCGAGCTCGATAAGCTTGTAGGCCAAGGCGTCCTAGAACCGGTCGAGGGTGGCCTCTGGGAAACGCCGATCGTCACACCCCTTAAACCTAATGGGGATGTGAGGATCTGCGCTGACTATAAGGCCACCCTGAACCTCGGAATGAAAAAATATGCTTACCCGGTCCCGACGGTGAAACAGGTCCTCGCCACGATACAGGACGGCGCCATTTTCGCCAAGCTCGACTTGGCGCAGGCGTACTTGCAATTAGCTGTTTCTGAAGAGGCTGCTGAAGCTCAGACGATAGTTACCCACAAGGGGGCGTTCCGAGTCCACAGACTGCAATTTGGTATTGCAGCAGCTCCAGGCATCTTTCAAGAAGTGATGGAGAGGACCTTAAAGGGCATACCTGGTGTATGCCCTTATTTTGATGATGTTCTGATAGCTGGAAGGAATGAAGAAATATTAGCAGAGCGTCTGGAACAGGTATTGGGAAGGTTCAGGAGGGCTGGACTAAAATTAAAAAAGGAAAAATGTAGCATTGGGGTTAAGTCCACTGAATTTCTAGGATTTAGAATAGACAAAAATGGAATTCATCCTACCCCTGATAAAATCAAGGCAATCAAATTGGCACCAGAACCAAAAAACAAGGCTGAATTACAAGCCTTCCTTGGCTTAGTAAATTTTTACCACACATTTGTGCCACACAAAGCTGCCATAGCAGAACCTCTCCATAGACTTTTGGATAAAAAGACCCCATGGCAGTGGCTTAATAAACATAGAGTGAGTTTCCAAACGTTAAAAGACATTCTTTCCAGCCAATCAACAGTAACCCATTTTATTGAAAATAAACCAATTTATTTAGCGTGCGATGCTTCACCTTATGGTGTAGGGGCTGTTATCAGCCACTTAGACAACCATGGTGTTCAAAGGCCAATCGCATATTATTCTAGGACGCTTACTAAAGCAGAGCGGAATTACGCACAGATAGATAGGGAAGCATTAGCAATCGTGGCAGGAGTAAAAAAGTTCCATGATTACCTTTATGGTAGGAACTTTACCATACTCACTGACCACAAACCCCTCTTGGGTCTGTTTACCACGGATAAACAGACACCCCAAATAATGTCACCCAGAATGCTGAGGTGGTCCATTTTCCTCTCAGCATATTCATTCTCCCTCCAACACAGACCGGGCAAGGAAATGGGACATGCGGACGCCCTTAGCAGATTGCCATTAAATATCACTGAGGAAGACCCTGCCCCTGTAGGACAAATAATGTCTTTACAGGACATTCCTGACTGGCCTTTAACTGCTAAAGATATAACTGTGGCAACAAACAATGACCATATTTTAAAAAGAATTATGGCCTGGGTCCTTAGTGGGTGGCCAAGTACTAACCCAGATGCCAAGTACATTCCTTATTTTAGAAGGAAGAATGAACTGTCATCTCATTTGGGTTGTGTCCTATGGGGAAACCATGTTGTCATTCCCGAGATCCACAGACCTTCAATTTTATTAGAACTACACGAGGGGCACCCTGGGATAGTACGTATGAAGGCATTGGCTAGGAGCCACTTGTGGTGGCCTGGTCTTGACAAGGACATTGAAGATTGTGTGTCTAACTGCTATTTATGTCAACGTTCTAGGCCTGAGTTACAACACACACGTACTCATAAGTGGGAGTTGGCCAGGAATCCTTGGTCCAGGATTCATATTGATTTTGCTGGACCTTTCCAGGGGTTAACCTTTCTTGTAGTAGTGGACAGTTTCTCTAGATGGCTAGAGGTAATACCCGTCAGTTCAATGACTTCTGGAAAAACAATACAAGTCTTAAGGGGCCTCTGCCACTCACGGGTTACCTGATGTAATTGTGTCAGATAATGGGCCCCAATTCACCTCTGTTGAATTCCAGGATTTCCTCAGGGCCAACTCGATTAAACACACGACATCAGCACCCTTCCACCCGTCCACCAATGGCTTGGCTGAACGAAATGTGAGGACCACTAAGGACACATTAAAGAGAATCATCCGTGGCGACTGGCACCAAAGACTGGTGGAATTCTTGCTGACCCAACATACGACCCCATGCACGGCTACTGGTAAAAGCCCAGCTGAAATGAGGTGGGGAAAGAGGCTAACCACCAAATTGGACAGGTTACATCCTGATAGACTGCCATCAAGTGCGGAACTGGACATTCCAAACAAATCATTCAAAGTTGGGGACCTAATCTGGGCCAGAAATTATGCACAAGGGGACAAATGGATCCCAGGGGTGGTCACTGAGATATTGGGACCCTTGTCTTACTCTATTGAGGGGGAAGGGAACTGGGTTAGCAAAAGACATATAGATCAGCTAAGGAAGAGAACTATTGGCTGCATGCCAGTTGAGGGGGATCAAAGTATACACGGGGGGAACAGTGCATCTGGGGTTATTGATAACAATTTGCCAGTTAGTGGGGAAGCAGAAATGCAAACCAGCCTGTCCACAGCTAACCAACAACAACACAGTCAAATCGACTGGGATCTGCCCCCTCTGAGTAGGCCAGCATCAGCTGAACCTCAAACACAACAACAACCACAAATTGTCAACAGAGATGCATCTGAGCCAGTTAGCCAAGAGTCCAGGCCCACCAGAGTAAGCCTACCAAGCAGACAACCAGACAGGAATGACTTAGGTATCCAAAGCAATAGATATCCTTCAAGAGTCCATAGGCCACCCAAATATTTAAGGGACTATGTCAATAAATAACAACAACTGGGGGGTAAGGGGTTTTGTGTCTGTAAATAGTTGCAAACTTGTAAAATAGCAGGTTGCAAAAGTAGGTTCTTGAAGCGGGAGATTCTGGTGCAATCATTGGTTAAAGTAGCAAAGAAGCGGGAAGATAGCGTTTGATGATTGGTTACAGTTTAAACAGTTCTACTATAAAAGCCTGAAACATTTGACAGTTGACAGTTGACCTATGTGTATTGAATAAACTCTTTCATTGTGAACCACTCTGAGTCATTGTCTATCTGAACCAAACATTCCCCATATTTCATATTCTATTTCCAGAACATTTACAGCTGTCTCTATCTCTGTGGGCCTTTTCTTTCCACTTCTGTGGAGTTTTTCTGTCTTTCTTCATAAAGGATGGATAGCGAGCCAGTCTTTTCTTCTTTTCTTTTTTCTATTTAAACTGAAAAAAATGTCGGGGAGGGGGGTCTTTCCAGGTCTGAAGAAATTTTCTTTTGTTTGGCCTTCTTTCTGAGTGAGGGAGAGCCCCTATTTTCTCAGCAGCTGCCATCCCCAATTTCCTCAGTGTGGCTTATTTTATTTATTTATTCATTTACAAACTGGTAGTTGGCACCACAACACCAAATACATAATGATGAATTTCTACAAATCCATTGTGTTAAAAACAAAACAGAGTTTCCCCTTTCCTCTATCCTTGAAGACGCCTTTTCTGAATTATTTCTGAAGTACTGCAACTCTAGTTGTTATTGTTTTTATTGCATTTTTGCATTGAGGTGTGTGCGTTGTAGACACTTTCTGAATAATAGATTGTCCTCAGCACGTAAAGCACAAAGTGACCTATTAATCAACTTGCAAAACAGAATGTACCTGTCCTGAATGCTACATTTATTTAATAAACTCCCTCGAGTTTTTTCCAAAGACACAAAAAAGAGAAAAATTAATGTTATGTATTACAATGTAATGAATGTACAAATAGAGGCCTGAAGGAACAGGTTAGGGATACCTTATCATGGAGAAAATCTATGCAGTCACTAGAGATAAAAATGACTTCATGGCACATAATCAAAAAATGTTATGCATTGGAAAGAACCAATATTGTACATTAAATTAGTAATATCAAACAAGGAAGAATTTGTCAGGCAATCATCACAGACTCAGCAATCCAATCCATCAAAGAGGTGACTCAGGTTTTGTGAATTTCTACTCAAGACTGAATTGGACAAGTCAAGATGGACTTCACAAAGGGATAAATTTATTGTAAAATCGGAGTGCACTATTCATAATTAGAATTTATGATGTCTTGCGGTGAGGAACAGCACAGATTTTGTAAGAATGAGGATATGTTGTCAACCCAATTCTAGGTTTTTCGCTTGTTTTTTCCTCTCCTTCTGGTAACTGGAAGACGAATGACTTGAGCAGGTTTATAAAGAAGATAAAGAACTCAGCTCTTGCTAATTTATCTGCTAAAGACCCATCTGACTCTGTGGAGGAAATGGGAAGCATAATTACAAAATAATCATGAAACAACAGTTAACGATAACATTGAGAAAGGAAGGTATTTGAGGTTACAATATACTAAAGTACCTTCCCAACCATCTTAATACCCTTCTATGCCTCCTCTTTTATCATCTCGCCTGGCACTGCTCCAAGAACTGGCTGTGACATGTCATAAGTAATTTTTTCTTAATATATGAAGATCATCTTCATTCTCCCAATATGCTTAAGCTTATTCTTGAATTGATCTATTGCATAACTTCACACAATACAGATAGTCCTAGACTTACAAACGCAGTTGGGAGCAGAATTTCCATTGCCAAGCAAGGTGATTTTCAAATGAGTCATGCCTAATTTTACAAACGTTTTGGCCTTGACTGTTAAGCAAATCACTGCAGTTGTTAAGTGAATCACATGGTCATTAAATTAATTTAGCTTCTTCCATTGACTTTGCTTGTTGAAAACTGGCTGGGAAGTTCACAGGTAGCAGTCACATGACCGCAAGACATTGCAATTGTTGTAAATACGTGCCAAGGAGTGATCATAGTTCACTTTTTTCGGTGCCATTGTATCTTCAAATATTCTCTAAATGAATGGTTGTAAGTCAAGGATCACCTGTACATTGAACTATAAATGTAGCCATTATGTCTCAATGTGCCCAGTTAAAAGTATTGTAAAAAGGTAAAAAGGTAAAGTTTCCCCCGCACATGCGTGCTAGTCGTTTCCGACTCTAGGGGCCGGTGCTCATCTCCGTTTCAAAGCCGAAGAGCCAGCGCTTGTCCGAGGACATCTCCGTGGTCATGTGGCCGGCATGACTAGACGCCAAAGGCGCACGGAACGCTGTTACCTTCCCACCGTCGTAGTGGTCCCTATTTTTCTACTTGCATTTTTACGTGCTTTTGAACTGCTAGGTTGGCAGAAGCTGGGACGAGTAACAGGCGCTCACTCTGTTACGCGGCACTCGGGATTCGACCCGCCAAACTGCCGACCTTCCGATCAACAAGCTCAGCGTCCTAACCCACTGAGCCACCGCGTCCCTGTGAAAGTATTGTACAAACAGCCAATTCAAAAATCCAAATTCAAATTCAAAGCAAAATCTTGTCAATAATTATCATGTGTTTTGATTATTAAGCTAGCACTTCTGCAGCCCAGTTTATGAAATTCTAGGCTATAATGGTGGAAATTGAATTACAGTTTACCGTGCATAATATTAATTCATATGAAGAATGATTTGTAAGTTATATATCTATGGTGTGTTGGGAAAATCTAGCCAATTAGACTATGATTCATTCAGTGAAAAATAATTTAGCATGACTAATGAATCTTGTCACGTCCCTTTTTGCACCACACAAAAAATTGTTCTTTCACTAGCCAAGTTATAGAATGTTGAAAAAATGCAAGTTCTGTATAAGAAACAGATAAGTTATGGACTCACAACTGATCCCCAGTACCTACTGCATGGACTAAATGTGTCTTTTGTCTTTGAAAAAAAAACACAACTTTCCTATTTAAAATAAAAACCACACCATCTATATGATAATAAAGCACTTTTATATTTACCAGCAGCAAGGAGTTGATATTCTTTTTTGTCAACAAATTGTCCATCCTTGTCCAAAAAATGACTTGGGTTGAATTTTTCAGGTGTCTCCCATAGTTTGGGATCAAGTAATACTGAATTCAGATCTGGATTAATAAAAGTTCCCTGAAAATAATTTTTTAAAAAAGTTGACTCAATGCATTTGAGCGCTTTTCACACAGTATGTACAAACATAAGAATTTGGAACTAATCATAGTGTATTTCTGTATTTCTGTGGGTATTCATTTAAACATCATTGAACCCGTGAGCTATAGGCAGCCACTGTTGAAAAGAACAGGAAGCTACATGGATATTTCAGTACAGCTTCACTGGAAGTCTCAGAGGGTCATCTGAGATGCTTCAATGAATGCTGTACCAAGAGGGTCTTAGATTAGACGTCTACAGATAGATTAGATTAGATGTCTACAGTTGGAGTAAGGTACTTTATAACTCTAAGATTTTATGAAAAGAAGAAATCAACATCTCTTCATGAGAACCGAGTTACTGTTGGGTTACTATTTTTATCTTAGAAAATCTTTGAAACATATTGCTGTTTCTTCTTGACATGAATCTCATTACAGATGCAATAAGGCTATGATATTTTTTTCTTTTCACCACCCTTTAATCCCTATATTCAGGGTGGAATCGGAGCAACTGAATGGAGTTGAGCGTTTACTGGCTGGATGCCCTTCCTGATGCCTATGCAAAGTTTGCAGTAGATATTTTCTCTTCGCTCCCCAATAGAGAAACATCTGCCACTGCCTAGGATTGAACTCTTAACCTTCCAAGTGGGAGGCGAGCATCTTCACCTCTAAGTCACGGTGCTGCTCAAGGGCTATGAATTGTTATTTATTTAAAATATCAATATAGCCACTGATTTTGCATGCCATAAGCTTGTAAATTAAAGATCAAAACCCATACAGTTATAACAAAAACTCCAAGCATCCCTAAGACAAACACTCTTCCACCCTCCAGTGTTCAATTTTGCTTGCCCTACCTCAGTGTTTGTGGAAAGAGCCATTTTTTCAAGGCCTTCAGGAAGGCTAGGAAGATAGGGGGCTACTGGATCTTGGGGAAGGACCACTACAGAGTCATAGGCAGAATACATAGGAGCCACTTATTCATTCATTTATTCAGCCACTCATTCACTCATTGCTATATCATCACTCTTTTATACCTTGGGAGCAAGAAAACCAAAGATATTCACATTCTTTGTACATTGTTTGATAATTCTGAATAAGAATGCGTGTTTGGTTCGCTGAATCTCGTAAATCACAGCACTGGTATAAGGTAATTTCTTCCAATCTTGATGGCTAACTGCATTTGAAGGACCCAAAACCTTTTCTATTTCCTTATGGACTTTATCTGAAAAAAATGAAAGGGGAGGGGGAATACCTTTTACGTTGGGAAATGCTTGTTGCTATGCCACATTTGCAAAGTAAGACAGGCCTGGTTAGGTTTTATCCTCATAACAACAACCCTATGAAGGTTGGACTGAAAGAACATCACAGAGCAAAGACAGCGAAGGTGGATTTGAATCTGGATCTTTTGGGTCCTATACCATATGCCAACGTTTGTTGCTACACGATGCCAAAACCTGAATTTCTCAGGCTAATCTTTCCCATATGGATAGTCACCACAGCTCCCACTATTTAAAGCCAATACGTCCACGGAAAATTCTTTACAGCCTTTCTGGAAGGAAGTGTGATGGTATATAGAAAAGACCTTGGGAGACAGGTTGAAGAAATGCTGCCTAGGAAATGATCAAATAAGGGAGGGCATAGCCTGCTGCTGGATAGTGGGTGGAGCAAGAAACTCAGAAGGCACCCTGTCTTGTTTCTCAAACTGGAAAGGAGATGGCAGAAGACCCGAGACATCAGACGTGCAAGATTCTGTTAATCTAGCTTTGCAATAAAGTTGAATTAGTTTATCTGTTTATGTTTCCAGTCTGGTCCGGCTGGTAAGTCTGAAGGCAGCTCGAGACATCCCCTGGTTTAGCCTGTGTTCATACAATACGCAGCTACTTACATATGTAATCTACCGAAGTTGGTTGATATTAACCTGAGTAGTCTCAGGTGTAAATAAGCAGGTCCATATGTGAAGGGTTCATTTTAGGCTTTCTGGCTCAAACCAATGGACAAGAACCTTTTCAGACTAACAGTTTGCTCCTGGATAAAACTAAATAAGATTCAAAGGCACTCAAGAGGGATTGGACTTCACCCTATATAAAGACTCAAAACCAGACATGTCAAACACAAGGGCCGGGGGCCGGATCCGGCCCGTGAAGTGGTTTCATGTGGCCCGCGAAGCCATCCTGGAAACAGTGAGGGAACGGCCCCCACTGCCTTGGCCCTGGCCCAGAGACCTTCCTTCTGCCAGAGACCCTCAGATCTGTCCCACTCCTGCCCAGGCCCCCATAGGCACCCTTGATGCGAATGAAGTAGAGCTGGCCACGCCCACCCAGTAGGCCATACGCACTCCGGCCACGCCCACCCAGTAGGCCACGCCCATCCAGGCCACACCCACCTGGCCCCTTGAGGGCAACCGCAATGCTTATCCGGCCCTCAATGAAATTGAGTTTGACACCCCTGCTCTAAACTAATTCCCTATTTGACTCTTCCCCTGACTCTGCCAGTCTCTCTTCGACAGGTCAATGTTTTTGGTTTGGTCTTAATCTATTATGTGAATCCAGTCCAATAAGCTAAGATAGAGCTGGCTGTATTATTCAAACCCAGAAAAAGAATTAATGTTTTTTGTGAAAGCAACACTGAGCTCCCATTCTGTGGAGCTACAAGTATCTCAGAAGAAAAATGAGAACATAAAGAATTATTAACATTAATCAAACGCTCTCCCATCAGATAAATGCCCCCCCACCCAAAGTTGGTAAAGAATTTCTGATCTTTTAAGAGGTGAGGGAAAATGACATCATTTAGGGTGGTGGGGAATTATGTACAAGGAGATAGCCAAGACTATATTTACTATTTCTTCTGCTCATTAGACAAAAAAAAAAGCTAAACCATTCCTCCAAGTTGCAGCTTGTCTGTGCCTAATATTAATCTTTGTAAAACTGCCCCAGGAACAACTCTTCGGAAGCTACCAGAGCAATCATTTTCTCATCAAATGCCACTCCTCCCTTCAAGAATGCTGCTGGGAGTAGTTATACATTTTCACTTACTACAACTTCCTGAGACACTTAGACTGCCAAACCCAGCTCAAGCACTATTTAGAGCAACAACTTCCCTCTTAATTATTTAGGAG
Source organism: Vipera latastei (assembly GCA_024294585.1). NCBI lineage: Eukaryota > Metazoa > Chordata > Lepidosauria > Squamata > Viperidae > Vipera > Vipera latastei. Next base: position 7,175,331 of record CM044358.1, read on the forward strand.
GGAGAGCTTCCATCACCCTTGGGTGTTATGTTAAAATGAAAACCCTCCCCCCTCAGAACTACCTGGGATCAATCATAATCTTCTTCCCATGGACTCTTCCCCTCTCACCTTGCACATCTGGATGAGATGCCATCAGCAGTAGTGCCCACTGCAGAGTGGTTGCAGTTGATTCTGCACCCGAGATAAGGAAGTTGAAAATGCATTCAGACAGGTTCTCTTCATTATAGGCAGAATTCTGGCCACCTTTGCTCTGTTTGTGACAAAAGGAAAAAATATGTTATTTAAAAGTTATTGCCTGGTCTTCCAAACTTTGCCATGTCGTCTGTGTGGCTCCCTATTTTACAAGATGATACATTCACTAGAAATGTACTGTGATCTTTGGTGTCTCTGAGCTTGGTTTTTTGGCTGCAGACATTTTATTACCCAACTAGGTAACGTCACAAAACATCATCAAGCCAACAGTTCAAACGCAAAGAGCACCAAGGACTCCACAGTTCAACTCTGAGCTATAGAGATTTTCTCTTCTGTTGGAACGATGATCTTTGCAAACATTTTGTGAGTTTAGGAAAACATTTCTCAGATCCTGTTTTAGGGACCCTTCCCATCTTATACCTCCCCGACAACCTCCCATTTATTCCCTATTTTTGTGAATGCCTTTAAACCTGCACTGGTGTTAAAGAAGCATCTCCCCTGCCCTTGTTCCAACACAGTTTTTGCTATGGGCTTCAACACCCACTGTGACAGTGATGCAGTGAGGTGAACCAAAATGAGAGAATTGACCAGTTTTTAATTGGCATCTTTAAGATAGTATGACTCCTGCCTTTTCTTACCCTGTCCTCCAAGTCCATATTGCTTTGGCTACAGGACAGATTACACATCTGGCTTTGGCAGATGTGTCAGCCTGCCTAGGGGCTAACTGGCCTGATGGAGAAGCTGGTTCTTGTCCTTTGCTGATTATCGGGGGGAGGGGGGTTGTCTTTCTTCTTTTCAAATCTAGGGCAGCGTGGATGTAATTATGCAAGCTTGCCCAATGTAATTTAACTATCTTTGGCTAGAGACCCCTCAGTTCCTACACTATTTGGTAGAGAAGGACAGTGGCATTATTTCCAGATTCTCCCATTCTTCTATATTCTGTTGACCAGCTTTGTTTTTCTCCTCCAAGTACTTCACATCTTATAAAATGGATCCTGGGCTGTAACATCAAATCCTTATTTATCTTGTCATAGTTACAACACAGCCCAGTGGCCTATTAGTGGCAGAAACCTTGGATGACACCGCCTATAATTTAGGTAACTTGTTTTCTCTCGTGATTACAGCTCCCCTGAAGTTGTCAGAGAGATTGCAATGGTATGTGAGAATGACCTTGGGAGACAGGGGAAAAAGCCACAATCAGGGAACAAACAGATAAGAGGCAGCTTAGCCCAGAGAAGAAATGGCATGGCAAAGATTTCAGAAGAGACCTTACCTAGTTCCCTGGGCTGGAAAGGCAAGGGAATTAAAACATACTTTCAGATTTGAAAGATTCTGTTACAACAATCTTATAATAAAGTAGAATTAGTTCTTCCAGTTGTGTTTCCTGTCTGGACTACCTCACAAGGTTAACAAGCACTGTGTTAACTCAATCACATCAAATTTTAGGAAATATGGTAGCGGCAAGGTGAGAAACACAGAACTTTTCTGCAAGCGTGTGACATTAAAAAGCAGCATGACTAAATCCTTTATTTCTCATCATTGTAAGCCTTGCTTAAGAATAAATGCAAAGATGTTCAAGGTAGCAGACTGATGGAGACTCTGAACTTACATCTACAGTTCTTTCTCTCTATTGTTCCATTCAGAAATCTATTGATCCTATGTTTATGCCCTTGTGGGGCGATATCTGAATGCCCCTTCAAAAACTTTCAAGAAGTTGCAATAACATCTGGCAATTCCACTAGGAGTAAAAACCAAGGATGTTGCAGTGGAGTAGAATTTCACATATTCTTCATCTATTGGTGGTGCCCAGGTGACAACTTATTTATTTATTTATTTATTTATTTATTTATTTATTTATTTATTTTAATTCCATTTATATCCCGCCCTTCTCCGAAGACTCAGGGCGGCTTACAAGCTTATCTTTATCTCATCCCAAAAGATAAAGTTGGAATAAGCCCTGTTCCCCTATAACTACAAGGGCAAATGTGATTTTTGCAAAAGATCAGGCTTGACCAAATAGAATGATTTAGGAACTTTGTTCTTATCTCCATATTTTATTCTGTTTTGCCAATTACAAGCTGCTTTATCCCCCCCCCCCCCACAGTGTGAAAATATTCAAATCTCTACCGATGGCAAATCATTGATTGTATAGTAGATTTCAATGAAAAGAGCATATCGTTTTAATGAACAAAAGCATTTAAGCTTCAAAGTTTTTTTTCAGCTCAGAATCTTCACTGACATTCAGTCTCAAATCTTCACTTATAAATACCCCAGAACCAAATGAACATGAGAAATGACCATCTCCTTTTGTAATCTGATTATTCTATGAATCTTCATCAAGACAGTGCTGGATACGTTTGCAAAGAGTCTGGAGGGCCATGTTACAAATACTCTGATTTGGATTCTTGCACTGAGTAAGGAGCGTAAATCAACAGCTCCTGCCAACTCTTTGATTCTACACAAATGAAATCACAATACCAACCAGCTATTATTTAAACTTCCTGGTCGTTCAGTGGCATTCACAACTCATGTTCTTCCATGCCATTCAGAGGAATCCGCCATTTTTTATTCTTTTCCCAAGTATTTCCAACCCGTGTTTATTTGTGAATAATCTTCCATTGTAATGGCAAAGAGAAATGAGGGAAAATGCAACAAGCAAGAGTTCCAAAAAGTAACTTATTGGCTTTTTTAAAAAACAACAACAACAACTAGTAGTAGTTAAGAAAATAAGAATAACAGAATAACAGAGTTGGATGGGACCTTGGAGGTCTTCTATTCCAACCCCCTGCTCAAGCAGGAAACTCTTTACCATTCCAGACAAGTGGCTGTCCAGTCTCTTTTTAAAGACCTCCACTGATGAAGCACCCATGATTTCTGAAGGCAAGCTGTTCCACTGGTTAATTGTTCTCACTGTCAGGAAGTTTCTCCTTAGTTCTAGGTTGCTTCTCTCTTTGGTTAGTTTCCATCTGTGGCTTCTTGTCCTGCCTTCGGGCGCTTTGGAGAAGAGCTTGACTGCCTCTTCTTTGTGGCAGCCCCTCAGATATTGGAACCACCGCTATTGTGTCCTATTAAGAAACTGGTACTTACTTTCTCCATTTGTAACAGATAGAAATCAGTGAAATCCTGTGGCTCCTTCACTGCCTGTGCTTCTTTATGTTTCTTTATTGCCTTCTTTGTAAAGGAAAGCACCAGCTCCTTGCTAGACAGGGCATTTTTGTGTGGCCCTGGGAAATATTTCATGAGCCACGAGAAGTGTTTATGTAACTACAGAGAAAACATAAGCAAAGTAAAGTCACTTTCAAGGATCCCAAGCCTGGGCTTAACCCACACGCCCAATTCATGGTCTGTTTCTGTTGCTTCCCTCTGGGAGAAGGTTCCAAAGTATTTCCAGCGGGACTACCAGATTCTGTAACAACTTTGTTCCCTATGCCTGTGGTGGCGAACCTATGGCACGCATGCCACAGGTGGCATGCAGAGCCCTCTCTGTGGGCACGCACACCGTCGGCCCAGTCCTGGACCTTCAGCTGGGTTTTTTAAAATCTTTTCGCTTTAGGCCTCTGCCGCCATGCGCAAAAAAAGAAAAAAGAAAAAAAGGTTCAATCAATAAATCAATTTCAATTTCTCACGGGGGACAAAAGATCTCGCAAAGTTGGAATTGATTGATTAAACTTTTTAGTCCCACCCAGTCTGCCGTTACCGCTGCAGCCATGCCCACCCAATGGGCCACACCCACCCAATGGGCCACACCCACCCAATGGGCCACGCCCACCCAATGGGCCACACCCACCCGGCACCCGTTGATACATAAGTGCGCTTGGGGTTGCAGTTTGGACACTCAGTCTCCAAAAGGTTTGCCATCACTGCCCTATGCCATCTGTCTGGTAAACTCGCAAGATTCGTTTTTCTCGCCATGTACATGTATACATCCCAACTAGACTGAGTTGTTTCTCTGGGCCACATACAGTATGTGTGTGTATGTGGGTATATGCTGTCAACGCTGCTAACATCGAATGTTATTGCTTGACAAGAGATGAAGAAGTAGCCATTTCATATGTTAAACTTGTGTATTGCTTTAAGACTTGTGTATTGTTTTAGTTTAAGGTTAGGAGGGCGAATGAGTAGGATGGCACTTTTCAAGGCCATTTTTCTCCCTAAAGAAGATAAGGCTTTGGCGGTCTTCTAATGGAAGGGAAACTGATTCTTTAAATTAATTGGAGAATATGATTAATGACAAAATTAGAAGGGTGGAGAATTGTGTTTTAATATATTGTGCAAAGGGCGGAGATTTCAGATTCCAGCTTCTTTCAAGCAAGCATTTGCCAGTGTATTAGGCTAATAAAGGACTTTTAAGGTAAACAATGCCTCAGAGTCACTTGAATAGCCCATACGTCGGAAACTTGACATATGCATTAGTTAGTTAGTTAGTTAGTTAGTTAGTTAGTTAGTTAGTTAGTTAGTTAGT